>CM053744.1:93696927-93707596 GCA_028658305.1 Pachyuromys duprasi
TTTTAATTGCTGAGTAATATTCCATTGTGTAAAAGTACTGCAATTTCTGTATCCATTCCTCAACTGAGGGACATCTGGGTTGTTTCTAGGTTCTGGCTATTACGAATAAAGCAGCTATGAACATAGTTGAGCAAATGTCCTTGTTGTATACTTGTTGTATATCTTTTGGATATATGCCTAAGAGTGGTATAGCTGGATCTTGAGGAATCACTATTCTTAATTGTCTAAGAGAACGCCAAATTGATTATTTCCAGAGACATGAACTCAATGGCTGGCTCTTCGACCTTCCCGCCCCCTGAGGGAGGGGCAGCCTTGCTAGGCCACAGAAGAGGACATTGCAGCCAGTCCTGAAGAGGCCTGATAAGCTAGAGTTAGATGGAAGAGGAGGAGGTCCTCCCCTATCAGTGGACTTGGAAAGGTGCAGGGAGGAGATGAGGGAGGGATGGGGGAGATAGGGAGGGAATGCAGGAGGGGGCTACGGCTGGTATACAAAGTACATAACCTGTGATTAATATAAAATAAAAGTGAAAAAAAAATAATTGTAGTGAAATAAGTGCTATGGCAGACAACGATCGATCCTAGAAGGTCTCTCCAAGGGGGTGACATTTAAGGTGAATTCTGGAAGATCAGAGGGGCTAATTCTGCGTGACACTGGACACAATTACTCAGACATTGAGAACTTCAGTGTGGCTAGAATAGAGCTAGTGAGGCTATGGGCACAGGGGAAAGGCTGGAGACAAAGATAGTATCCGGTCATTTAAACCTCAGGTATTTGGTATGCTGTGACAGATGCAGGCTGAAGGGAGGGGCCTTGCTGCCCACACCCCTGGAAAGACAAAACCAGCAAGAAGGCACCAGACCTAAGGCTATGAGGCACCCATGCTTTCCCCAACCTTTCTCTGTACATATGAACTAATGAAAGTATCCCCTCAGCACAAAAATTGTACATTTTTTCAGTGAAATACGGATTAGACAAAAATCGTCCTTTAAGATTTCAGTGTTTAGCTTTCAGACATTGATGGGAACACAAGGAGTTAGAGACAATCTGAAAATGCTGTCCACAAGTCCGTACATACTGCAGAGAATCCAGGTGCGGTTCCCAGCACCCCTGTCACGTGACTCTCATCCAGGGCATCTGATGCCCTCTTCAGGCCCCTGTGGGCACCTGCCCTCATCTGTGGGTGTGGATGTCCCCTTGCCCCATTTTAAAAACAGAACCAAACACCAGAGGTCCGTCCACCATATGGCTCACCTGCAGCGGGCGGCCCTACGATGTGTAAGTGTGTGGTGGACAGATGGGAAAGGAAAGTGGAACGGTTTGCACACTGTGAGGAGAGGTGGAACCGGAGGCGAAGTGTGGAGAGGAATAGCCTGTTGTGAGTAGCCTGCGCTGCCACCTGAGGCCATGGTGAAGTCCCTGCCCATGCTGCCACTGAGGGCCTTGTCTGAGTCCGTGGCAGGGGTCTGTGTCAATGCCTGTGGCTCAGGTTACCAGTGAAGACAATTTCAATGTCCCTGATAGGGGCTGCCTCCTGGGGCTATGTTGATGCCAAGGGCTGTGCAGAGCTGGCCTCACCCCCTGAGGGCTGCAACGCTCAGGATAGTGGTCCCACACCTGTGTAGCACAGTTGAGCTGGCCCTGGTGAAGAAAGTGCTGATGAGCCAGCCCTGAGTGGGTGGGACTGAGAGAGTTGGTCCCGCCCCTTGCCAGCTATGGCTCTGCGTGAACTAGCTAGGGCAGTGCTGCAGAGTTCCCCCTGGGTATGTAGGTAGGGGAGAGCTGGTGGGCTACTGACTTAGCTACCACCCAGGCCCACCCATCTATGAACTTCTGGAGCACGTGAAGGGGTCAGTCCTGCACATCCAAAGCTACAGGATCTCCAAGACACAGGGCGACAACAGGACATCCCACAGGAGACCCGATGAGGATCCAGTATTGATGGTGTAGCAGAAACCAGAGGCCTTGAACCAGACCAATGCCTCACTGCAATGAACGTTTGTGTGGACAAAAGAGTACACTGCGGGACACACTGTGACACACTACAGCTTCCACGACGAGAGGTTTGTTTTTTTTTTTAATTTTTATGTTTAAATAATCTTTTTGGGGATTGCGAGGGTGGAGGGCAGATACAAAGGGACGGGGAGATAGTGATATTGGGGTGCATGATGTGAAATTTACAAAGAATCAATAAAAATTTAAAATAAAAAAATCTTTAACCATTTTAGAGACTTTAAATTCTTATGCCAGGTTTCTGGTGCTTTGTGTGTTAGGGGAGATCACAGTAACCCAAAGGTCATGATGGCATGTGACATTGCCATCGCATTGAAACACTAAGGGCTGTGGCCCTTAACCATGTTCTTCAAGAAAGACTCAGACTACCAATGTGCATGGCATCTGTGGTCATGCACACTTCTGTGCTAGATAGTGCCATGAGCCTAGGTTTCCTACAAGTGTGAAGTTAGTGTGTTAGTCCTGTTTAAGTACTAGAGGGTACCCCCAAGTCCAAATCTGTCACAAGTCTACAGTTGGTGTGTTCAGGATGGACTGACAGGGTGCCTGTAAAGGGTGATTGGTGACTGAAAGCCTTTGTAGTCAGTCATGGTGCAGGCACAGGCGTTCCTGTAGTCACCAGCTTGCATTCAGGAGCCTTGGGATCCTGCCCGCTACCTTAGGTCCTAAGCAGCACAATGTAGTGTCTACCTCCCTCTCCTCAGAGGCAGACAAGGCCTTGCTCCACACTGTGCCATCTAAGGCAGTGGGGAGGGTAAGTGAACAAGGGGTGTTGCTGGGTCACATCCACAGACATGCATTTTCTTTCCAGGCCCTATTGCATTCTTTCCTGCACTGTCCCTTGACTGCCGTCCCCCATCCCTCATGCCCCCACCCAAGGCTGATCTCAATGGCCAGAAAATTCCGGATTCCTATACTGGCTTCCCTTTGGGCTCAGCCAATCACAAGCACTAATTGCAGACAGGAGAACAGTAAAGGACAGAACGTTTAATGGACCCATTGCCCCCTGACCTTGCAAAAGTGCTGTCAGTTCCATGTTTCTGCACAAATATAGCTTCTTCCAGGTACCCTCCCTCTGCTGAAACTATTTTCATTAGCTCAGAGAACACCCTTTCCCCATTTTTACCAATTTGGGCCTAAGGATGGTAATGTTCTTTTCTGCTGCTAGTTTCCAGGTACTTCCTGTGGCCTTGCCCAGATCTCTGTAAATAGAGGCTTAGAGGCTTAATACATTCCTACTAATCTCTTTCAAGAGTACCCTTTTCTCTAGCCAAGCCTGGAATAAAAGGACCAAGGTAAAAGGTACTAAGCAAAGGTAAGGAGAGAGAGGGGTGTTTGGGTCTTGCTACTTCATCATGGCCTTGGTGTTTTTCATCCTCAACTAGAGATTGCATCCTGTTCTGAGATAGAAAAGGCTTTGATTAGGATTCAGGGAGATGAAGATGCTATAGACATCCAGGGAACACAGAAAGGTGGGTTCTGCTCTTGGAGCCGTGGTGTCTGCAGGAGCCCATTGACTTGTGGGAAAGTTGGCCATGTTTCTCAAAAGAAGAAAAAAAAAGTCTTTGTTCTTACCAAAGAACAGACCACCGACAGAGGCAAGAAAAGCCATTGAATGAGATGGGCCAAGGTTTATATTTATAGGTCTCAGTTTTTATTTGCTTTTTATCGATGAGCTAAAGATCATGACTGAAAGCAACTTGAGGAGGAAAGGGTTTATTTGGCTCACACTTCCCTGTCACAGACCATCCCTGAGGGAAGTCAGAGCGAAAGCTCAAGTAGGAACCACGGAGAAAATCCACTTATGGGCTTGTTCCCCGATTGCTTTACTCTGCTTGGTTTTGTATCAAATCAAAGTACTTTCACTAATCAAATTTTGACAGTTCATCGGAACTTTCCTGAAACTCTTGTTTTCCCCTCTGCCTGCACTTGGTCTCTGGGGGCTCATTCATGGCTGAGGAGGCAGTGGGTATAGGGAGGGCCTAAGAAAGCAGTCCAGCTATCTACACCTTAACAGGTGTAGACAAACTTCAGGAGACACTTCTGCATGAAGCCAAATACTTCAAACAAAGCTGACCATTCCATTTTACATTTGGACTTCATTACTGTTCCCATAGAACCCCTTCATATTCAATGTCCCTATTGAAAAGAAAACATTATTCTAGAAGTCTTCATATGATTGCTCTGTAGAAGACATTATGCAATAGCAGGAACCGTAGTTACAAACATAAATTCTAATGCTTTTTGGAATTTGCATGAAGAATGACTCCTGACATGTTTGATAATAATACTCCACTAGTACCCACTGATCCGGGAACTGGCCCCATTCACTCTTTACAGTGACCCTATGAGGAGGGCTGTCCTTACAACTGAGAAAAGTAAGGGCCTAAAAGAAAATTAAATTGGCAGATTGAAAAAAATGGGGGGGGGGAGGGAGTCAAAGGAAGGAAAGGAGTGACAAAGAGAGAGAGAGATAAACAGAGCGACACAGAGAGAATATAAATCTATAGCAATGCTTGCTGTGTGTGTGCCACACAATTAAAACAAGTTTAAAGTACACTTTGTGGGCTAGAGAGATGGCCCAGAGGTTAAGAGCACTGTCTGTTGTTCCAAAGGTCCTGAGTTCAATTCCCAGCAACCACATGGTGGCTCACAACCATCTACAGTGAGATGTGGTGCCCTCTTTTGGTTTGCAGGCTCACACGCAGGCAGAATGCTGTATATAAATAATTAAATAAATCTTAAAGAAAAATAAAGTACGCTTTGTAAGTGGGAGTGTAAACTATGGCTAATAAACTATTTTACTGGGGTATCAGATTATTCAAAGAGGTTTGAATTGCCTTCAAAATCTGTACAAAGACTCTAGGCCTACTCTCATTTGGTAAGACATCCCAGCAGTAGCAACATACATTAAATGGAATACCAGCCCGACACAAAAAAGGACTCCTTCTGTCGGTGAGAGCTAGCCTTACACACTGTGACTCCTCCTTATGAGAGCCAGGATCAACAGACAGCAAGTTTGTCGACGCTGCTTTCATTCCTTTATTTTAAAATATTTTTATTTATTTAATGTATTTAAACATTATTTAAAGTATTTTAAAATGTTACTCATGTCATGTGATTTTAATGTTTTGTTAACATATTACAAGCAATAGATGTTAGTGTTTAGTGAGGTTTAGCATAAGCACATACCCATGAAAGTATGACTACAATCAAGGTAATAAGCGTATCCATTCTCCTCTCACACACATGTCTTTTTTTTTTTCGGTCTGGTCCCTCTCTTTCACTCATGTAAGCTCTCACATTTCATTTTATATTTAAAAAATTCATTCTACTGTTAGTTTGTGTGTATGTGTGTGTGTGATACCTGCGGAGGCCAGATGAGGCTGTGAGCTCCTGCAGCTGGAGTCACAGGTAGTTGTGGGTCCTGGAAACTAAGCCTGGGTGCTAGGAAGAGTGCTGTTAGCCACATAACCATCTCTCCAGGCCCCGGCCTCTCGTATTTAAACAACCATCAGTCTGCTTCCTGTTTCCACAGATCTGTTTCCATTTTCTAGAATTCAGTTCTTTTCCATCTGTCCTCTTTCGAGCAGAGGACTTATTTTAAGATTCATGTGCAGTGCTGAACGCTTACATGGTTTGTTCCTTTCTATGCTAAAGCTCTTGGAAAGAAAAGATTTTGTCCTTTGCTTTCTCTTCGATGCTTCCTAGTTTTCGATTAAGCTTTAGATCATTTCTGCCCGGGGCTCATTTTTGAGTTAGTCTTGAAGATGGCGTGAGGTCATAGATGGAAACCGTTGCTGTGGTTCTGAGGGCTGCTGGTCTGAGAACTGCTAAGAGGATTCCTTCCCACAGCAAATCACTTTTGAGTCTTTGTTTGAAAGTCAACCAACCACACGTGCAAGTTGTCTCTTGATATTTGCAAGACCTTAGATTCAGGTCCCCTGTGGAAACCCAACCCCTTGGATGTTCAAGGACCCTGAGTCACTTATCCAAGTCCCTGGAAGTGAACTTGTAGATACTGAAGGCTGGCTGTGCGCAGATGACCTTGTTTATGGACTGGTTTCTCATGTCTCTGTTTGGTTCCACTGATCGGTTTGTATGTCTTCATGTCGGTGTCACACTGTCATGATAATTGTACCTCTCTCTATAATACATCTTGGACTGAGCAACAGAAGCCCTCCAGTTTTGTCCTACAGTCTCATAATTGCTTTGGTTAGCCTAAGTCCTTCATATTTTGTATAAATCTTATGCTGTTAACTTCTAACAAACAACAAACAGAATTTTGACTGGGGTTGTTTTAATGGTATTTAAAACAATTTTGACTGGGTTGTTTGACTGTGGATATTTATAGAAACTGACATTTTTTGTCAATATAGGTAGGCATAGCTCAGCTGTATTATTCGCCTGTTTCCAAACAGCTATAGTAAAGGTAAAGAAAATGTGTCAATATAAGAAGTGACACGTTCTTGTGTTTAATGCACATAGTAGCTATGTTTACACTTTTAAAAGTATGAAATACAACTATGTTTGGAAGCAATGTATAAGTCTTATTTAAAAAGCTTTATTGCTTCAAAAATAGCAGTCAGTGGTGCCTTTAGCAAGCCACCATTTTTTTTTCTAGTCTTGGGAATTTCCTTAAAAAAGAGCACAATAAAGTTTATTGTACTGATTGGTTCTTCCTTTAATGAAAGATTTCTCTCTGCATGTTATATTGTTTACCTACAGCAAAACTTCTTCCAAAATTAAAGCCACTCTCTCCAAACAGAGCAATTGTTCTATAAATAAAAGTGATGTAATGTTCTTCCTTCCTTCCTTCCTTCCTTCCTTCCTTCCTTCCTTCCTTCCTTCCTTCCTTCCTTTCTCTCTCTCTCTCTCTCTTTCTCCCTCTCTTTTTCTTTTTTTTTAAAGTTTTTTTGAGACAGGGTTTCTCTCTGTAGCCTTGGCTGTCCTGGACTTGCTTTGTAGACCATGTCTTGAACTCACAGAGATCTACCTGCCTCTGCCTCCCTGACTGCTGGGATTACAGGCATGGGCCACTGCTTAATCTTCCATTATCAACTCAACAATGATCACTGGAACATCTTCATCTGCAGTAGGTTCCATCTCAAGTTTTTCTTTTCTTTTGTTTTGTGTGTGTTGGCAGTGGCAGGGGGGGGTGTGTGTGTGTGCTGGAGATACAGTAGATGGTTAAGAGTGCTGGCTACTCCTGCAGAGGACTCAGGTTCAATTTGCATGACCTCGATTTGCAGGTGGCTCACAACTGCCTGTGACTCCAGTCCCAGAACCTCCAATGCCCCTTTCTGGCCTCTGCAGGCACAGAGCACACTAGTGGTGCATAGACATGCATGTAAGCAAACACTCATAAACATTTACAAATTGTGCTATCTCCCTGCTAAATTCTTAACTAGACCAAGGAGACAGAGCAAACCCTCTATATTGGGTCTAGAGTGTAGGTGGAGAGGTGGATTTAGGGTCTGTAGTTGGGAGACAGCTATACAAATGGGAGCGTCATGAAAACGTCTCCCATAGAGTGGTTCTCAAGTGAGGTCTCTGGACCAACAGCATGAGTGTCCTCTGAGGATGTGGATCTTCCGAGGATTTTCTAAAACTGCTGATGTGTGAGCTGTATTCCAGTAACCACTTGGAAAGTGGGTCCAGCTCTTGTTGCATTACAGAACCATCCATAGGACTGAAGCACATTGAAGGTTGAGAACAGCCTGTGTAGTGCAGCTGTAACCCGCTACCAGCCGAAGACTGTTGCAGATGTGCTCCAGGAAGAGAATCATGGTGTTACGCACAGCCCAGAGGAAGCTGAGTATTGCATTACAAAATCTCCAAAGAGCAACCCTAGAAAGCCTTGAAAAGCAATACAGGGATTTGCTTGAGGTCTCTTGGGATTGGTTACCAAGGAGACTATGAGCCAACCTTCCCAAGCTCCTTTTCAGTACCTCTTCCAGCTCCAGGAGCCTGTTCCTCATGCAGAGCAACAGTAGACACTGCTTTTCTTTCTCTGCTTACACACAAGAAGCAACTTCTCATCTAATGAAGTTTTCTCCTTGAGATTGTAGCAGTTCAGTTCCATATTCAGAAGCCACCGCTAATTCATCTCTTGAACTCTTGAAGTTACTTCATCCACAGCATCTTTTTGATCCCCTCAGAGATATCTATGAGAGCTGTGCTACCTCCTCTTAAGGCTGATATTTTGACACCCTTCCATGGGTCAGAAATGTTTTTTAATGACATTTATGATTGCTTTACAGTGGTGATTCCTAGCCAGAAAATTTTCAATTTACTTTGCTCAGATCAGCCATCATTCATAGTAGTTATCACCTTATGGCACACGTTTTTTAAATAATATCTTTTAAAAAAAATCAACATTGTTCCTTGATTCATAGGAGTCAGAATAGTTATCACATTTGCAGGCATTAAAACTATTATTATTATTATACATTTCCATCAGAGCCCTTACATGGCCAGGTACATTGTCAAGGGTGTAATTTGAAGGAGACCTTTTTCTGAGAAGTAAGTCTCAATGGTGGCTTTAGTGTAGCAAATCATGCCGTAAACAGATGTGCTATCATCCAAGCTTTGCCGTGCCATGCAGGTGCAGACCAATTGCTGAAGGTCTTAGATTTTCAGAATGATGAATAGTGGCTTCAACTAGTAGTCACCCATTGTTTTAGACTCTAGTAAGAGAGTCAGCCTGTGCCCTGACACTCACAGAGGGCTATATGGCATCTTCTTTCATCTTCAGTCTACACTTGGAGTCTGCTTTGCAGTTATCCACAGCTTCCACGGTAGCATTTGCAGCCCTGCCCTGTACCCCTATGTCACAGAGGTACACCTCTCCTGAAATCGCAGGAGTCAATCTGGTTGTCAATTAGTCTTCAGTGTTTTCTTCTGCAAAGACTTCTCGAAGTCTTCATGTAATTAAAAATGGCCAGAGCTTTGCTTTGGATAAGACTTTGGTTATGGGAATATTCCGGCTGGTTTGATATAGAACTGTAAGCTTTCTCCACATCACTCACAGGGCTATTTCACTTTCATACCATTGGTGTGTCAATTATTGTCTTATTGGTTTTTTTTTAATTGGTGTGAGAAAACACCATTACCAAAAGCAACATGGGTAGGACAAAAATATTTTGTCTTATAACTGCAGTCATGTCATTCTCCATCACTGAGAAAAGTTAGAGCAGGAACTCAAGGCAGGAACTGGAGCAGCAGGAACTCAAGGCAGGAACTGGAGCAGAAGACATGGAGGGGTGCGGCTTGCTGGCTTGTTTCTCATGGCTTGCTCAGCCTGCTTTCTTATAGAATTCAAGGCCCCCTGCCCAGGGATGACATCACTCACAGTGAGCTGGATCTTTATTAATCAAGAAAACGCTCCACAGACCTGTCTTTAGGCAATCTAATGGAGTCACTTTCTTAGTTAGAGTCCCTTTTCTCAGATATGTCTAGGTTTATGTCAACCTGATCAAACCAACCCACATGGTTAGAGTAGCAATCCTCATTTCCTTCAATGGCCTTTCTTTTTCACCCATATGCTGGCCAACTAGCACAAAGGCCCATCTTAGCTCTTGAAACACACTCTTCACCCAGTGTAACAATTTCTAGCTGTGAATTTAAAGCGAGTCTTCTTTTCGTGTGGATACTTGAGGTCACTATAGAGTTATTATTTGATCCAACTTAAATTGTGCTGTGTCTCAGGTCCATCCAACAAGACAGAGTAAGACACGGAAGGGGGAAGGGGAGCTGTCAGTGGAGCAGTGAGAAAACAAACACACTTATGGGTAAGGTTCCATCATCTTGCAGGGGTGTCGTTTGTGTGCCCCCAAACAGTCACAGTACATGCTAAAGATCATTGATCACAGCAAACCGTCCTAGAATAATAATGAAAAGCTTCTGATTTTGTGAGAATTACTAACACATGACACAAAGTGAATGGTGATTTTGGAAAATGGTATGAATAGATACAGGTTTGCTACAGTCCATTTATAAAACAAAACAAAACAGCTCACTGTCTGTAAAAATTAATTAGGTGAAGCATGGTGAATCAAGGGATACATATATTAGATTTTTCAGCCCAATAGTCTGATATGTGTTTGTTTCTTTAGGTTGTCTATAAATTCCCTTTTTATCATAATTCAGATTTCAGAGGATGGGTCTTCTGTGTATATTGTGAAACGTGTTCCAAAGTATTTCATATTTTTATGCTACTGTAAATCATATTTAAATTTCCATTTTAGTGGCCTGTTTCTAACATATACAAATATAATTTTTATATATATTGACTTTCTGCTTTGAGCTTTGCTAAGCCCATTAATTATTTTTGTAGAATCTGCAAGTTTTCCAAAGTATATGATTTCCAACAAAGACAATTTCAACATGAATCTAACTTACTTTTCCAATTTGTATGTGCTTATTTCTTTTTCTTGGCTTATTTCTGGCTAGGACATCCAATAAGAAGCAAGACTAACATCTTTGTCTTTTTATGGTCTTCGGGGACATATTTAGTCTTTCACAATTAAATGCTTAGTACAATTTCTCCCTATAGATTCCTATTAGCTGGTTAAAGTTACTTATACCTCTAGATTGTTGAGAATTTTTACCCTAAATAGGTACTTTCTATTCCCTGATTTTCCATGCTTGCTGGAT
>CM053744.1:93708096-93727069 GCA_028658305.1 Pachyuromys duprasi
AACTAAAGAAGTTAAAAACCAATACATCAAGCAATCCAATTAAAAATGGGGTACAGAGCTAAACAGAGAATTCTCTGTAGAGGAATATAGAATGGCAGAGAAACACTTAAAGAGATGCTTAACATCCTTAGCCATCAGAGAGATGCAAGTCAAAACGACCCTGAGATTTCACCTTACACCCACTAGAATGGATAAGATAAAAAACTCAAGTGACAACACATGCTGGAGAGGTTGTAGAGAAAGGGGAACCCTCCTCCATTGCTGGGAGGAGGGAATGTAGACTTGTACAACCACATTGGAAATCAATTTGGTGCTTTCTTAGGCAATTAGGAATAGTGATTCCTCAAGACCCAGCTATACCACTCCTAGGCATATATCCAAAAGATGCTCAAGTATACAACAAGGACATTTGGTCAACCATGTTTGTAGTAGCTTTATTTGTAATAGCCAGAACCTGGAAACAACCCAGATGTCCATCAATGGAGGAATGGATACAGAAATTATGGTACTTTTACACAATGGAATACTACTCATCAATTGAAAACAAGCAAATCATGAAATTTGCAGACAAATGGTGGGTTCTAGAAAAGATCATCCTGAGTGAGGTATCCCAGGGGCTTTGAGGTTTCAAAGCTCTCTCCCTCTCTGTCCTTCCTTCCCCTCCCCCATCTCTGCCTCCCTGTAAATCAAGATGCAGCTCTCAGCTGCTCCTACAGCTCCCTGCCTGTCATGCATGGCACCATGCTCCCCACCATTTCGATAATGGGCTACGCCTCTGGAACTGTGAGCCAGCCCCTGATGAAATGCTTTGTGTTGCTGTGGTCATGGTGACCTCACAGGATAGGAGAGAGGCTAAGACAACAGGCCTCTCCAGTTGCTGGTGTGGGAAGCGGTTCTTATCTGACTGTGTAGCTTCCCATAGTTTTCTCATTTCTCACCAATTCTTCTGTAAGTTACCCCAGTGAAACTCATTGGTCTACGCAGCTAGACCAATGTAAGGGTGTAAGGGTTTCTTTGGTCCATTCTTACTGCTGGAATTCTTCACATCTCCCCAGAAAAGGTCATGACACACTTGACATCCAAACAGGGGCCTGACAGAAACAAAGAGAAATAATATAGACTCTGAAGTCTATGTGCAACTGAAGCAGCAGCAGCAACTGTAGTCACTGCAGAACGACCCAGCATGCAGAGGCACTTCCTTCTGCTCTTTTGTTCTGTTCAGACCCCCAATCTACTGGATAATGCCATGCCAATTCAGAGTGGGCCTTATCAACATAGTGTTCTGACCTGCATTCAATGCTTCCAAATAAAAACCACAAACATACCCACGTATATGCTTTACCAATTTTCTAGGTGCCATTCAGTCCAGCAGATAACCAAAATTAACCAGCACACCATACATTGCATAATCAGATCATTGCATAGTACATAAGTACAAAATTTACACTGCAAAGTCTCTCGAGAGGAATCCCGGGTGAGATGGTGTATTAAAAGCTGTCTCCATGTGATGCAGAGAAGAGGAGTCAGGGCAAGAGAGAGAAGACAGGGCGAGTACCAGAAATCCCAAAGGGGCAGCAGGGCTGCTGACATACATGGGCAAACAGAAGGGATGACACAGCAGAAAGAAGTAAACCACGAAGGCACAGCCCCGACTATGTGGCTGCCCAGCAGGCAGAGTGGGCCAGAGCCTCACCCAGCAGATAAGCCAGGTGGCCTTGGTGGACAGACCGATGGTCCCACCCACAGGAAAAGCCTTTAGTTTTGTAAGCCTCCACTTCACTTGTGGGTTTTCCTCCTGTGGAATGCCTCAGCAGAGAAGAATTCCATTTTGTCACAGCCTTGGAGGGCCGTGGACCCAATTGTTTCAAACTGATGAACTCTGAGGGCCTGAGCCCAGTGAATGATCACAAGTCAGAAAACCTCAAGTCAACCTGCCACACCCCTGAGTGTGATGGAAGTGTGTGTGTGTGTCTGCATGCACGTGTGCATATATATCATGTTAGCCAATCTAATTCTGAGAAGCTTCATCCAGCAATGGATGGAAACTGATGCAGGGACCCACAGCCAAGCAACCAGATGCGTTTAGAGAGTTTTGTGGACAAATAGGAGGAATTATAGTGGGAGCAGGACATCACAAAAAAAAAAAAAAAACCAAACAACTAAAAAAACTACAGAGGGGGCTCACAGAGACTGAACCACCAACAAAAGAGCATGCATGGACTAGACCTAGACCCCATACACATATGTATCAGATATGCAGCCTGGTCAACATGTGGGTCCCCTAACAACGGGAGTAGGTGCTATCTCTGACTCTGTTGCCTGCCACTGGGTTCCTTCCCTTAGCTAGGCTGCCTTATCTGGCCCCAGAGAGAGAGAGAGGGTGCACTTAGTTCTACTGTGAGGAGGTGCCTGGGTGGGTTGATACCCCTTGGGGTCCCTCCCTTTTCCTGAGAGAAAGAAGAGGGGGGGGGAGGGAGGTGTGAGGATGAGACTGGGAGAAGAAGGGGGAGGGGGCTGGGATCAGGATGTAAAGAGATTAAATTAATAAATAAATGAAAAAGTGCCTCATTTTAGGTATAACCATTCTATCGGTTTTGTGCATCTAGAACCCAAGTAGAAGGTTGGATAAGGAATTAACAAGTTTACTTGTAAAACTGCTCTGTGAGGATACAAACAAGCAGATGAACGAAGTCAGCAAATCAATCCAGGGAAAGAAAGCCAGTAATATATTTGTGCAAGTTAGAAATGAAGATCAGCAATGTGGGTGAGAAAGCGTCCTGACTACAGAGTTATTCAATGTCCTCACTGGCTGCAGGGGTAGGCGTGTCCTCACTGGCTGCAGGGGTAGGCGTGTCCTCACTGGCTGCAGAGGTAGGCGTGTCCTCACTGGCTGCAGGCGTCTACCATGTGACCAACCACTGCAAGCTCCTGCCTCCATGACTTCTTCAACATGATGGGCTATTTCCATGAACTGTGAGGTGAAACAAACCCCTTCTCCCTTTGGCTGCTTTTTGTCAGCTCTTTTGTCAGAGCAAGGAGGAAGTTGACTGATATGCTATGCGTTCCGGAAGCTTCTCAAAGGCTAGCTCAGCAGTTCCTCCTTGCTTCCGTGGCTACTCTGGTATCTTCTTAGTGACTTCACTTTTGCTTTTTCTTGTTCAGATTCAGTTCTCGATATGTTTAATCACAAGTAGCAGATCTGTCTATGTCTCGTATAGCAGACAGACATGTTTGGGGATGTCATAGATAGGGTGTGTCAGAAGCCTGGTGGAAATGAGACCCTACATGGATTTACAGTTTGGGAGAGAATTGACAATTGAAGAGCGACTCCAATGAAAACCCCCTCAGTTGGTCAAGATCTGGAGATGTCTCCTGGTCCTTACAGTCCACCTATTTCCTATCTTCCAACAGGGCCAGAAGAGTCACCGAATATATTAAGGAGTTTGGGGAGTCTCTTTCAGGAAGCTGAGTCCAGCACTCTGACCCTTGGCCGAGCCAATGACCTTTAGAGCAGGGCAGCACTTTCCACCCCCACACAGCCCCTGCCTCTGTTATCCAACCAGGGGCTGTCATCTAATATGTGCCAGGAGCTTCAAAAGCATTTCCATATGTGGGTAGTTTTAATCTTTGACCTTCTGGCCTGTAAAATACTGCTATGCCCACTTTGTAGAAAGGTCAGAAAATTGGGATGATAACAAAGCTTACCCTGGATCTGGCACCTGGGAAATTTCACACCAGAATTCAACACCTTCATCTTTCCAGACAGGTTTTCTTTTCACCTGTTTTGTGCCGTATGGATTGGACAGGATGGATTTAACTGTTGGACGCTATTGGAACAAAAGGTCTCAGAGGGCAGGCAGCAGCCTGAACATTAACTGTTTGCCAATTCTCGCCAAACCTCCTCACAGGCAAGTGAGGTCAAGCTGCAAAGCCACCTGGTGTGGGAGTCTTTCTTCTGAATGCCACCAGCTGTGTCAGTGTGGTGAGTCCCAGTAATTCTTGCTTTAGAGCAGGTACTGACCATGCAGGTCTTAACTGTAGCTTCCATAGTTTCTTTGCCCACTCCCAGAGCATCATGGGATTAGAGATCCAACACTAGGTACTGAAATACAGTGTTCTCCCTCTTTCTCTACTCCTACTCCATTTCCTCGATGGTTCAGGCTCTCCCTGTGAAGTCTGGGCTATTCTAGAGCTGCCTAAAACTCACAATTCTTTTTGCTTTTGTCTCGCAAGTGCTAGGATGACAGATGTACGCCATCATGCCCCTGAGATTATTAGTTCTAAGAGTGCAAACATTCATTAGGAGAGGTAAGGTTTCTAGAAGTTTAAAATTAGCAGGCTCCCTGCCCACACCAAATTCTCTTTAAAACTAAACTAAAACTTGGAAACCAAGCTTGGCTTCAAGTACCTTTGGATGCCATTGCTGATCTATAGCCAGGATGTTAGTTTAGAACCACAAAAACATCAAAACTGGGTTTCCTCCGAGTATTAAACCACATCTGGCATATTTGGACACAAGCAGTCTTGGGGCAAGGGCAAATGGATAAATTATAGGAGAGAAAAGGGACTTCCCATATTTTCTCTTGAGTTTTTCTAAGAAAACAAAAAGTATTTTCAGAAAAAGAGTCCATCCTCCCCTACCTCCCGACTCCTGCCCAGCCTCTAGATTTTTTTCCCAAGTCTTACTGTGACACAGAAAAATATGCTCATGAAAGCCATCTTTCTGGATCAGTATGCACCATGCATTTCCATGCTGGAGGAAACAGAACATTACCCATGTCTTCCTCTATCCCTGGCAGTGGAAAATGAGGCTAAGAGTAGCTTCATAGCTTATCAAGAGCCAGAATATCCAAACTGGATGCTTTCCAGAAGCAAGGAGGATATGAGTCCTGGATAGGAACTATAGCTAAAGCTTCTAGCTAAGGTGAACAGACCAACACCAAAGGGCAGTTCTCACCCTTGTTTTATATTTTCCCAATTCAGCAGATATTTCCTGGCTTTCCCCCATGCCGGGAGTCCCAGAGGATGGATGTATAAATGTAATACACTACAGTGTTCTCACAGACCTCATTGTCTGGGGGAAGCAACTAACCACCAAATGAGCCAGGCTAGCACAGTATGGCGAGGTCAGTGACGGAGATTTGACCTGGAGGCTCCATGGGCATTCAAACTGGGCTCAGAGTGGAGACAGAGCCAGGAAAGACTTCCTGGAGAGAGGCCTCCCTGCATTGTGTTCTGTTGGGCCAAAGAAAGGAAGCCAAGTGGTGTGGAGAGAAGGCATTGTGAGCAGAGGGAGTAGCATAAGAAAAACAAAAGTAAATGAAAGAAAAGCGTTCTTGGCATCTCTCCGGAGCTGTAAAGAGCCAAGTGTACCTTAAACCATGAGTGAGGAAAGAAAAGAGCAGAGGAGAATTTAGAGCAGAAGGCAGTGGCTCATGCTGGATGGCAAGAAAGGGTTGTGGAATTGAGTTTTGAGTTAGTAGCGTTTTCAGTAAAGAACAAAGCAGTCTACATTACAGGTCTCTTGAGTCATGTGGTCTTTATTGAACTGTTTGACTCTGCTACTGTAGCACAAAAGTAGCCACAGCCTAAGTGTAAAGCAGTGAATATGTTCCAGTAAAACTTTGCTCGCAAAAACAGGCGGTGAACTGGCTTGGCCAGTGGGCTGGTCTGCGAATCCCCACGGCTACCCTGTCATCCAGGAACAGGCTGGCCAGCTCATCTCCATTTACCCAAAGCTTCTTAAATGTTTGGCTCTAAATGTCTCAAACCCAGGAAGCTCTCGTTCCTAAGCAACCAAGGACAGCTGATCACCTTACCTAGAAAGCCTGTTAAAAAATATACAGACTTTTACTCTGGCTGCTGATTCAATGAACCACAGTCCCGAGTTGGGAGAGATCCAGGAGCTGTGGCGCCATCTATGGGTAGGAGAGTCATCACAGGTGAGACTGGTTTTCTGGCAGGAAGCCACATGCCCATGCCCATGCCCTACCTATTAATAACGAGGCTACAGTGAGGCCCTTTAAGAAAGTGGATCCAACTGGGTAATAGCACTTGGTATGAGGCTGGGCATTTCTGCAAAAAAAAAAAAAAGGTGCTGTTTGCTTAGATCCTCTTTGCACCACAAATGGAGGAAGACTGCTTGGTCAGCTCACAGGAAAGGATGGACCAGGTGAGCTCTCCCGCCCACATCACTGTCTAAAAAAGCCACTCACAACTCAGTGTGCCCTCCAGGAACGAAGATGGGAATGAGTCCTGCAGAAGGAGTCACAAGCTATGTGTCCTACTAACACACGCGTATAAAGGCAGTGAACAGAGAGGAAGACAGACTCTGGGCCCCAGATGCCAATTTTTGGAAGTTCTTCAGGGCCAGTCCTTATCAGTAATGACCCTCCAATGGCAGGGCTAAAATTTTCCTTTCTCAAGCAACAGGTGTTTGGCTTCTGTTCACAACTGGCAACTGTTTGGTTTAAGCAAACACAGGGTTTACTCTCTCACTCTAGTTAATCGGCCCCCTTTTAACTAAACTCTGCAGCCACGGGGGAATTTTCCACTTGATTGCAAATGGTGTTTGCTGTCTTCTGGACTGCTCCTTTCCAGCTCAGGCGAGTCTTGTTCTGAGAACGTCAATGCACGGAAACCCATATTCACAGTACAGATAACCTGAATTACATAAAGATCCTTAAAGTTTAAAGTAAGCTTTCACTTGCACATTGCAGTTTTTTTTAATGAACCACTAGGCACATAACCATCTCAAGCTGTCAGAAATAAACACAAAATACATTTTAGGCGATTGAAAAGCCTTGTAGAGTGGCTGGGCTTAGTGTGACATCACACAGCTCTGGAGGCAAGCACTGCAGATGGAACCCTCCTTTGTTCTCAATAGATGCGTGGCTTAGGACACCTGAGCTCATCCTGTCTATGAATAGTCCAAAGTATTATTAAGCACCTAATATCTTTCATTTTGAGTACTTTGAACCTGGAGTAAAAAATTAATGCGCCTCCGTGGTGCCGTTGCAGAGCACCTAAAGCCATGCATAGAAAGTGTTGCATCGAGCACACAGCAAATGTCGCTAGTGTCACGCCTGTTAGACAGTTTATTTTAGCGCCACTGTAGGCCCACATATGTCTCACTAGTGAAACAAGGACATTGCTCTTCAGAGTTTCTCTGTTAGTCACCAAACTTCTCCTTCATGTGGAGAAAATATTGGAGGGAGAGCAGGGCCATGTGGACATCAGAATATCGCAGCCCAGGAGCAGCTTTCAGAAAGTAGCAATTTACATGTTTACAAACGGGCGATTTACAAGTAGGCAGAGCATTATCTTGTATGATAGCAGAGGGAGACAAAGGGGAGAATGTATGTTCTGGACATACATTCCATTCCCAGACTACAAAATAGACAAAGATATTTTCTTAGTTACATATAAAGTATGTAGTTCTGAAGCTCAGGCACTGGGCATGGCTGAGGGGCATGCTAAGTAGCTTGCTGAGCATTTCTGCTATAGAGGGGCTGGTAGGTGCTTGGCCTCTTTCACTGGCGTTGTGTGAAATGTGTTAGCGAAGCCCTAGCCTTCGCTGTCAGCATTAAAGAAGGCATCAGTAGAACCTAAATGGGAAGCACTTTGGGAGATGGCGACTGTGTCATTTCAAAAGTTATGGACACAAGGGACAGGTTCACTGGGAGCATCACACAGAACTCTGAAGAACAGTGGTTTTTAAAAATAAATTCCCACACGGCATTATGCTAGCTGAGAAGGAAACACTGCCTTCTATGCTCCTATGCTTCTATGGAGTTCTATGCTCCATACAGGAAGACAGACTTTTTAAAAGGCCCCTTTCCTAAAGAAACCCACAGATTCATAGAATTCAGCCTATGAGGATGATCAGCAAGTGCTCAACTTCAACACGGTTACATTACTGCCAAGGTGGGAACATGCACAGGCGGCAATTTAAAACTTGTGAGAGACACCTGGCCAGATCAGAAAGGGTCAAAATGAGCTCCCCAGTGTGTGGAGCTTACTTTAGAAGTCAGATAAGGAAGGAGGCTGCATTTAGGAGAAAGAGAATGTATTAAAGAGATTATAGTGGAACCTTGAAATGATGTGTGTGTGCATGTGCACATGTTTATGGAGACCTTGGGTGCCTTGTAAGCATAATACTGACTAAGCCATATTCCCAGCCCTCAATTTAGAACTTTTCCTAGAACTGAATCTGGATTAAGGGATGCAGGAAGATGTGCTAGGGAAACAGAACGAGGGCCAGGCAATGCTGGGCCTTGTTGGAGAAGAGCCTTGAAGTGGAACCTTGATAATTTGCTTGGATATATTCTTAGGCAGTGAGTACTGAAGATTTCAATTTGGAGGAATGAAGTGGTAGAGCGTATATTCCAGATCTGTGCACCATGTGTGATGAACCTTTAGAATTAAGGTCAAAAGCACACAGTGGTGATGTGTGGCAGAAATGTAAAAAACGAGACAGTCCAGAGAGTGGACAGAGGACAGGAGTGGATTTGGGTACTTTGAGGGGGTTGAACAGATAGGATTTTGCTAAGGGTTGGCTACAGGAGACAACTGAAAGGACCTAGTTAGTGTTGTGAATGACAACATGAAGGAAGACAGATGAGTAGAAGACAGGGAAGCATGAAGAGATGGAGGCCTTCCGCAGGAGCTCCGTAGGGAGCTGAGAAAAGAAGGTGCTGAAGAAGGAAGGATTGCGCCGGTGGGGCTGTCATGAAGCCGACAGTGCCTGTGGCTGTTACAGAGTCTGTTTGATCCAGTTGGGGGCAGAGTTAAAGGACCAATTGAATCCCTGTCTTGCCTCAGAGAGTTGACAGGCGGAGAGAGAAGTAGAGGCAAGATACAGGCTGCTCTTTGGGGGGGGGGCAGGTTTAAGGAGCAGCTGTGTTCAGAGGGGGAAGTTTTTAAGGGCATTGAGACACCTGAGCCTATTTGCATAGTGAGGGGAAGCCAGAGACTAGATGCCAAGGAGCTGTGTGAGCTGCTCGAAAGGGGCTATCAGCGGTTCTCAGCCTTCCTGAGGCTGCGACCCTTTAGTACCATTCCTCATGTTGTGGTGACCTCCAACAATGAAATTATTTTCGTTGCTACATCATAGCTGTTTTCCAGTGGTCTTAGGTGACCCAAAGGGTCATGACCTACAGGTTGAGAACCATTGTGTTAGAGAAAGCCATCTTCCTTTATCTCACGGAACGTGATGACATCTTCAGGGGCTCTTCAATGTGGCTGCGAGTAACTGCTCTTCCAGTCCTTGTATTGTTGCATGTTAATCTGGGGGTGGATCCAGACAAACCGGAAGCACTTCGTTCGTTGAGTCATCCAGTTCTGAAGAGGAGGGTCTTGACCACTTGATCATTCGATTGGCCCTCTTGTCCAGAACCCATGATCACTTAACTCTGGAGTCCTTCAGGGGTGGAGACAGTTCTTAGGCCAGCCACCTGCTTCATCACCTTCCCTTGGTCTCTCTGGTACAAAAGAGAGACACTTCTCACCAACTTCTAAAATGCTGTTTTCAAGGTCTCTTATTTTAATTCAGTTTCATTCAAAGGGGTCAAATGTTACTGCATGCCTATGAGCACAAACTTGCCCTATGATGGGAACACTACTCCTTAGAAATGTAGTCTTTCCTGGGCATTCAACTTTTCAGGGACCTGGGGATGAAAAGAAGATGAACTGACATAATAAGCAAGTTATCATTTTTAAAGCTTTGTTCAGAGCTTCCAGGATCCTAAGCGCCTCCATTCAGGTAGCTAAAGTAGCTCTACTTTCATTTGATTTCCATATTTGTGGGGCTTAAAACTCCATCAACTCAATGTTCACTGATCAAAAAAAAAAAACAAACCAAACCGAACAATCAATCAACCAACCAACCCAAACAAACAAACAAAAGGTGTGAAAATAGGGAGATGGCTCAGTGGGTAAATTGCAAGCATGATTATCCCAGTTCAGATCCCAGAACCCATGTGAAAACTGGCACAATGGCACATGTCCAACCACAGCTCTCTCTCTCTTGCTTGCTCTCTTGATCTTTCTATGTTAAATCTTGAGGTTTTATTTGATAGCCAATGTAGGCCAAATGGTGAACCCCAGGCTCACCGAGAGAACACGCCTTTAAAAAGTAAGGTAAAGTATGATGAACAAAGAAATGCAACGTTGACCTCTACACACACACACACAGCCTGAATAAAGGCTTTCCTTGTAGCAGATATACCCATGAAATAATCCAACCAGAGCACAAAATAGCAAGCGTAGGCCAGTCCTGTGTTGAAAATTGGAAAGCTGAGGCGAAGAAAGTTTGTCTCTGCTCTCAATGACCTCTCAGGGAGACTGAGAAGGGGTGTTCACTCTCTGGGAGTCTTAATTGTCATGGCTAAGATTCTGGTTGTGGACAGGGGAAAGTGACAGCTGACCAACCTGGCCTGGAGAATGTGGGAGGGGATGTGGTAGGGGAAAGCTTCACAAGGGACCTTTTGGAGCAGGGCTTCAGAGGACTCTCAGACACAAGTGTTCAGTAGCTCTGTGGAGACCAGCCTGAATGAGGAAAACTGGCAGCTTTCTTCTAGGGCTGAAGCAGAGCTAACCTGACTCCAAAATACTTCAGAGTACTTTGTGTCCTTTCAGAGTTCAGTCCGCTCTCTTTCTGCATACTGACACCTAGTGGCTGTGCACATTTCTCACACTTCCTTGGCTTGTCTAGAGAGTCCTCTTGTCAATGGCTTTTCCAGTAATAGAAGTAGTGGACACCTGATGGTGGACAGGGATGCCTCCCATAGCACTCAGCATACAGAGCTGGGACTGAACTAGAACCTCACGATTGAGACTCCAATGCTGGATTGACTATGGTGCAGTCATTTCCCCACCACAGATACAGCAGGCCCAGGAAGAATCACTTTAGTGACTGCCTCTGGAGTTGGCTGAAAACTTTCATGTCTCACTTTTGAGGGGTGGGGACATTTTAACATAGAAGAAACACGAAAGAGAAAAGAATGGGGTTTCTCCTTCTCACCCTGTCCCCACTAGTCCAGCCTTCAAACATGTGTCTCACTAATGAGTGAATATGGTTAAGAGATGTTAAGAGAATGGCTGTAAATTGTTTGCTTTCGGGATTGGGAAGCTGGAATATTATGAGAGATGGGAGGGTGAGGCTTCTCAATCCATTTTCTCCACCCACCCCCCTTTTAACCGATATCTGCTCGCAGAGTAAAAGAACTATTGAGTCCTGAAGACAGGTCTAGTGGTTTCTTATTTATTTATTTATTTATTTATTTATTTTTATTTTTAAAATAAATTTATTTATTTTTATATCAATCACAGGTTAGGTACTTTGCATCCCAGGCGTAGCCCCCCTCCTTCATTCCCTCCCACCCGGTCTAGTGGTTTCTAAAAACACTTGTCACCTGTTGAATCTCGTAAGACAGTGCATTTGAATATGGTTCTCTGCTAAAGCCAAAAATGTGCATGTGATGTGTTTCAGAAGCCCACCTGGTGTTACGAAATCTGCTTTCTGTCAACCACCCTGGCTAACCTTCGTATGTCACTGTGTAATGAGTGGTCATGCTGTCTTCATATGTCATATGTTTTGAAAATGCATCAATGGCTAATTCAAGCTATTGTTTAGAACAGCAGTTAGTGAAGAATATATCTTAAGGACTTCACAGTAAACAAACAAACAAAAACCCATAGGACAAGTAAGGCTAATAGAATTGACACAGTCCACAGAAGCTAAGTGGAAAAGGTGGCTGAAAACCTATATACAGAACAACAGCTTGAGAAAGAGCAGGACCATAACAGATTCCAATATTTGGTCTCAGTGGGAGAGCCTGGGAGAGAAAAGGAATTAGTAATTATCCATCCCCCGAGTGAGCGCCTGGCATTTCACTCATTCATGTGTAGCACTCTGTCAGGTAAGCAATACTCAGGCTTGTCGTGTTTGTTTGGTTTTCCTGGGGTCATGGATGTATCATATGACAGTGGTGCTCCGTAGAATGATGAGAGTTAAATTATTTCACTGGTACCTTAATCTGTTTATGTCCCCAAGGCTGGGCTGTCTCTAGCCATGCTTGTTTTTTGTGTAGTGTGTTTGTTTGTGTGTGTGTGTTTGAGAGATAGAGAGACAGAGACAGACAGAGAGAGTACATATATGTGAGTGCTTGTGCATATGTGTGTGGAGGCCAGAAATCAATGTCAGGAGTTTCTTTCCCTCTATTTCTCTTTTTTTCTGCCCCTTTTATTTACTTAGACAGGGTCTTTTGCTGAACTGGGAGTTCACTGATTGTCAGGCATTCTGACTAAGGAACCTTTAGGGATAGGCCTCTCTCCACATCATCAGTGCCAGGGTTAAAGATGTGTGTCACTATGCCTGGCTTTTTACATGGGTTCTGGGGATCTGAACTCAGATCCTTATGCTTACAGGACAAGCATGTAACCAACTGAACCATATTCCCAGGCTCCCCTCTTCATTTCTGGGGGGAGGGCTCATCTCCAGCATGAAGGCTGTTGACATGTAGGAAGAATAGTTTCTGGCTAGAAGTAAAGAAAACTTGTCTAGGTAGCTGGTCCTGGAGAAGCCTCACCACGGGTAGGCTGGAACTTCTCATCTCCCAAGTGAAAAACTCTGGGTTTCTTCTAAACATCCCATAATTGACCTGGCATCATGGCTGGTGATCCTAGGAGCCCTGGGGAGAGCTAGAATTTCTTCTTGTACCCATCAAGCTGAATTTACAGCAGGGAGAAGGGAGGAGGTTGGGGGCTGCTTCTGATTAGCTTACATCCTCTGCCAAAGTTATATGTCCTCTCTGTGGGCAATTAAGTGTTTCTCACGGACCCACCATCTGGGTTCAGAAAAGTGGGGAGTGGCTCTCTCTCCACCCTATTTCACTCCAAATCCAGAGGCCAAGTAGCAAAACTCAGAATATCTGACCCTTTCTCCAGCTCTCAGTTTTCCTCCCTTTGGAGGATAATGGTTGCCTACACAGTCCAAGGCCTTCATCTCCCAGATGTGGCACAGCCCACTCAGTGGTCCTGAAAAGAGCCGGGAAGCTACCAGTTAATTGTGCTGGACCTTGAGCATAAACTAGTGACTCCAAATACAGAAACAACACCCATTTCAACTTCTCCAGCCACTTCCAGCAAGGAAGTCCTGATTCACTGAGAGTTTGCAGAACAATTTATGTCTTGTTATTCTTTGTTACTTAAATGTGTTCTCAGATATATGTGTTGAAGGCTTAGAGTCATAGAAAGGTGTTAGGAACTAAAGAGATGAGGAATAAGTTGGGTCACTGGTGACACGTCCCTAAAGGGTAAATTGAGATCCCAGCATCCTTGTTTGCTCTCTCTCTCATTTCCTCCTTCCCTAATCCCTGTCCCTTGTCCACCATGGGGCAAGCAAGCCTTGTCCATCAAGTGCTTCTGTCACAATGCGCTACCTCCACACAGCAAAAGCAACTGAGCCAGATGACCATAGGCTGAAACCATGGGACAAAATATTTTTCCTTGTTACAAATTGACTTTTTCAGGCATTTTGTCACAAGAACAAAAAGCTCAGTGCCATTGCTATTGTTGTTACTGTGTTTTAGAGTGTATTGCCATAAAGTTTAGAAGGTGCTAACAGCATCTATCTGTGATGGTTTGAATTACCTGTCAACTTGACAGAAGTTAGAATCACCTGGGAAATGGACCTTTCGGTGTGCCTTGATTATCTCGATTTTAATAATTGAGTTAAGATGGCCCGCCCACTGTGGGTGGCACCATCCCCCAGGCAGTGAATCTTAGACTGTATAAAGCAGAGGATGCTTGGTGAACACTTGCGTTCATTCACTCTGTGATCTTTTCTTCTGAGTGTTGAAGTAACCTAACCAGCTACTTCAGTCTCCTGATGCCTTGACATGTCCACCACGAAGGATGGTGCCCTGGTACAAGGAGCTAAAATAGACCCTTTCTCCCTTTGTTCCCTTTGTCAGTATGCTTTATTAGAGGAAAAGATACTAAGAAAGATTAAAAAATCAGTTGGGAGAGAAATGTCTGGCTTCTTCATCCTGTTGTTTCAGGCCTCCTCTTCCTCACCTATAGCCACAGGTCCACTCATTAGCAAACCATTGTTGTGTTACCTACTGTGGGCCAGGGCCTGTGCTAATCAAACCCAGCCTGGCCCAGCGCTTGGCTGGAGACAGTTCTGGAACCTGTACAGACTTATAATGAGGGTGGCATGAGAACATAGGGAAAATGTGTGCATAAAAACCTCTGGGCAAGGGCTTAAGGTGCAGGGGATTTTTCAGGTCAGAGAGGAGAAAGAAGCATAGGAAGAAAAAAACCAATCAGTAATGACTGTAGGCTTTTATATTATTCAGTGCTTCCTCTTAAATGATCACATTCTGTCTTCAAAACGATGCTGTCTTTTCTTCATTGCACACTCTTGGATGGCATCCTTGCCAGAGTTCAACTGATCATATAATTGTGAATTTATATCTGGGCTTTCTGTTCCATCGTCCAGGTGTCTACTTTGATGCCAGTAGCCAGTACCACAGTTTATATATATATATATATATATATATATATATATATATTAACATATATTTAAAAATCAAGTGTAGTTTTTGATTTCCTCTATTTCCTATGAGTTTTCCAGTTTCACTATTGCTTTGCTTTCTAGTTCTATATTATTGTGGTGGGAAAACATTCTTGATACAGTTTCATCTTTCTTCAATTTATGAAAAAAAATTTGTAATAAATTCTATTCTGGGCAATGTTTTGTGAGTCCTTGAAAAGAATGTACGCTCTGTGGATGACTGTCTCTGGGTTTGTCACTCAGTCAGTTTAGTGTACGTTGTTGCTCAAGTTTGCCTCATTACTTTTTGTAAACGTTTTTTTATTCCCTCAGATGATGGAATGAGAGCCATACCCAAACTTTATGAATACATGGCTTGGGCAAAGCCCTGAGCATTTCTATCCAAATATTCCTAGACCTAGGCCTAGAAGCTTCTAGCTTCCATACAATCTAGTCTTCTGCAAGCCCGGACCTTGAAGGCTTCGGCTTCCAGCCTCTGTCTGCTAACACAGGCCTAGATGTTTTCAGCCTCAGAGATTTACTGCTGAATAAGCTCACCCTTTCTAGTTCTTTCTGAGCTCTGGCTGGCAGGTTCAACTTAGCTGTATTTCCTCAAAACCCTTCTCCGAGTTGAATGATTCAAACTGGCTCTCTTGGCTTCTGACTGAATTGCTCTGCTTGGAAAAACTGCCTCTGAACTCCATTAATTCAACTGCACTCAACTGAACTGTGCCAAAACTGCAGGGAAATGTACTGTCCTCCTGAACTCTTCTGTATTCCTGTGCTGTACTCTCCTGCTCTGTACTGACTGTTTCTCACCACCAACTCTATCCCTTTCTGGGCTACCCTTTAGTAGTTTCTATTTCCTGTCCTTGTGAGAGTTTGGCATATCCTATCTCTGACTCATTCTGTCAAATCGTTCTCTGATTCATCACTTTGTCTGACCCTCAGTTAGATTTCATTCCTTGGGATTAAAGGAGTGTACTAAAGGCATATCTGTATTCCAGCTAGAGGGATTAAAGTATGTATTCTACCCAAATGAATTAGAGGTGTATACTAAGGGTGTGTCTGTGTTCCAGCTGGATCACACAGACCTAGGTCTTTGGATGTGATCCCTTGCCAGAGTAGCCATGATGCTGGATTAAAATTTTTCTACATATTCCCTCTTTCTGTTTAAGATAACAAATTATACACGTTTAACTATTACAACAGAAACAATAATCAGTCCCATAAACTTAACAGTTCAGATGTCCTTATGAAGATCCATCGATGCGACGATCCTTCATAACTGCAGTCCTGATCATCTATACTTCAGCAAATGTCCATCTCAGCATCAAAGTTTTCCAGTCTGACAGTCTGATGAGATGGACATTTGCTGAAGGATCTTCATAAGGACAACTGATACTGCTACTTATCTCTTGATGAAGCGCCTCCTTTCACTGTATAATCTTCTTTGTCTCATTTTACATGTTTTTTTTTCCATTTAAAGTCTATTTTGTGTGATGTGCACATAGTTAAACCTGCTCTGATAGTATTGATTTGTCAACTTGCTGGATTGATATATGTCTAAAGGATTGGGAAGGTACATTTCTGAGTGTATCTGTGAGGATATTACTAGAGTGAGTTGACATGAAAGAGACCAACTTGGGGTCAGGCACACCCTGAATGTGCGCAGAACCATCCAACATACTGGAGACTATGTGGAATAAAACTGGAAGAAAGAAAGACAGCCAGCACATGAAAGCTTGTTTCTCCCCAAAAAGTATCTGTTGTTGCTGCCATGGTCCATGGGCATCAGACTACAGCTTATGCTTTCAAAGCAGACTCACACTGGGATTCCTGGATAGCCTCAGCTTTGGATGGGGGCTGCTTTGTGGGTTCCCTTTGTGTTGAAACTTCTGGTTTCTTGAACTCAGCACTTATTGAGTTCTCTGATACTCCAGCATGCAGATAGCCATCATTAACTACCCAGTGTCCAACTGTGTAAGACAACGCAATAAATCCCTTTTATATTTCTATGTTATTAAACCTACATGTACATTCATGTCTTTACACTGTTCTGTCCTCTGCAGAGTCACTTTTAGCTTCTTCATATTCTTAGCTCTAAAGCCTCATGTTCTGAGATCTAAAACAACTTTAGAGTGAGGCTTCTTAAGCTGTTTAACTTACAGATGTATCTTCCTCATGATATTATTTTTTAAAAGTTTTGACAATTTTTTCCATGTACATTATTTTATAGTTCTACACATGCATAGAATGTATTTCGATCAGCTCATCCTTCCATTGCTCACTCTCATCTGATTTCTGATGAGCCCCTTCCTTCCATCTAGTCACTCTCCTGTTGTTTTTAAACAAAATCCCAAACATTAGATTTTACTAATAAAGAATCAGAAGCAGATGCTGGTGTGGACATCTCCTAGCTTAGAGAGACAGAGAAAGCACATAGCTGACCTTTCTACTCAGCTGACATCTTACAAGGAAACATGCCCTTTCTTCTTTATGCTGTCTTAAATACCCTTCAACTCAATGCCTCTCCTTTCTGTGTTTTCTTATGTTCACTCCCTATCAACTGGATGCTTGCTCTACCTCTTGTCCTATGATTGACTTTATTTAGCTCTTATTTACAGAAAGCTCCTGGGTTAAAGGTGTGTGCTAGGGCTGAGTCACACCACAACAAAAAATAGGTTTTTTTTTTTTTTTTTCAGTTAAAAATCTTGTGGTTCACAATGAGATCAAATATCCTGCAACATTTTCCCTTTTTGTCTAAACAAAAGACTCTCTCTCTCTCAGCAAACCATATACTATCTGGTAAGAATCACAATGTCCAGTCCATATGTATTTACCAACCTTACTATCTATCTTATCTTGGGTAGTTCAGATTTTTGTACCTAAATTACTTTCTATCATAACTTTCATTTAACATTCTAAAAACATTCTTTTTAGACCTGAAAACAACTTTCTTAGATCCTAAACACCTTATGCTTAACTGTTAGACTATAACTATCTAGTCATTAACCCCATCGGAGACCTGATTTAAAAAATTACATGAATAAATAGGAAGTGCAGAACAAGCAGCTTCCAAAACTACAGAAATGACAGACTGCTGGCTGCCTGGATAGTCACCCAACTTCTGCAACATTGGAACAGTAGGCCATCCCTTTGGCCTACTGGCCCAGAATATCTGACAGATTTTTCTGTGAGTCAGAATTATGCTAAAAGTTGACACAAGGATGGTTTCCTGCCCAGTGGTAGCTTGCCACGTTTGAAGCAAATGCCATAAGGCAGTTTGTAGGCATTAGGTAATTGTGTAATTCAAATGCTAATTTCTGTATCTCCCGTATCTGGTAGCAATCGTTGTTTTGAGAATCTCCTGTTTCAATGTTGTATAAATATTGCTTTCCAATTGTCTCCTGATATGCCAATAAAGCTGCTTACAGCCAATTGTTGAGAAGGGGAGAGAATATGGTTGGACTTTCTGCCAGCCAGGGGAGGAGGAATTAGGAGAGGAAACAGGGGATTCAGCCATGGTAGAGGTTCAAGAGATATCAGGAGAGGAGCTCAACAGGAAAAGCTACAAAGTGCAAGTATCTCTGGGGTGTACACTGAGAAGAAGCCAGATTATTTTAGAGATTAAGAATAGTTTAATACTGCTCAGAATTGTGCTGTGAAGTTTGTTAAAATAATACAATAGAGTCTGAATTATTTGTGTGATAGCTGGGTTAAGAGAGAAACTGAGAAACAAACACAGTTTTTATAAAAATAATTTTAACAACAATTCTTTCATGCTCATCATCTTTGAAGTCATATGTGGGTGTTGCCAGGAGCTGACAAGTCTCACTGTAAAAAAAAAAAGTCTTCATAAAACCAGACACACTAAACCGGTTAGAAGAAAAAGTAGGGAAGACCCTAGAACTGATTGGCACAGGAGACTACTTTCTGAACAAAACATCAACAGCACAGGCTCTAAGGTCAACAATAAATAAATGGGACCTCATGAAACTGAAAAGCTTCTGTAAAGCAAAAGACATTGTCATCAAAACAAAACGACAGCCTACAGCCTGAGAAAGGATCTTTACCAATCCTACAACTGACAGAGGTCTAATATCCAGTATATATAAAGAACTCAAGAAGTTAAAAAGCAACAAATCAAGTAATCCAATTAAAAAATGGGGTATGGGGCTAAACAAAGAACTCTCTGTAAAGGATTGTAGAATGGCAGAAAAACACTTAAAGAAATGCTCAACGTCCTTAGCCATCAGGGAGATGCAAATCAAAACAACCCTGTAATTTCACCTTAAACCCACCAGAATGGCTAAGATCAAAAACTCAAGTGACAACATATGCTGGAGAGGTTGTGGAGAAAGGGGAACCCTCCTCTACTGCTGGTGGGAATGCAAGCTTGTACAACCACTC
>CM053744.1:93736194-93783350 GCA_028658305.1 Pachyuromys duprasi
AAGGTGAAATCTCAGAGTCGTTTTGATTTGCATCTCTCTGATGGCTAAGGATGTTGAGCATTTCTTTAAGTGTTTTTCTGCCATTCTATAATCCTCTACGGTCAGTTCTCTTTTTAGCTCCATACCCCATTTTTTAATTGGATTATTTGGTTTCTTGCTTTTTAACTTCCACTCACCCTCATGACTGATGACATTGGTATGGCTATGAAGACTTGGGGGTCCCATAAATGGAAATTTAATTAGAGGGATATATTTAATAAAGGTTCAATTGGATATATTTATGCAGTTCTGTCACATTCTGCCAGCAATGGAAAAACAGTGAATGAGCCTCTTAGCCTTTTTCTTTCCTCTTTGTCTTTATCGTATACTTAATCTATATCCCACTGCTGATTCTGTGGTCCAGATCTGAGTCATCCCATTATCTTCCCAAATAGTCCTCTAAGTGTAGCCTACCCAAACGCACTTTCCATCTTAGCCCAGAGAGAACTTTCAGGAAAAAAAATACAATTGATATGCACACTTCCAATTAAAAACCTTGTCTACATAAAAAATTTCAGCTTCTATAATATATTTGTAATTCTCTCCCACCTTTTCATAGTCACCAGTATTCAGAAATGCCTACTAGGGCTGGAGAGGCAACTCAATGCGTAAGAGCAATGACTGCTCTTGTAGAAGACCTCAGTTCCCACATGGTGGTCCACAACCATCTGGAACCCCAATTCCAAAGGATCCAACAGGCAAGTGCATGGTACACATATGTAGATGTACAAACAATAATTCCCACAAATTAAAACAAATCTAATTTTTAAAATGCCTGTTATTTCTTACTTAATAAACTATAGTCCTATACAACAGGTCATAAAATTAAAACTAAATGATAATGCTTCGGTTTTTATTCTTCAGGAGATGACTCTTTTGCTTCTCTGTGGCTGTATCTCTGAGAAGTGTTTTTGTATTTTCATACACCAACCACTTCCTGTGAATTTGGTCAAGCAGGTGATGCTGATGACAACAAGTTCTTTTTTTTTTTTTGATCAGCCCTATGCTGGAAAGCAATGCTGTGTAATAAAAGGTTGTCAATTAAAGATTATATGAAGGATAAGCTAGTGTAAGTTTTAAAATGTCATATGGCTGGGGAGATGGCTCAGTGGTAAAGAGCACTTTTTACTTTTGTGGAGGACACAGCTTTGATTCCTAGCAGTCACACGATGGCTATAATATCAGTTCCAGAGTGTTTGGTACCCTTTCCTGGCTTCTGAAGGCAGCAAACACACAAATGGTACATATACATATATGCAATTAAGCATCCATACATATAAATAAATAAACAAAACAAAAATCCTTAACATTTTCTTTTTTGTTTTTGTTTTTTTAAATGTAATTTATGTATTTTTATATTAATCACAGGTTAGGTACTTTGCCTCCCAGGCATAGCCCCCTCCCTCATTCCCTCCCACTCTCCCCATCCCTCCCTCATCTTCTCCCCGCCCCCTCCAAGTCCACCCGACTGGGGAGGACCTCCTCCCCTTCCATCCGACCCCAGTTCATCTTGTCTCCTCAGGGCTGGCTGCAATGTCCTCCCCTGGGATCTAGCCAGGCTGTTACTCCCTGGCATCCTTAACATTTTCTATACCCACCTTTGTGGAAGTCTGGCAAGGAAAGGGTGGGAAAACCTAAGCATAGAAAATTAGACACTTTAGTCTGGCGGATGCTCCAACCATTCAAAGATTTTTGTTTATTTAGTGAAAATGTTGACAGTGTTCAAGTCTAAGAAAGAAGACAACTTTTAAAAAATGATAAAAATTTTAGCCAGACAAGCAGGAAACTGAGAACACACAATTAGTAATATCAGAAATGAGGAAGAATATATCACAAGATTAGTCAATATTTTAAAAATGTAATAAAGATTTCTTTCGATCAGCTATCCAATAAAAAATACAAATTGGAAGAAATTGCAAGATACAAACTGGGATGGTCATTTTGTCAACATAAATGACCTAGAATCACCCAGGAGAGAGGACCCTGAGCATCAGTGAAGGAATAACTAGATAATATTGATTGAGATGGGAAGACCCGCCCACTGTGGGTGACACTATTCTAGTGGGGAGGGGCGTCCTGACCATAAAAGAGAAAGGATTGTAGGAGCCAGAGGGACATGGCCCATGAATCAACTCACTGGGGCTCATAGGGGCTCACAGAAACTGTACGATTCTGAACTAGGTCCTCTGCATATATGTTGTGTTACAGTGGTGGTGTAGCTTGGTGTTCTAACAGTGGGACTCTTCTGCTTGTTCTTATGGCCCTTCTCCTTCTACTGGGTTGCCATGTCCAGCCTTGACATGAGGTATGTACCTAGTCTCATTGTAACTTGTTATGCTGTGTTTGGTTGTTGTCCCTGGGAGGCCTGACCTTTTCTGAAGGGAAATGTAGGAGTGGATCTGAAGGGGAAGACCAGGGGAGGGCCTAAAAGGAGTGGAGAGAGAGGAAGCTGTGGTTGGGATGTAATTTAAAGAAAAAAAACCCCATAAATTAAAAAAAAAACATAAAGAAAGAAAAAGTGAAAAGAAGGCAAGCTGAGCATTTGTTTTTCTCTGCTTTCTGGTTGCAGGTGCCATGCCAGACCCTTCCGTCAGCATGATGGCTGTACTCTGAAACCAAGATGAAATGAATTCTTCTTTTCCTTAGGCTGCTTTCGACAAGACGTTTTATCAGAATGAAGGAAAGAATAACTAACATATAAACTACTAAAGCTTACTGAAGAAGAAACTGCTAACTTTAATAGTGTATATTTATTAAAGATATTAAATCAGTAGTAAAAACTTTTCACAAGGTAAACTTAAGGCCAAAGAGATTCACTAGGAAAATTCTGTCACTTATTCAAAGGAGCAATACTAACCTACATAAACTTTCCAGAAAACTGAAGTGAAGGTACTATTACATAAGTTATTCTAGAAGCTTCATATTAGCCTGTAAAAGCTAGTTTATTTTTTATTTTGATTGTTTTGCCTATATGGATGTCTGCTGCCCATAAAGGCCAGAACAGGACATGAGATCCCTTGAAACTGGAGTTACAGAAGATTGCCGCATTGGATGCTAGGAATTAAACCTGTGTCCTTTTTTTAAAATTTTGTATTATTAGTTATATTTTATTAACTCTGTACCCCACTCCCTCATTCCCTCTTGATCCCACCTTCCCTCCCTCATCTCCTCCCTGCCCCTTTCCAAGTCCACTGATAGGGAAGGACCTCCTCCCCTTTCATCTGACCTTGGTTTATCAGGTATCTGTGGCCTAGCAGGGCTGCTCCTCCCTTGCAGGGTCAGGAGGTCAAAGAGCCTGCCATTGAGTTCATGTCAGAAATAGTCCCTGTTCTCCTTACTAGGGTACCCACTTGGATACTGAGCTACCATGGGCTACATCCGAGCAGAGGTTCTAGGTTATATCCATACATGGTCCTTGGTTGGAGAAACAGTCTCATAAAAGACCCCTGTGCCCTGCTCTATTTGGTCCTTGTGGAGCTCCTATCTTTTCCAGCTCATATTAACTCCTCCTTCTTTTATATGATTCCCTGCACTCTGCCCAAGGTTTGGTTATGAGTCTCAGTATCTGCTTTGATATACTGCTAGGTAGAGTCTTTCAGAGGCCCTCTGTAGTAGGACCCTGTCCTGTTGCTTGTTTTCGCCTACATCCAATGCCCATCACATTTGTCTTTCTAAGTGAGGATTGATCATCTTACCCTGGGTCCTCTTTGTTTATCTTCTTTAGGTGTATAGATTTCATTATGTTATATTATCTTATAGGTCTAAATAAGTGAGTATATACCATGTGTGTCTTTCTCCTTCTGGGATACCTCACTCAGAATGATATTTTCTAGATCCCACCATTTGCCTGCAAATTTCATGATTTTTAATTGCTGAGTAGTATTCCATTGTGTAAAAATACCACAATTTCTGTATCCATTCCTCCGTTGATGGACATTTGGGTTGTTTCCAGGTTCTGGCTATTACAAATAAAGCTGCTACGAACATGGTTGAGCAAATGTCCTTGTTGTGTACTTGAGCAACTTTTGGATATATGCCTAGGAGTGGTATAGCTGGGTCTTGAGGAAGCAGTATTCCTAATTGTCTGAGAAAGCACCAAATTGATTTCCATAGTGGTTGTACCAGTTTGCATTCCCACCAGCAATGGAGGAGGGTTCCCCTTTCTCCACAACCTCTCCAGCATGTGTTGTCACTTGAGTTTTTGATCTTAGCCATTTTGATGGGTATAAGGTGAAATCTCAGGGTCGTTTTGATTTGCATCTCTCTGATGGCTAAAGATGTTGAGCATCTCTTTAAGTGTTTCTCTGCCATTCTATATTCCTCTACAGAGAATTCTCTGTTTAGCTCCATACCCTATTTTTTAAATTGGATTGCTTGATTTATTGGTTTTTAACTTCTTTAGTTCTTTATATATACTGGATATTAGCCCTCTGTCAGATATAGGGTTGGTGAAGATCCTTTCTCAGTCTGTAGGCTGTCGTCTTGTTCTGACAACAGTGTCTTTTGCTTTACAGAAGCTTTTAGTTTCATGAGGTCCCATTTATTGCTTGTTGCTCTTAGAACCTATGCTGTTGGTGTTCTGTTCAGGAAGTAGTCTCCTGTGCCAATGAGTTCTAGGCTCTTCCCCACTTTTTCTTCTAACCGATTTAGAGTATCTGGTTTTATGTTGAGGTCTTTGATCCACTTAGACTTTAGTTTTGTGCAGGGTGATAAATATGGATCTATTTTCATTTTTCTGCATGTAGACATCCAGTTGGACCAGCACCATTTGTTGAAGATGCTGTCTTGTTTCCATTGAATGGTTTTGGCTTCTTTGTCAAAAATCAAGTATTCATAGGTGTGTGGGTTCATTTCTGGGTCTTCTATTCGGTTCCATTGATCCCCCTTTCTGTTCCTATGCCAATACCATGCAGTTTTTATTACTATTGCTCTGTAGTACAGCTTGAGGTCAGGGATGGTGATACCTCCAGATGATCTGTTGTTGTACAGGATCATTTTAGAGATTCTGGATTTTTTGTTTCTCCATATGAAGTTGAGAATCTTTCTTTCAAGGTCTGTAAATAATTGTGTTGGTATTTTGATGGGAATTGCGTTGAATCTGTAGATTGCTTTTGTCAGGATGGCCATTTTCACTATGTTAATCCTACCAATCCATGAGCACAGGAGATCTTCCCATCTCCTGATATCTTCTTCAATTTCTTTCTTCGGAGACTTGAAGCTTTTTTCAAACATGTCTTTCACTTGCTTGGTTAGAGTCACCCCAAGGTACTTTGTTATTAGTGGCTGTTGTGAAGGGTGTTGTTTCCCTGATTTCTTTCTCAGCTCTTTTGTTTTTGGTATACGGGAGGGCTTCTGATTTTTTTGAGTTGATTTTGTATCCAGCCACTTTGCTGAAGGTGTTTATCAGCTGAAGGAGTTCTCTGGTTGAATTTATGGGGTCGCTCATGTATACTATCACATCATCTGCGGGATAGCTGGTGATCTTGCCTGCTGAGCTGTCTCTCCAGCCCTATCTTTACGTCATCTTGATAACTGTCATGGCTTGAATGTGAACTGTTCCCTCCCCATAGTCTTGTGAATTTGAGCAGATAGTCTTCAGTTTTTGGGCTGTTTTCAGAGGTTATGGAACTATTGGGGAATAGAGTCTTGCTAGAGAGTCGCTGAAGGTGACACTTCCTGATCATTCTCTGCTTCCTGACTGCCAATACAATGAGGGGCTACCTCCCACTCCTGCTGCTGTGCTTTCCCCAGGAGGAGAGAGTTTACTCCTTTAAACCCTAAGCCAGAATAAACCCTTCTTCCCTTTAAGTTCCTTTTGTCAGGCATTTTGTTACAGCAACAACAACAAAAAGAAGTAACACAATATCTAAAACAAATGTTAACATTGCAAGAAACTAAACCTGTACACTAAAATCCCTCATGAATAGAAATGTAACAATTATTATTATTTGTAATGTACGTTCAACATGAAAAGCCACTTAAACCTGAATGTATATGCTTTATCTCAGGAATTTAATGTTGGTTCAATATTTGAAATAATAGTCCAGTTTACCATATTAACAGCCCCCAAAAGAAAATCTGTAGGGTTATTCCAATTTGATGAATAGGGAATATTTAATGAAACACAAAATGCATTCCCTATAAAATATCAAAGCATCGAGGAACAAAATGGACTATTTCCTGAACTATTAGGGACTTCTATGAAAACCCAGATATTAATGTTTTCTTTTAGGATGAGGAACAAGGTAAGGGTTGTCAACTTGCAGTGCTTCTAGTGAGCAGTGGATTTGAAGTTCTGACAAAGGCAAAATACAAGAGAAAGAAATTAAAAAATGTAGATTGGAAAATACTAAGTATAAGTCTTTAGCTGAGGATGTTTTGGCTGTCTGTGTAAAACATCTAATGAAATACATGTAAAGGAAACTAAAAGTAGCGACCTTAGCAAAGATTACACATTGATATAAAATTTAAATAATCACAGTAATTAACAACTCAAATCAACATTCAAAAATACTACTTGCAGTAAAAATAAAAGCATTTTCGAGATGAAGAGGTCAATAGATAGACACTGGAGGTTTAAAATCATTAAAAATTAAGAGATAAATGCAGAGATGTGCCATGTTCAGGCACCAGAAGACTCTGAGTCATGAAAATGTTAGTTTTCAAAAAAAAAAAAGTAAAGATTCAAAGCAAACACAATCAAACCCTTACTAGACTTTTATTTGTAAAAATTGATGTGGAGCGCTCAGGGACTCAGTGGGGCAGAGGCAGGCGGATCACTGTGGCTTCGAGGCCAGCCTGGTTTAGAAAGAGAGTCCAGGACAGCCAAGGCTACACAGAGAAACCCTGTTCAAAAAAGAAAGAAGAAAGAGAGAGAGGAGAAAGAAAGAAACAGAAAGAAAGACAGAGAAAGAAAGAAAAAAGAAAGAAAGAGAAGATGTATCCCAGGTTGGCATCAGACTCACCATGTAGCTTAGAATGACATACCACATGTATACACAGCACATCACATACATTTACATAAAATATGCTAAATAAGTAAATGCTGTAGAGAGCAATAAATGGATAGACCCAAGGTCAGTTTCTGGTTCTTTCATGTGTATACATTATTGCACGCCTATATACATATACATAAACTCACATGCACACATACATGAACACACATGTGTACATAGAGAAGATACAGAAGAAGCCAGGTAAACATACTGTACTGTTGCGTTCATTTTATATTACAGGAAATGTAAACCGACATATTAAAATAAAAAGAGCACTAGTTATCTTTTGATGGTTTAGTTTAGTAAAAAATAAATTGCAATTACAAAGGAGAATAAAAAAACTCAAGAGAATAGATATGTTCATTATCTTGACTGTAGTGATGCAATACCTCAAAAAACAGGCAAGTGTTATACTTAAGCAAATGCGCTTGGCAATATGTCAGAGTTCCATAAAGGTAACAAAGCTCAAAAGCAATCTTTTTATTTTTCCCACGTTACTTTTCTTTTAATCTCTATAAGTGAAGTGTAATCTTTAATAAATACTCACCATCAATTAAATGAAACATTTGTTGCCGGTGAAAATGGCTGGAGACCTAGCTGGGCTGCAGCGTTGTACAGCCAGGCCCCTCCTCAGGAAGCTCGTATGGCCGGATGCTCTCCAGACCAATGCTCCTTGAAATGGAATGTCCAGGTGAATCTCCTCAGGGCAGTTATTTCAACTTAAGTAAAAACTTGAAAGTCCATTCTCATGTCTTGGTAGTATTCAGTAGCCACACGAGGCAAGACTACCGTGTTGAACAGTGTAGGCCAAGAGAATACCTTCATCTTTCCAGAAAGTTCTACTGGATGTTGCTCGTCCCAAGCTTTCTTTTTCAAATACGTGTTCCGTGGATCTGAGAAATTGGTAGAAATGGCAATTTGCAGCCCAAGAAACTTTATGCACATTAAAACTTGAGAAGTCTATGTCTAGAAGGTCTAGAGACTGACTCTAGTCTGGATCTGAGGAATGGGAAGGTTCAATGTTACATTTGATGGTGTTGGAACAGGGGACTTCTTTGGGCTATTTTCTCTGAGCTGCGAGCTCAGAGTTTGATGAGAGAAGGGTACACACGCATCTGAGCTGGGTCTTGGTTAGAACTGGAGCACTTTGAGACGAGTACGGAATGAAGAAAACAAGGTTTGGTTATAGATGGTGTGTAGTTTTATCCTGGGAAGGCATGAACAGTACCTACAGACCAAAGAAACGATCCCGCCCAAGCCCCCTTTGGGGGATCAGTGGGCTTGTTGGGATTACTCACAGGGGCATGGATGGCTGCGAAGCAGCTGTGGCATCAGAAAGCCCACACCAGCAAGGGCGATGACTCATGAAAGCTGCATTTCAGGATGCCCTGCCCAGCATGCTGGCAAGTCCGCTGGCATCTCCTGTAGCCTGCCATCGTTTTATAACTTCAGAGAGGGGCCTTGCGAACTGCGGACTGTTGTGAGCTTCACGAGGCTCGTACATTTGGTTAGGTTCCCAATTCTCCCCAGGAAGAGATGTTTCAAGGAACTTAACCCACAACAGCTGACTAGTTGTTGAAGCAAGAGACAAGTGGCAGAATTGCACCGCATAGTGGGTGCACCACAATCCTATTAGCCCAGAGACGGGGGCAAGCCCACCTAGAGCAGAGCAGGGATAGTTGTCAGTTTGCTTAAATACTAGGAGGCTCCTGGCTCCGACTTTTCCTTCCATTCACAGAGCCCACAAATCCGAATGCTGGAAGGAGCCTTTGGAGGCAATCTTCAGCTCGTTTTCACTTGATAATTATGGAGTTACCAAGAATTCCAGAGCTTCCTGGAGCTGTCCTCTGATCTCTTTGAGTGCCTGCAGTGCATGGGATAACGTGCTAGATGCTATTCTAGTGTAATGTTCTAGAGGTCTGATGCAGGAACACCAGAAGGGCTTCCTTAGGACTTGAGTCTCCTGAGCAAACGTCTGAAACCCCGTTGGCATACTTCTTTGCTCTCCTCTCACCCTGAGGGAATGGCCAGTTATTTCGCATCAATTGAGCCACAGCCATGTATTTACAACCTCAGAACTGCACCTATGCTCTTGGCTTTCCCAGTTGCTACACAGTGTATTAAACATTGACCACTCTGGTCCTCCTCCTTTCCTACCCTGCCTGTCCAGCCTTTCTTGACCCATCTTCAAAGGGGGGGGGGCTAAGTTTTCTGTTTGTTTGTTTTGTTTTCTAAATATGAAGCCATGCATTGTCCAGGCTACTCTGGCCTGGGTTATTCCCAGTGGTCCCATACTCTTGCCTCAGTCTTGTTGAGCAAGCTTGCTAGTGAAGTGCGCTTGTTTCTAAGCTAATGGCTTTGAGCATTTTTCTTGACGGTTGTTTGTTCTTGCTTTCAAATCCTTAGCAAAGATATTAAATAAAACCAGACTGGACCCTGTTCTCTAGGGAAGTGCCTTTAGCCCCCACTGCCACCCCCACCCCGTGTCCCTCCTTGGAGCTGTTTCTGTGGTTTCGTATCATTATCTTTTATTTATGACCTCCCAGCCTGCGAATGAATTCATGTGACCATGTTCTTTTCCAAGGCAATCTGGGCTGGCCTTAGAGTAGAAATGGCATGCCAGGTTGAACAAAATCCTTTACCCAAGTTCCAAATCCTTTACTAAAGACCTGGCTTTGCTCTGCTTTTCTCTTTACAGTCTCTTGAACTCACTTCTTCCCATAAATCCTTCGTGACTTTATCCTTCCCAGATGTTGATGGATCTTCACTGTTAACATTTGCCTTATTACTGTGAGTACCCAGTTATTGGGCAGTAATTTCCACAATTAGCTTTCTTTTGCTTTTCTTTTTGAACAGTAACACCATTAACACCACATTAGTGGCATCTTCTCACACTCTGCTGTGGAGTTTTCAACTCCCTCTTAAATCCTCTGAGAATTTTTCCAGTTTTTAAAGACTCAAGTCTCCACGGTGTTCCTGGTAAGTTGAACCCTCAGTGGAGGTGAAGCTTACAGCATTTGATCTACATTGTCTGTAACTTTCTAGGTTTAGTTTTTCACCATCATTGATAAAATAAAAGAGAAAAGATCATTGTACACTGTGATATTAATATTAACTCTACACATTTGAAGACCCTTATTTAGTTGCTTTTAAATGTTTGGAATAGGGCTGGAGAGATGGCTCAGAGGTTAAGAGCATTGGCTGCTCTTCTAAAGGTCGTGAGTTCAATTCCCAGCAACTACATGGTGGTTTACAACTATCTATAATGAGATCTGGTACCTATTTCTGGTGTGCAGGGGTACATGCAAGCAGAATACTGTATATGTAATAAATAAATCTTTTTAAAAAATGTCTCTTTCAGTCTCAGATGCTGCAGGACAGCCAAGATGCCAAAGGGCCCCAGCCTCAAACTCAGCTGTCTGGCTTTCATCGCTCACCCTAAGCTTGGGAAGTGGATTCGAAGCTACATGGCTAAGGGTCATAGGCTTTGCCAATCAAAGCACAAGGTTCAAACCAAGGCAGAGGCCACAGCTCCAGCTAAGGGCAAGGCTTCAGCTCCAGCTCTAGATCAGGCTCCCAAAGGTGCCCAGGCCCCTGTGAAGGCCCCGTAGGAAAGGCTTCTGCTAATGTGAAGACAGACAGACTGGTGTGGTGACACACCCACCTACACACTATTTACAGATGACCAGTGTCCTACGCTGTTTTTACAAATAAACCTGAGGCAAGATCTGTTTTTAAAAAATGTCTGGAACACAGGGAAAGGGAAGATGTCTAGAAATTTAAAAAGACCAAATAGAAATAAGAAAAGTCACAGAGAGGCCAAAAATGATGTCATAAAGTCCACATACTGAATGACACCAACCTTGCATGCCGCCTCAGTTCTTGGATGTTATCCCAGTCTTTCCCACTATTTTCTAGGGAGGAAAGGATCATGAAGGTCATTGATTGTAAGAAGCACAGCCTTTAGCAGGACTTTGGTGTCTGCCATCACTCTGGTGAGACTCACAACCAGAAGGTGTGGTACCACAAGGTTTTGACGTGGAGAGCAGTTCGGTGGTACATTAGAAAAGAACTCAGGGGCTAGAGAGATGATGGCTTAATGGATAAGAGCACTTGCAAATATGAGAACCAAGTTTTAATCACCATGGCTGGGCATAGCTACAGCCTGAGAATCCAGCGACTCCAGGGTAGGGGCACGGAGACAGTGGATCCTGGGAGCTCCTGGACCAGTCAGCCTAGTCAAAATGATGACTTTTGGGTTTAGTAAAAAACCTGTCTTAAGGAACCAAGATGGAGAATGAGAGAAAACACTAGATCCCCTCATCTGGCTTTAGCATGATAACACATGAGTGCAGAGAGAGAGAGAATGAGAGAGAGAAGAAAAGAAAAGAAAAATAGTAAGCAAAATGTCTTAACTCACTTTTAGTAAAACCATAGCCCACATAGCTGGTGGCTTTTGTTTAACTACAGAAAATCCTTTCTTCTTACTGCTGCTCGATGAATCCTGTTTATCACGTAAGATCATCAGATTTTCAAATCATACCAAAGCAAGTGGAGCAAATTAGAAATAGGACAGTGGCTGCTATTAGCAGTCACCCATGACCGCAAAAAGAGAAAGCTGCCAGGAAGAGAGGGAAAACCTAAAAAGCCAGCAGAATGCAAGACCTCTGCAGGCTTAGAAGATTTTGAAGCACTTAGCAAGGGAAAAATAACTGTACCCTTAGTTTCTTTTGCTGTACTCCTGCTGTTTATGGGCAAGACAGTCAACCTTAGTTTGGAAAGAAAAGGCATTAGGTTCAGCAACTCTATTTAAGGATACAAGGTAAACCATTGTTTAGTTTTTTCACTACTAGGATTTTTATTTTTTAAAAAAATTAATTAAAGTTTATTCATTTTGTATCCCAGCTGTATCCCCCTCTCTTGTTCCCTCCCAATCTCACCCTCCTTCCTTCATCTCCTCCCATGCCCCTCCCCAAGCCCACTGATAGAGGAGGTCCTCCTCCCCTTCTCTCTGACCCTTACCTATCAGGTCTCATCATGACTGGCTGCATTGTCCTCCTCTGTGATCTGGTAAGGGTGCTCCCCACTCAGGGAGGAGGTGATCAAAGAGCCAGCCACTGAGTTTGTGTCAGAGACAGACCTTGTTCTCCTGAAATTTGCAGGCAAATGGTGGGAACTAGAAAAAAATCATCCCAAGTGAGGTATCCCAGAAGCAGAAAGACACACATGGTATATACTCACTTATAAGTGGATATGAGACATATAATATAGAACAAACATATCTAAAATCTGTACACTTAAGGAAGCCGGGCAAGAAGGAGGACCCTAGGCAAAATCAATCCACACTCAGATAGGCAAACAGGATGGACATCAGAAGAGGGAAAAAACAGAGAACAGGACAGGAGCCTACCACAGAGGGCCTCTGAAGACTCTACCCAGCAGGGTATCAAAGCAGACGCTGAGACTCATAGCCAAACTTTGGGCAGAGTGCAGGGAGTCTTATAAAAGAAGGGGGAGATAGAAAGACCTGGAGGGGACAGGAGCTCCACAAGAAGAGCAACAGAACCAAAATATCTGGGGTCTTTTCTGAGACTGACACTACGAAGATTTGAACCCTAATGTCTTGTATATACCAAGCACGTAACTCATCCATTGAGCTGCATCCCCAGCCCTTGGCCTGTCGAGACAAGATCTACTATGTAGGCCAAGCTGGCTTTGGATTATTTATGTAGTCCAGGCTAGCTTTGAATTTGTACTTTACCTCCCACATTATGCTATATATGCCTGGTTGTTATTACTTTTAGGTCAGTAAACAGAAGTTTATGTGTTTCAAAATTCACAAGCACAAGAGGGCGCATAATGAGAAGTCAGTTTTCTTTTCCCTCTGTTTTTAGTTTAGTTTTTTTTTTTTTCTGTTCTCCCAACAATCTCCCAGGGACCTTATCCTTATAACCAATCTCTTTAGGACTTTTTTTGTAGGTATTTCAAATGCCTGTAGGAAAGTGTTATGTAAATTACTTATTTTTTTATTTTAATTGAGTAAGTGCCAGTGATTCAGAAAATTCACTTTAGATGTAACTTCCTATTTCCCAATGATTTATAGTGAATTAAGCACCACTCAGTGTGAGTTTAGTTTTCTTAATTTTTGTTTTAGAGTATTGAGAAAGAAAGGCCATTAGCGACCTCAGGGAGAATATGAGAGAGATATGATCTCTCCCTAGAGTCAGGGAGGTTTTGAATGTTAGCCTGGATTGTTCCTAGAACTGTTTAGTCAACTCCACCCCCCATTTGTTCTTAATCCTACACTGTGCAGACACGTGGTGTTGGGAGGAAGCACAGGCCTCTCTTGAAGGACAAGAGTAAGGAATGGCCCTGTTCACAGATCTGCTCTGACAATCTAATTTTGAAAGTTTGTATTCGGGCCTGAGGAGATGGTTCCGTGGTTAAGAGCACTTACTGCTCTTGCCGAGGACTGGAGTGGGATCCCAGCGCCCACATCAGGGACTCATAATCACCTGGAACTCCAGCTCCAGCAGATCTGCCATCTCTGGCCTCCTCCTTGGGCTCCTGTACTCACTTGCATATCTCCTCACATACACATAATATAAAATATAAATCCAAATCTTTATAGGCGCTTAAATTTAATAAAAGAAAAAACAGATCTGCTACGAGGGAACTTAGAATGCAAGGAAAGGGGTATTAATTAGAACAGAAAGTAGTAGCACTTGAGGCCTGGAGAGATGGCTCAAAGTTAATACTGCTCTTACAGAGGATCACAGTTCTGTAAGGTCTGCAGGACCCTGCATCCTCTTCTAGCCTCTTCAGGAACCTGCACATATGTAACACACACACACACACACACATACACACACACACACACACACACACACACACACACACTACAAAGGAAGAAATAGCAAAGAAAAGTAGGAATTCCATAGTTGAGAAGGCAGGGAACACTGGAAGAAGAAGAAAACCATGAGCAGAGATGGGAGCCTGGAACGTTCGCTTTTGACAATTCATGCAATGGGTGCTGCGAACAGTGGTTTGTTGTGCATTCGCTTAGTCTGAGGCGCCCCAGGTCTGCTCTGTCTAAGGCTGTGACCAGACCTCTACCCACAGACCCAAGGAGAACTCTTGAGAGGAAACAGTACAGATCCTGCCAATAAAGGAGTACAATCAAACTACCTGCAAAAAATGTCATGTTTATCCCCTGCCCATCCCCACCCCAAATCTCACAAGTCTGTTCCTGCTGATAGATGCTTCCCTGCTGGCCTTGTGTGCCTAAAAACCACGTGTCTAAGAACATCTTGTTTTCCTAGAATTTCCCCCATTTCTGTGGTAGTTCTTAGAGGAATGAGCCTAGACCCCTCTCACACCAAGCCATCTTCTCACTCTAGTTTGGGTTGCTCCATAGCTGCCTCAGTTTCCAGCAGAAAGTCCCAGAAGCATTATCCAGAGCCAGGGGACAATGCTCATAGGGTAACTTTCCTGGAAATAGATTTGCTTTTTTAACAGAGCTTCTTCCAAGCTTTCCTAGGGATCAGAGTGGCCTGAGACCATGTGTTTGGTATTTCTCTCTGGCGGAGATGCAAGGAGCTCTCGTGTAAAAGATGGATTTAATTAACAAGGACGACATGCAATTTTTTTCTTTGTTTTTTGCTGGAGGGTGCTTTTATGGTGTTGGGATTCTTTATTCTTTTGCCCTCGGTCAATCACTGCCAAGCCACAAGCTGGGCACACAAGACACATTTGTTTTATTAGAATAGAAAGGTTTTGTTTTTGTTTTTGTTTTTCCTTCTTGGAATCAAAGGTTTGTAGACTTTCAGAATTGAGCTCTAGGGTCTCTAGTTCTGATATCTACTCTGACACACTCTCCATTATTCTAAACATGCTATGCTATTTTAGGACTGATGAGGGCAGAGGCCATGTCTGAATTGTTTACCACTGCATTTCCAGTGGCAGGTTCGTGGCAGGTGTTCTGTGAATAAGTGTTGAATGGTGATTGTCTGGTTGTTTTTGAAATTTTGAATCCTCTCCAGGCAGTCCATTCTATGTTTGTATATATTCCTCTTCACAGGAAAATGGATAAACTGATGTCGTTTTCATTTCTAATCACATACTCCTGATTCTATACGTGCATCGTTATGGTTCTAGGGGACAGAGGTCAGGTGCTTCTCTGTGAAGGAAACTAACACAGTGCAGCTACAGAAGGGAACGTTAAAAACAGACAGTGGCAAAAGTTGTGGCCCAGGTGACCAGTTGAGAAGCAGTATTGTGTGTTTCCAAACAAACCTGTTTGTTTCTACATATACCACTGGAATTTTGTTTGTGATGATGTTTGGCCTTACAGCTAAGTTCATAAGAAAACAGCCTTATGAACTTCCCATCCATGAACATGTGTGCCTCTTTATTTATTTGTTTTAACAACAGCATTGCTTTAAGTATACAAATCTGTGTGTTAGTGTCAGATTTATTTATAAGTAGTTTATATTTTCATGACATCTCATTTCAGCTTCCAAGCGTTCTAGCATCATTTTTATAGCTGTCATAGAGGAATATGGGGAGGAAAGGGTTTACTTTGGCTCACAGTTTCAAGTCACAGCCCATTGTACCAGGTAAGCCAAGGAGACAGGAACTTGAAACAACTGCTCACATCTGCAGTAAGAAGGGAGAGGATTTAATGAGTGTATTCTTGCTTGCTTATGTTCAACTGTATTTCCTCTTTCTTACACAGTTCAGGACTCCTTGCCAGGAGAATGGTGCCATCCCAGTAGGCTGGATCCTCCCACATACATTAAGATAACCTCCTACAAGTATGCTCAAATCCAACTCAATGTAGACTGTCCTTCATGAAGATTCACTTCCCAAATGGTTCTAGGTTGTGTCAGCTAAAGCTGCTCATCCCACCAGCTTGAGTTGTTTGTACAAATAAAACTGTCTTAATAAATTAACCCTTGCATGCTATAAACTTGCTAACCCCACTTAGTTCCAATGGCTTTGGGGGGAATTTTTTATACACACAATTATGTAACTTATGTAAAGATAGTTTTATATCCTGTTTCCAAGTTCATAACTTTTAATTATTTTTCTTCTTTCATAGAACTGGATGCAGCTTCCACCAAAAGTTGAAGAAAGCAGGTAAGAGGCTAGCCAGATAGCCAATGATTAAAGGTGCTTGTTGCCAAGCCTGATGACCTAAGTTTTATTTTCAGAACCTGTATAGGGGAAGGAGAAAGCCTATTCTCGAAAGTTGTCCTCAGACTTCTACATACCATGGCACATGTATATAAACACACACACACACACACACACACAGAAAGAGAGAGAGAGAGAAACACACACCACCTGTGTGCAAATACACACACTAAATGTTGAAAAAGAAACAAAATTATATAAAAATTGATTTAAAATATCTAATTACAGTAACGGATTTTTCAATGGTCCACTATCCCACAGTACTGGGATAAACCCCACATTACCAAGTTATGCTGTAATTGCCACATGGTCTACTACCCTACAGTACTGGGAGACCCCACATTATCATCTTCATCATTTTCACCTACTGCTGCTGACATATTATTGATCATTTTCTTTTTGGGTTCACATGGTATTTTGGTGTGTAGTATTCTTAGAATGCCTTTTAGTATTTTTCAATAAGTGTATGGCCAGCCTCATAACACAAATTAGAAAATGTTCCTTCCTTATCCATTTTCTGGAAAATATTGTACAAAATTATTTATCTCTTAATTGTTTGGTATAATTCACTGTGAAAGCCACTTGTTTCCATAATACTCATGCTCTTGTGTTTTCTGGGTTTAATATTTTTAATTTAGTTAAAATATAATAGCATCATTCCCCTCTCACTCTACTCACTACAACCTCTCCCATGTCTTTTCCCTCCATTTTTCAAACGCATGGCCTCTTATTCTTTTTTAGACATATTTTTTATACAGCATATTTTGATCATATGCTGTCCCCTATTGCAACTCCTCCTATGTCCTCTCCACCTCCACCCATCTAACGTTAAGTTCCCTCTCTCTCTCAAAAACAGACATTAGAACAAACAAAAACTTAAAAACCAATGAGACAATATTATAACAAAACTAAAAGTCTATGTCTTAGTTAGAGTTACTATTGCTATGATGAAACACCATGACTAAATGCAAGTTGAGGAGAAAGGCTTTATTTGGCCTACACTTCCTTTTCATGGTCTAAAACTAACAAAGCCCAAAAAGAAACTTAAGCAGGGCCAGAGCCTGGAGGCATGAGCTGATGTGGAGGCTATGGAGGGGGTGCTGCTTACTGACTTGCTTAGCATGTTTCTTATAGAACCTAGGCGCACCAGCCCAGGGATGGCCCTACCTACAATGAACTAGCTCCTCCCCCAACAATCACTAATTAAGAAAATTCTCTACAGGCTTGCCTACAACCCATCTTATGGAGACATTTTCTCAACTGAGATTTTCTCCTCGCAGATATAGCTTGTGTCAAGTTGACATAAAACTAGCCAGCACAATTGACCCTTTGTCATCTTGACAAACAAACACACACCATTAAACTACAACCTTTCATTTCTTGTTCATTCCTAAGGTCACACATTAATAGAGACACCACAATACAAAACATATTACAAACTTAAAAAGTCCTACAGCCTTACAAACTCAAATACTTTAAAAGCTGTCTCTTTAAAAATATCTAGTCTCTTTTAAAATCCAACTTTCTGTAAAACTCCAAATTTTTTTTAAAAGTTTAAAATCTCTCAACTGTGGGCTTCTGTAAAATAAAATAATAATCATCATAATAATAAATTAAGTATTTTCTTACTTCAAGAGGAAACAACCAGAACACAATCATAGTCAATTCAAAGCAGAAGCAAACTCCAGCTGTATAAAGAACTCAGTATCCAATGTCTGGGTTTCACTTGTGATCTTGGGGTCATTTACAGCTCCGCCCTGTACGGCACGCACAATGGGTCTTCTAGACTCCAGCCAGCTCCTCTCCACCATCGATGAGGTTCTCTCATGGTACTGGCATCTCAGAACTGCCGGGCCCTTTCCTGCTGCAACTGGGCTGCACTACCACCTTTCATGCCTTCAAAACCAGCGCCACTGGGAGATTCTTTCATATGACCAAGTTTGGCTTCCAGCAGGAAGAACAATCTAGGCCACCTCTAGAGCACAGCTTCTGTGTGATAACTCTCAGGAAACACTTCCTTAAAGACGGCACCTAGATGCTGGTCTCATCTTAATCACAGCTGGTTCTTCTGCTCCACCTGACCAGCATTCATTATCTAAGCAAAGCACTTTAGTTTTTCTAGTTTCTTGGTAATCATAGCTGATTCTCCAGCTCCAAGTGGCCAGACACTACAGAATGTTCACACAAATACCCTGGTAGAGTCTTGGTTTCCCTCTGAAACCTCACAAGCCATACCTCAATCCTCTGCACTGCTCTAAACATTCTTGTGTTCCAGGCTCCTCCGGAACAGCTCACTGAGTTCTCAACACTAAATGACTTTTCTAGCCTAAAGTTTCAAAGTCCTTCCACAATCTTCCCCAGAACAACACGGTCAGGTCTGTCACAGAAATACCCCATTATCTTAGCACCAACTTTTGTCACTGTTAGGGGTGCCTTTGCTATAATGAAACACTATAACCAAAAGCAAGATAAGGAAGAAAAAGTTTATATATACTTCCACATCATAGTCCATCACTGAAGGAAGCCAGAGCAGGAACTGAAGCAGAGCAAGAACCTGGAGGCAGGAGCTGATGCAGAGGCCATGGAGGAGTGCTACTTACTGGTTTTCTCCCCTCATGGCTTTGCTCAGTATGCTTTCTTACAGAACCTGGACCTCCCAGTCCAAGGACAACACCACCCACAATAACATGGGCCCTAACCTAGCCATCACCAAAGTTGTGTTCTTTGTTCTCTGGATAAATATTCTATAGACTTCCACTTTTTTCAAATGATGCTATCTCTCTACAGAAGTGTCTCAGTTGCATGAGGTCCCACTTATTAATTGCTGGTCTTAGTGTCTCTTGGTGTCCTGATCAGAAAGTCTTTTCCTGTGCCAGTGATTTCAAGGCTATTCCTCACATTCTGTTCTATCCAATTTAAGGTATCTGGTTGAAGTGGAAGTTTCTGGTTTCCCTGAAGACTCAGTTTTGTCATGTGATGTTTTGCTTCAGGCTGGGCACAGGATGTTTTGCTGGATGTTGGCTGGGTGAGAGGGCAGGTGATGTTTTGCTGTGAGCTCTCTCATGCGAGGGGCATGACTTTGGCGAGCTGAGAACATTCATGGGTGGACTCTAGGGAGAGGAGGCATATAGAAGCGTGCGCACAGTGAGATATCACTCTTTGGATCTATATCACTGTGCTGATCTTCGTGCCTTGACACTTGACTTCACAGAGAGAAATGTTCCAGAGAACTTCTCGAGGCAATCCAACTTAGCCTTGTAGCTTTTATTGACTTTGTGGTGTTGCTTGCTGTTGGCCTTTGGACTGGACTGCTGGTATTCTGAAGACTGAGTTTGGTAATCTCCTAAAGACTCATCAACCCTAATCAGCAGGAAGTAGATAAAAGAGGTCTACAGCCCATTTCCCCTACTAATCTCCTACCTAAGGTCAGGGGGTTGGAAGGGAGGTAAAACTGTTTAAGAACCCTAAATAAAGTTGGTCTGCTGAAAAATATAAGCCTACATCTGGTCTTATGTTGAGGTCCTTGATCCATTTGGAATTCAGTTTTTTACATGTTGATGGATATGTATCTATTTTCATTTGTCTACACATGTCTATACAGTTTTACTGGCACCATTACTTGAAAATGCCATCTTTTTTCTATGACCTCACTAGATATATGTAGTTGGCCATGTTTTCAGTACCAAGGATGATATCTGTCCAATTAGAGAGCTGTTGATTATCACCAACATGTAAGTGCCACTTATTCCTCACTTAGCATTATTTTGTCATGCTGATCATTGTTGTGATTCATAGGCATCACAGATGGGTAGTATTATTGAATTCTTCCCTTCCTTGGCAGCTTGCATAGCACCTTCTAGTTTAATGAAAGCTAGTCCTCAGCTAGGAAGACAGTTATAGCTTTATTCTTCTGAATTCTGTGTCTAAAGTATGTGGTGTTTTCAGTAATATGGATGTAATCTCAACTTTTGGGAGGCAAATGGGTAATAGCAATTACTTATAATGTTCTGGGAGCCTCTTGAACTTCCTTGACCAACAACTCAAAAGGAGGTTTCCCATGCCTCGTAGTGGAGTTTTTTGTAACATAGTATATGGTTCTTGAGGGGAAGCAATATGATCCCAAGTAGCATAAATTCATTTTAAATTATGTTGTGTTCATATGTGTACACAAACACTTATATGCATTATATGTAATTTTAGGTGAGTACAAAATAATGGTTCCTTATAGCTTTTCAAGCATCCTCAGTGTTATTTTTCTCCCTTATCTCCCTTTGTATTAACCTTTTCTCCCACTCCCAATTGACACCCATAATTTTTCTAACTTCTTTCATATTACTCTCGCCTCCTATTATCCTCTTTAGTAATTCCCCAACATGGTCTCCTTTTTGCTTTCTTGGTTTCTGCAACAAGGTTACATACTCAAACCTCAAGATTTGCAACTAAAACTACACAGATAAGAAAGAACATTTGGTATTTGACTTTCTCTGGGTTCAGGCTACCTTATTCAATGTAATATTTTCTAGTCCCAGTCATCTGCTTGAATGTTTCATGATTTCATTTTTCTTCACAGCTGAATAGTACTCCACTGTATTCATAAACTACATTTTCGTTATCCATTCATCAGTTGATTTATGTTGTTTTCATTTTCTAGCTATGCCAACTAGTTTTAGTAACTTGACACAGTAATTTTAGAAGAGGCCATCTGAATTTAGAACCTGCTCCCACCGGATTGGCCTGTGGACAAGCCTGTGTGGTGCATTTTCTTGGTTAATGATTGATGTGAGAGGGCTCACCTTACTGTAGGTGGTGCCAACCTTGGGCTGGTGGTCCTGGACTCTATAAGAAAGCAGGCTGAGCAAGGTATGTATAGCAAGCAGCATCCCTCCATGGCCTCTACTTCAGCTCCTGCCTCCAGTTCACGCCTGTTTTAGTTCTTGCTCTGGCTTCCTTTCACAACAGATTGTTACATGGCAGTACACGGTGAAATAAACCCTTTCTTTTATTACTTTATTTTGGTTATGATGCTTTATACAACAATAGGAACCCTAAGAACCTAGCTATTGTGTATAAAGTCACAATGAATATTGCTGAGTAAGTATCTGTGGAGTAGGATTGCACCATTAAGTCATTTATTTGTGTTCTTTCTGGCTTTAGAGCTATAAATCTCCCTCATAAGACTTCTTTTAATGAGTCCCAGAGGTTTTGTTGTGTTGTGTTTTTATTTTCATTTAGTTCCAGGATTTTTTAAAATCCCTTTCTTGATTTCTCCTTTGACCCACTCATCATTCAGTAATGAGTTATTTAATCTCCATGAGCGTGTGTATTCACTAGAGATTTGCTTGCTGTCGATTTAAGTTTTAACTTATTATGGTCAAAGAGGACACACATAGTTCTTTAAATTTTTCTTATTTTAAGAAACATTTTGTGTCTCAGGATGTGGTCTATTTTAGAGATGCATTCATGGGATGTTGAAGAGAATCTATAGTCTTTGATGTTTAGGTGGAATATTCTGTAGCTATGTTAGGATCATTTGATGCATGGTGGCATCTAATTCTGATATTTCTCTATTTAGTTTTTGTCTGGATGACCTCCTTAGGTATTAAAATCATTTACTAGGTTGGTGTTAATTTGTGTTTTTAATTCCAGTAGCATGCTTTTTAGGAAATTGGGTGCCTCAGAGTTTGGTGCATGTATGCTTATGATTATAACATCTTCTTGACTAACTGTTCCCTTGGTTAGAAGGCAGTGTTCCTTGTTAAGTCTTGTTTAGTTTTAGTGTGAAGCTCATTTTGTTAGGTATTAGGATAGTGCACTTGCATTTTGATCTCCTTTGCGTAGAATACTTTTATTCCCTATCATTTCACTTTTTTCTTTTTTTAATGTTTTCAGTTTATTCACTTTGTATCTCGGCTGTAGCCCCCTCCCTCGTTTCCTCCATTCCTCTCCTGTAGTCCTCTGTTAGGGGAAGTCCTCCTCCCCTACTGTCTGACCTAGCCTATCACATCTCATTAGTACTTCTTGGATCCTCTTCCTTTGTGGGCTGGCTAGGTTGCCTCTCCAAGGGGAAGTGATCAAGAGCAGAACAGGATAGACACCAGAAGTAGTAGAAAAGAGGGAACAGGGTGGGAGCCTATCACAGATGTCCTCTAAAAGACTCCACCCCGCAGGGAATTAAAGAAGATGCAGATACTCAGAGCCACACTTTGGACAGAGCACAGGGAGTCTTATGGAAGAAATGAAATATAAAAGGACCCAGAGGGGACAGGAGTCACACAAGGAGACCAACAAAGAAAAAAAAAAAAGGCTGGGTCCAGGGGAGACTGCAAGGACTGATGGATGCATCAACCAAAGACCATTCATAGAGAGGTCTTGCTCAGATGTAGCTCATAGACAGCTCAGTCTCCATGTGGGTTCACTAGTAAGGGGAGAAGAGATGGTTTCTGACATGAACCCGGTTGCCTGCTCCTTGATCACTTCCTGGTGGGGTGATCTAGCCAGCCCACAGAGGAAGAGGATCCAGGCAGTCCTATCATTTCACTTTAAGGTGGTACCTATCTTTAAAGCTAAGATGAGAATTTATTTTTTAAGCAGAAAGATGGATGTTGTTTCTTAATCCTTTAGGAGACCCCTGTTTCTTTTGTTTAGAGTGTTGATGCCATTAATATTTAAAGTTATTAACTGAAGGTGTATATTGATTGCAGTAATTTTATTGTTTCTTTTTCTTCTTTTGTTCTTAGTTGTACTTTGCATTCCAGTAATTACAGCTTTTAAAATTTATTTATTTATTTATTTATTTATTTATTTATTTATTTATTTATTTATTTATTTATTATGTATACAGTATTCTGCCTGTATGTGTGCCAACAGGTCAGAAGAGGGCACCAGATCTCATTATAGATGGTCATGGACTACCATGTGGTTACTGAGAATTGAACTCAGGGCCTCTGGAAGAACAGTCAGTGTTCTTAACCGCTGAGCCATCTCTCCAGCCCCCAGTAATTACAGCTTTACTTATTTGTTTTCTTTGTAGTCTTTTAAACTATTATTATTATTATTATTGAAGTATTATTTCGAATATTCTCTTTAGAGTTAGTTTAATGGATATTAATTCTTCATCTTGTCTATATCATGAAAACTCTTTTCTTTCAATTATGGCTGGTAGTTTTGCTGGGTATAATAGTTTAGTTGGCTTTCATGTTCTTTTAGAACTTGGAATACATTGTTCTAAGCTCTTTTGGAATTCAAAGTTCCCATTGAGAAATAAGTTATTCTTATGATGGGGTTTTCTTTGTAGATGACTTGGTATTTTCTTTTGCAACTTTCAATACTCTTTCTTTGTTCTGTATATTTGTGTTTTAACTATAATATGCTGCAGGAAATTTCTTTTATCTCATCTTTTCTGTGTTTTGTGCTTCTTGTAACTGTGTATGCTTTTTCTTAGTTTGAGAAAGTTGTTTTCCATGAGCTTGTTGAAGATCTGGTCTATGCCATTAACCTGGGAGTCTTTGCCTTCATCAATGTCAGTAGTTAAAAGAGTTGGTCTTTTCATGGTATCCCACATTTTCTGCAGATTGCTTTCCTGTAGTTTTAATTTTCATTTCATATTCTTTGTCTGGGTGATCTAATTCCTCTAGTTTGTGTTCAAGTACTGACATTCCCTCTTCCACTTGCTTTTTCTACCTATAAGTTTCTGCTCTGAGTTTTCTAATTGTGTAATTAAGTTTTTCAGCTTCAATTTTCTTCAACATTTCTATCTCTTAAATCCTTTGATTTGGTTCTCAAATCCTGTTGTATTTGTCATTTTATTCAGCTTTATGTTTGTCTCTTCTTGATTATCATTCGGGCATTTATTTTCTTTGAGTTAATTTTTTAAGTTTGTTGAGCTATTTATATCTTCTTTAAACTTTTTTTATGATGCTTATGATTGTTCCTTTAAGTTATGTCTCCTAAGGTTCATCTAAATAGTTTTCATAGAAGAACATTTCTATAGAACAAGTGGATTGGGGGGGGGGGAATGGTAGAATATGATCTTGATGTTTCTTTCTTTCTTTTGTTCTTTCGTTCTTTCTTTCTATTCTCTTTGATGAGATCTGGGCATGTGGACCTGTGTTGATTATTGTGTCAATTGTGCACATGATGTGGACAAAGCAGGGTAAGCGAGATGTACCACTTAGCCCCAGTTTGGAGTTTGGAAAAGCCAAAAGCAGAGCTCACTAAGCTTTGCTGATATCCTGGTTTTTGGGACCCAGGGTACATGCAGTAATTGGGGAGAGTACAGGCATGTAGGGTCAGGATACCTTGGGAAGCTGTGCCAGAGCGCAGGATGTGTGAGCCTGGCTGGGCCTGGAGGATCTGGCACACACAGCTGCAGGATGACTGGAGTTGGGAGTGGTTGTGACACAGAGAGGTTACCTGTGTTTCCATGCCATGTGACCCGGCTGTAAGGTCTCTGGGAGTCAGGGCTCTGAGGTCTAGGGAATCCCAAGGGGAAGAAAAGGGGATTGGAAGAAGGTCATGATCCCTGGCAAGCAGCCTTTGTATGACTGTAGTTGGGAGGTACTATGTCAGGGAACACAGGTAGAATATCTGTCTTAATACTTTCTTTTTAAGTTTTGATTTGCAAATTGATCAGATACAGAATTATTTACAGTTACACTATTAAAATTTTTAATCAGCTTTTTACATTTACATTATTAATAGTTTTAATTAGCTTTTTATTATTGGGGTGTTGATGAGGATCAAGAGTTTTAGGAAATCCCCAACTTCTCAAGCATTTCTTGTGTCTCCTTCTGTCTACCTCTGAATCTCATGCATTATTTCTCTCTGTCTCTTTCCAGGACTGCAACTACATTTTTAGACCATTTTGCTTAGTCTCACTGGTATGTGAGACTCTGGCATTTGTAGGCTTTGTTCTTTATCTTTCTATACTCTGATTATGATATTGTCTTATCTTTGATTTCATTAAATCCCTTTTTTTGTTTTTCCTAATCCACTATTAAGTTAAGCAAATATGTTGTTTGGGGTATGTTTTTAAGCACACAATTTTTATTTGTTTATTATTTGAAACCTCACTTATTTGGTACACTCTACCACTTTTTATTTGACTTCAATATTCATTCATTTGTATTCTAAACTTTATTATAAATGTTAGTGCCATGTTTATACCTTGATAATGTGAAGATCTAGCTCATTTGTGAGTTTGTCTTTTTTCACTGTGTTCTCCTGATTTATGCTGAATCTTCTTATATCTTTGCAAGCCTGGTAATTTTTTTTTTGTAGCATGCTAGGAAGCTTTATATATCAGAGGAGTGTAGATCCCAAATAGGTAATGGCTATTCACAGAACATGTTTGCCATTTCTCAAGTTGAAGAAGTTATTATACAGGGCTTCTATTAGATAGACTCTTTAAGACTATCTAATCAGGAACTAAACTGGGTTGGGATTATGTTATCCCTTTGGTTCATTTCAGTTCCTCTTGTTTTAAATGCCAGAGCTTTGAGCCTTTGTATGGTGCTGCACACCTGTAATCTTAGGATTTAGGAGGCAGAAGAAACAGTTCGAGGTCAGCCTACCCTGCATAATGAGTTGAAGGTCAGCCTGGGCTCAAGAATGAGGAAGATAAGAAAAAGAAGTGGAGGAGAATAATCATAAGTAAATAAACGTATGTCAGGCTTTTAAGATCTGAGAACCATGAACTGTGAAATTTTTCTCGTTTTTTTCACAGTAGCATCATCACTGCTCATTTCAAGGAAGCCTGGTGAAGAAAAAGCAGTAAGTAATAGCATGGTACTCTACTTGGTGTTCCCCTGAATTCCATTTTTACATGCTACTCCATGCCTACAGGCAAAAGATCAGCTAATTTTCCCTGAACTCAGCCAGGACATTCAGCTGTGGTAGCTCAGAACTTGGTCTGTCTATATCCAGGGGGAAAGATACCCCTTTTCTCCTCCTCCAATAGAAGCCATAGTACCTGCTCAACTAGGAAAGTTTCATTTCTCTCTAGATTTTAGTGTTTACTTTTGGAACAACCACTTTCTGATTGGACTTGAGTCCGGATTCCAAGGAGGATATTCACATCTGGACTGTAGATCTGGTCAAAAGCCCACGGCTGGGGTTATTCACATCATTGATGTTATTTACAATCATATAGGTGAGGAAGTCATAGGCACTACTGGGGAACCTAAGTAATGGATTTTGATAAATAGACATGATGTTACCATCAAATTTCCTTTTATACAATTATGTTTATATTCATAAATTAATGCTCCTGTCAGTACTGGTCAGAGAAGCTTCCTTTTGAAGTGGGAAGTAATAACTACAGACTCTCATAACTCATTAAACTAATGAGAATAGGTGATGAGCATAGGGACTTATACTCAACTATAAACAGAGCATGTCTACCATCCCCTCAAAGGCCTTGGGAGCACTGTAGAAGAGGAGGCAGGAAAGATGTAAGAGCTGGAGAAAGGGATGGAGTGCTGTGGAATGGTCACAGGCTCCACATCTTCCTGAAGATATATATAGGCTCTTAATAGAAGCTAGAGGGAGAGTGGCTTACAGGCTTCACCCTTCCCTGAGGAGCCTATGCAATTAATGATTGTGTGGGAGGAAGAAACATTTTCTCTATTGTTATAGCACCTGGTAATGTGCTTGTTCCTGTAAATAACCCCGTACTCAGCCTCCTGTAAGTAAACCTGATAAAACACACACACATACACACACTATGTTAAAGTAGAAGAGGAGAGGAACTAGTTGGAAAGTGCAAAGGAATCAGGTGTTGGAGGGTACAAGAGAAGGGAATGGAGATGAATATGGACAAAATGTGTTCTATATATGTAATTAAGCATATTAATCATATATTAATACATGACAATTTAAACATAAAATGAGACAAGTTATATACTCTTAGTATACAATGACACAGTATTCCAATTCCAAAAGGAATGAATGGGCCATAGCAAGGAAAGATTGGCCAAGAGCAAGACAGAAACTAAGCAGGACAAACACTAAATCCTGCAGCTCCATGCCCTGCATCCGAAGCTCCTGATGTGATCATCTGGGCTCCAAAGGGCTTGGGAAGCTCCATCCCTCCAGCTTTTCTGCCTACAGTATATGCAGTGTCTCACTGGGACCATCTCCAATCCATAACTGCAACTTTGCCTCTTATATTTATGACATTCCCAACATCCTGGAATCTCCATCGCAAGTTAGGCTTCCGTTTCCCAGCTGTACACAAAGGCATTTTAGAGGATCCTGGCACATTTCCTGGCCTCAGCAGACTTATAAAACCTTGACCCAAGCCTCCATGACTTCATCACTCTGTGAACCTCTTGTCTGTGAGACCAGTTCCATGTGGATGATGATGCCAAGTTCTATAGCCAGCTGGATATGTAGCCTGCGCCCCTTGGACCACAGCTGCATCAGCATCTTTCTTCTGGCCTGGGAGAATAATGTCCCTCTGAGGTTTTGACAAGCAGGGAGACCCTTCAATGTTATTTTCACTTTGGGCTCTTTCCTTTCAAATGAATTTGCATTTTCTCAAGATGGAGCCTTCTGAGAGTTGTCGCTTGTCCGTAAGGGCACCTGGTCTCACTGTCACAGTGCCCGACACAAGGTTTCCCTGTAACAGTGCTGATCTCTTTAACAATCTCCTTTCTCAGTAACCCTTCTCTTTGCAACTTTAAACTCCTTTTTCTGTGGATGGCACAGTTTTCACATCTGTCAGTATCACTTTGTACGCTCTCTCACCATAGTGCTGGAAGAAGCCACAGCCGGCAGTCTATTATGGCTTGAGACATTTCTCTACCTAGAAAATGTGTTTACTGCTTTTTCATTTGGCCACATTCAAGTTCTCAGGACATGGACAAAATAAAGGCAAATTATTTGCCAGAATTTACCACAAAGGGGCATTTTTTCCAGTTGCCAAGAGTCCTTCTACTCAAAAACTTCCCGAGCCAGGACTCCACTGTCTGTGTTTTTCTTGGCATGCTAGGCTTCCCGTTCCCACCAGAGTGGTCATTTAATCTCTGCTTACAGCATATTCTTCCTGGTCAAGCAGCCACAGCAACAGCTCTACTTCTTCGTACCACACTTACTTATTAGTTGTGTGTTGCTGTTGAGAAAATCTGTGACAAAAGCAACTCAGGGAATGGGAGGCTTGTGGTTCACAGTTTGTGGGTATAGTCCACGATGGAAGAGAAGGCATGACTGGAACATGAGGTAGCTGGCCATGCTGCTACTGTACTCAGGAAGCAGAGAGAGATGAATGCTGGGTCCTCACCTCGCCTTCCCTCTGTTATTCAGTCCAGTAAATTCTGCCCCATTTATTGAGTCTGGAACCGGAGCCTATAGAATAATGCCACACATTTAAAGTGGGTCTTCCTTCTCTGGTTAAACCTCCTGTGTTCGGAGCCAGGCTGATCCAAAGCATTTTCCTGAGGCTCTGATGTATACACAAGGAACAGAGCTCCTTGTCTAAAAATGGGAATATGTTGGCAGGCCCTGAGGTCAGGGCCTTGGGGAATCTGTTACTTCAAATCCTGGGATCCAGGTCTTTCCTCATAAAGGGTGATTAGTCCCAAGTATATGCTCAGTCTGTGGTTCACTTGACATATTTTGTGTTCCCTTTGTGCCACATTTCTTGATTATATTCCCACTGACTTTGTCCCATTGTGTGACAGCTTTCTGATTACTCTGAACTATTTCCCCACTACAAACAGGATATAAGATACCGTACTTCTTAATTAACCCGTTTCTATGAAGCATAGCTTGTGTAAAAACTCCTGATTCCAACTTTCCTGTCTTTATTATTTCTGACCCCCTGGTCCTCACTCTAAGGAACATGTCACTGAATAATGACCAGCTGGTCCAGGTCACTTCTGGAAACACGTCCCCAGATATGCTTAGAAGTGTATTTCTAGATTGACAATGAAGATTAACCAGTATACTAATGTGCCAAGGGAGTGAAAATTTAGGCACTGCTCCTCTTTGCTTCATGATGTACTGTATGTTGATAGTGAGTTAAAGGTTGAATGCCCTCTGGGGAAAAGAGGAATGTTTTAAAGATGTTGAATATCATATGGGATTAAACATGATATGAAATGATACAGTCTGTTGAGTTTCTTGCCAACTTCCTGTTGATATATAAAGCCTAAAACAAACAATGAATGAACATTATCAGTGATAATAATAGAGCAACAAATAAGTGAAGATGATATAATGTTTAAGAAAGTTACTTTTGGCTAAAGTAACAAATTAATTATGGAAAAGAAGTAAGAAAAGCAAGACCTAAAGAATGTAAAGAGAGGCACCAAGCACCTGCCTCAGCCATGTCTACTGGGGTTGTCCAAACAAAGACACTCAAGTGCCCATCCCAGTCCCTCCAGCCTTGGGAAGCCAGAAGAAAGACACCCAAGCACCTGCCACTGATGCCACTAAAATGGACGATGGACGAGTGTGTGGTGCAGGCATGGGAAAGATGGATTACACAGTGGAGAGGTGGAAGAGGAAGCGAAACAAAGAGGCTCAAACACTGTAGAGAAAGGTGGAACTAGAGACTCAATGACAGTGAAGAGCAGGCAATTATGAGGAGGCCATGGTGAGGTCCTGGCCTGGGCTGCCATCAAGGGCCACGACTGGGTCTGTGGTCCTGCTGTAGCTGTAGTCTGTGTTGATGTCTGTGTCCAGAGGTACCATGAAAGACCAAGTGGTTGTTTGTGGTCTGGTTTGCCACTGGCGACCATGTGGATAACTGAGGACTGTGCTATGAGGGGGGACATGCTGATCTGAGTGGTCTGTGCTGCCACCTAAGTCCATCTCAGCCCAACCTAGTGCTGGGGACCATGTCTGGCTCCATGGTTCTGTGGCAGCTGTTGATGTCATAGTCTGTGCTACAACCAAAGGCCGTGCACATATCCCAGGTCTGGACTGCCACCAGAGGCACTGTGCTAAGCTGGTCCCTCTCCCTCACCAGCCATCACACTTAGTAGAACAATGAGAAAAAGTATTCACACACAGGCACACGTGTGTGTGTGTGTGTGTGTGTGTATAGTCAGAGTTGAAGACCAGCATTCCAATAAAATGCTCACAGTGGAAGGCGTGGTGCACATGCCTGCAATCCTAGCACTCGGGGAGGCAGAGGCAAGTGGACCTCTGTGAGTTCCAGGCCAGCCTGGTCTACAAAATGAGTATTACACAGAGAAACCCTGTCTTGAAACAACAACAACAACAAAAACGAGCTCCCCTTGCCCTGCCAATGCTTGTAGTGATGGCCATGTGAATGATGTTTCACAGGGAAGCAAGGACCAGGAGATGGCCTATAGACCTTTTATGTTATAGTCTCACAAAGAATTGGCTGCTTTTACTTTATCCACAGCTGAAAACAGCCTTGTGTGAATGGGAGAGGAGCGTGGTCTTTGCTTGCTGGAGACAATTTAACTCGGGGGACTCTAAGAGGATATAAATATCAGAGCCAAGAGAAAAGGAGGAGGCTTCGAGAAGAGAGTTGGAGAAGGAAGAAGGCTGCTGCTGGTTTGTCCTGCTGCTGTGTTTGCTGGTTTATTGGTTAGCTAGACATCTGGATAGCCTGACTATGGAGATTGGAATTTCCCCAAGGAACTAAGTCTAAAGAGGTCTACATCTCCTATCCCTTCTAACCTTCTTTCTCTCCTACCTAGAGTCAGGGGTTGGAAGGGAGGTAGAGGCTTATGGAACCCCAAATAAAATAGAGCTTAAAAAATAGTGCCTACAGGAAAAAACAAGCAACAGGACAGGAGCTTATTACAGAGGGCCTCTGAAAGACTCTACCTAGCAGTGTATCAAAGTAGATATTAAGACTCATAACCAAACCTTGGGCAGAGTGCAGGGAATCATATGAAAGAAGGGGGAGTTAGTAAGACCTGAAGAGGACAGGAGCTCCACAAGGACCAAATAGATCAGGGCACAGGGGTCTTTTATGGTACTGTTTCTCCAACCAAGGACCATGTGTGGATATAACCTAGAATCTCTGCTCGGATGTAGTCCATGGTAGCTCAGTATCCAACTGGGTATCCTAGTAAGGGGAACAGGGACTATTTCTGTCATGAACTCAATGGCTGGCTCTTCGAATCCCCCCCCCGAGGGAGGAGGAGCCTTGCTAGACCACAGAAGAGGACATTGCAGCCAGTCCTGAAGATACCTGATAAGCTAGGGTTAGATGGAAGGGGAGGAGGTCCTCCCCTACCAGTGGACTTGGAAAGAGGCAAGGAGGAGATGAGGGAGGGATGGAGGGATTGGGAGGGAATGAGGGAAGGGCCTATGGCTGGGACACAAAGTACTTAACCTGTGATTAATATAAAAATAAAATAAAATAGTGTCTACAGATATTAGAAGTGCCAAAACCACAAAGTACCCACCAAGAAAAGGCTTTATGCACCTGGTAGAGCTATCACAAGAGAGAGACCATGTATGATGCAGCCCACCAAGTTGGAGAAGCACAACTATCCAAGCTCACTAAAACCCACATGATGCCACATGGTGTTTGCACTTTTAGATTCAGGTCTTATACTTCTTTGCTACTCTTCCATCCCTCCTTTTGAACTGTGAGTGTTTATTCTCGGCCACTGTCTATTGGAAGTACATAATTTGAGTTTAGATTGTATAGCAGCTCATAACTAAATGTTTTTCTTGAATTCCAGAAGAGACTTCAGACTTCTGAATAGTGTTAGGATTGTTAAAGATGATGCAAACTTTTGAAGTTTACCTGAATATATTCTACCTTAGGGTGGTGGTGGCCATGAGCCTTTAGAAGCCATGGGTGGAGTATTAATTTAAAACTGATATAGTGTGTGGTGTGGTGTGGTGGTGGTGTGTGTATGTGTGAAAATGACAACAAGAAGAATTGTTATAGTTAATCTTCATTGTCATCTTGAATGTATTAGTGAGGCACACATTTAGAGGTTTTCAGAGAAAAATAACTAAAGCAAGATTTCCCCTAGCCCACATGTAGTAATGCATACCTATAATCCAACTACTAGGAAGGTGGAGGCAGAAAAGTCAGGAGTTTAAGGTCTTCCTCCCTTTCATAGAAAATTCAAGACTGGTCTGTTCCACATGAAACTCAGTGTCAGTCTCCAACTGCTCCCACCAAAAAGACTAAATGAAAGTGGAGGAAATGAGAGAGCCACCATAGCACTAGCATTATCCTCTTTCTACTTCTTGAATCACTAGGATGTGAGGAGGCTCCCATCCCTTCAAAATGTGAGCTGTTTCTGCCACCATGCTTCTCCTGCATGTGTACACTCAAACTGTGAGCCAGAATACATTTTCTTTTCTTAAGCTGCTTTGGCCAAGTTTTTTTTTTCTCACTGAGATGATAAAAGTAACTAATGCATAAGATTATAATGAAGCTGAGTTTTCTATCACCTAGTTGATTTTACTGTACATGTATGGAGCTATGCCTAGATATGCATCACTGTGTTCAGTACACTAGACAGGTTGGTAGCCTAGGGACAATATAGGCTACACTCTATGGCTTAGGAGTGCAATAAGTTCTGTCTTCAGGGTTTATGAAAGTACGCCTTTGGGTGTTTGCTCAAAGATACAGTTGCTCGATAGTGTATGGATGGATCCTCATCACTGGCAAGCATACCTGACTACTTACTTCATCTCTGTCACTTGGGTGGCTGAAATTATTCTTATCAGTACTACCATTGACCACTGGGTATCAATCCTCATTGCCAACTTGACTGGGTTTAGAGTCACACAGGACAGTAGTGAGGCACATCTCTTGAAGTGTGTGAGGACTTCTCCAGAGATGATCAAGGAGAGTGCAGTAGAGTGGTATGGCTCTCCTTTCTCTGCTTCTGGGACTGCCATGATGTGAACTGTCTTACTCCACCATGCCCTCTCCATGCATGCCATGATAGGTTGACCCCCCTGATTGGGAACCAAAATAAATAATTCCTCCCTTTAAGTTATTTAGTCACAGCAATGAAAACTCACTCAAACCCTTACCCATCATCAACTTTAGTGGCATGTTAAAGCCCTCACTAACGAGAGATGGCTAATTGGATAGAGTTGCTTACTGCACAAGCCTGTCAACCTGATGGTATCAGGTTGCTCATGAATTTGGGGCCATATGTAAAAATGCCATTGCTCAGGCCAATATCCTCATGAGTTTCCCCTATATCATTTTTATATTTTAAATCTTATACCTGAATCTTTTATCAAATTTGAGATGATTTTGGTAAGTGGTGAGATATTGGGTCTATGTTCATTTTCTGCATGTGGATCACCATGTGTCCTTTGTGGTCCCATACAAATCTCAAGCCTTTGCTTTCTACTTTAGTGAAGAATCTCATTAGTATTTAGATGAGAACTTCATTGATCTGTGGCACCCTCTGTGCTGTATGGGCATTCTGAAGTTCTTTCACTTGATGAACATGGGGTATATTTCAATTTATTTGTAGCTTCTTTAATTCCTTTCATCAATTATTTTTAGATTTTGAAAAAAATATGTTCTTACCCTTAATACAAACAATTGGTCCTTTCACATTGTACCTCAGGCTGGCCTTGAACTCATGACAATTTTCCTGCCTTCGTCTCACAAGTCCAGGAATTACATGCATGGGTCACAAACCTGCTTTATCATTTTTTATAGTGTTTACTGTATGTGTCTTTCTTTCATTAATTTACTTTCAGGTATCTTATAGTTATTATTAATAAACTTTTCTCTTAATTTCTTTTTTAGATAGCTCATTGTTAGCCCATAAAAGTACTATTGGTTTTTGCTTATTGACTATGTATCTTGCAAATCTATTGAATATGCTCATTAGTTTCAACAGTTTTATTAAAAAAACAATTTGGGTGGGTCACCAAGAATTTCTGTAGACACAATCATGACATCTGATAACAACGAAAGTTGACTTTTCCCCTTCCAATTTGGATGTTCTTTCTTTATCTTGCCTAATTGCTCTGGCTAGGACGTCCAGTGCTGCGTCGAGTGAAAGTGATGAAAGCAGGCATCCTTGTCTTGTTCCAACTCTCAGAGGAAGAATTTTAAAACTATCCATTCAATATGGTATTAGTTTTGGATTGTCATATATATCCTTTATTGTGGTGAGATATCTTCACTTTGCCCTAATGTATTGGGAGTAAAGCTAAAGGGATATTTAAATTTATCAAATATTTTTGTTCTACTGAAGTGGCGTATGGTTTTTGCACTTGATTATGTTAATGGAGAACGCCATGTTAATCAATTTGTAGATGTTGGATCTTTCTTGCACCCTAGGGGTGAAGCTCCTTTGATTGCGGCAAACACCCTTTTAATGTGCTGATGTTTTGCTGAGGAGTTTTGCATCACTGTTCACCAGGAATAGCGGTTACTTGCCTAATGGCTGTGACAAAAATGCCCCAATAGAAACTAATTAAAAGTCAGAAGATTTAGCCCACACCTGTGATCCCAGCAGTCGGGGAGGCAGAGGCAGGCAGATCTCTGCCAGTTTGAAGCCAGCCTGGTCTACAAAGTGAGTCCAGGACAGTCAGGGTTACACAGAGAAACCCTGTCTTGAAAACCCAAAAACCAAAACCCCCAAACAAATGAATAAAACAACCAAACAAAAAACCAAACAAACCAAACCAACCAAACAAACAAACAAAAAAAATCATAAAGATTTATCTGGGCTCAGAGTCCAGGGTTAAGTCCATCATAGTAGGGAAGTCATTTCAGCAGGAGCCTGAGGCAGCCTGTCACATTGCATCCAAGTCAGGAAGGAGAGAGAGAGAGAATGCTGGTGGTTCCTTGGGATTCCAATTGATAGGATGGCACAGCCCATGTTAAGGGTTGGCCTTCTTCTATTAGGCTAACCTGGAAACTTCTTGCAATATACCTAGAGGTTTCTTTCCATGGTTATTCTAAATCCGTGACAACCAAGATGGCATTCAGTTGTTTTTAATTGTTATGTCTGTATGTGGTTTTGGTGTTGAGTTCTATAATATAATGCTGACATTATAGAATGAATAAACGAAAGAAGTCTGTATTAGGGTTGTCTTGAAATACAGAACTATTTGTCTGTCTGTCTGTCTATCTATCTCTCTGACTTGGAAGGAGGAAGCTCTTTGCATGCTTACCTTCACTCTCATTGGCAAGTTCATTCTTTCACTGGTAGTAGAACCTTCTTCTTCAGGATTCTGGTGTGTGTATATGAGGTTTTTTTTTTTTTTTTTTTTTTTTTGGTGTGGCTTATAGGTTTTGGTATGAGTATTCCAACAATGACTGTCTTTTGATAGAAAGTCCAAAATTCCAGTAGTTGTTCAGTCCACAAGGCTGGATGTCTCCGCTGGACTTCAATTTACACCAGAATCCCAAAGAAGTAGGCTCTAATGCCAGTGAAAGAATGCACTTGCCAGTGAGTGACAGCAAGCAGGCAAAGAACAAGAGCTTCTTTCTTCAATGTCCGTTGGCTGCTCATAGATGGTGTGTCCCAGATTTAAGGTCTATCTTTACACTTCAAAAAAACCAGATTTAGGGTAAGTCTTTTCACTTCAGATAATTCAATCAAGATAAAACCCCTCACAGGTGTGTCCAGAGCTTAGGTTTTTGTTAATTTTAGATGTAATCAAGTTGATAACCAAAAACAGCCATCATAGAAAGATTCCATTTCTTCAATTTTATTTTATTTTTCATATTTGACAAGGTACCTTAACAAAGTTATTAGATCTTAGACTTTTCTTTGATGAAAGACTTTGTTTTTCAATTCTGACCAAATTTCGTAGTCCATTATTTAGCTGTTTAAACTTCATTTATTCATGACTCAATGTTAGTAATGTATGTGTGCAGGAATTTATCCATTTATTTTGTAGGAGAATTTTAATTCAGAAATGAATTTTAAATCAGTTCAGGTCCAGAGGAAGGCACACAAAGCATTCAGACACCAATCTCAGATATAGATGATTTATGAACCCCAAAACTGATTGCTATCAGGAACACAGTTCAGACTCAGGAACTGAGTTGTGACTCCCAACATTCTTTAGAGACAGCTTATAAAGGCAAAACCTGCAATCATCCCACATGGGGGGCAGGGAGGGGGACAGTGGAACAGGGTAGTTTTTGCCTCTGACTCTATTTTTGCTAGTTGGACAAATCAGTTCTGGCTAACCTTGAAAGTGAGGCCAGCAGCTGGGACTTGCTGCCCTTATATTTGGGGAATTTCCAGGAGTAGCAAGGTCATGGAGTATGCCAAACATAAACATCATTTTTGGTCATCCTGACCTTTCATAGAGAGCTTTTCCTATATCAGCAACAAGTTGAAATGAAGAGGCTGGTGAGCCTGGGACAAAAAATGGCTATAGTTATGCCAAAAGGAGCAGGCCTCAGTGAGTATGGCTGCTCTGGCAACAGAGCAGATCCAAAGACCTTCTAGGTTGGTGTGATCCAGTTGGAATACAGACAAGCCTTTAATCCCAGGAGACAGAGGCAAGCAGATCTCTGAGTTCAAGGCCAGCCTGGTACAGCCTGGTAAAGAAAAGCTTAGGTCCAGGTGTGGTAGTACATGCCTTTAATTCCAGTGCCCAGGGGACAGAAGCATGCAGATCTCTGCTGTAGTCAATTATGTTCAGTCAGTTCAGTTGAGTCAATGAGTTGAGAGGCAGCGGAGTTGAGTTCCTGGCAGTTGTGTCTGTGGAATTCAGAGGCAGTTTTTACCAGGAGAGCTTTACAGAAGAAGGTTGAAGAGAGAAGCAAGACACAGGTGAAGACAGAATGAGCAAGAGAATGAGAAGAAGCCAAAAGATTAAAACATATTGCCAAAGTTAGTATGAGGTCAAGCAGAACAATTCAGTAAGAAGCTGAGAAGCCCGTTTGAATCAGCCAGCTTGGAAGAGGAGTTTGACCCCAAATAGCTGAGTTAAATTAGACAGAGTTCAGAAAACAAAAACAAACAAACAAAAACTAGAAAGGATGTACATACTCAGCAGTAAGTTTCAAAGGCTAAAAACATTCTAGGCCTAGATAAGATTGTGTGGAGGCTAAAAGCTTCCAAGCCTTTGAGACAATTACTTCAGGCAAATAAAAGATACTTTTATATTTTTCCAGATTCTAGATTTTCCCAATTTGTTGCAGCACAGTTATTTTAATAGTTTTGAATGCTCTTTTGTGTTTCTGTATAATCAGTTGTAGTGTGTTCGTGCTCATCTCTTCTCACATTTACTTGGGTCTTCTCATATTCTTTGCCTAGCTATTAATCTTTTATCATGGAGTTACATGAAGTACAACACACTGCTCAACCACAGCCTTTTTTGCTTCCCTCAGTTGTATTGGAACTGCTACTGTCCTGGGACTTTTTATTTATGCTTTCCTATCCCTAGAAGAGTTCCGTGATGGCTATTCTCAGTTGTCACCTTGACTATATCTGGAATTGACTACAGCCCAGAAATGGAGGGCACACCCGTGACCTGGATCTTGAGACAGGAAGACAATATGCCTTTGGCCCAGATTTTGAGGCACACCTTTAATCTGGGACATACCTTCGGCTGGAAGCTTATAGAAGGACAATGGGAAAAGGAAAGGTTCATTCACTCTTCTCCTGGTAGCCTTCACTTGGCCAGCACAGCTGTTCTTTGTTGGCACTGGAGCCCACTTCTTCGGCATTCTTGGTTATACAGAAGAACAGTTGAGACACTCAGCCTCATGGGACTGAGTAACTACTAGATTCTCAAACTTGCCATTCACAGCTGGACATTGTTGGATTAGTTTGGCTGCAGCTCATATTTATTCATTCCAATAAATTCCACACATATATATATGATATATATACTCCATTTATATATCTATATATACCTATATCTAGCTATCTATATGTATAGATTCATTCCATAAGTTCTGTAACTCTAGACAACACTGACTAATACGACTTTCTTACTTAAGATATTCAAGTGACTCGCTTCCTCCAGTGTGATGCTGTTTCCCCTTGCTATGAGGCATTTTCTCTAATTTTTTTTATACACTCAAACAACTATAACCAATAAATATTTTCCAATGCACTTCCTTTCTATTTTTCCTGTTTATCACCTACCACGACCTCATTATATGTCCTACCCAGGTATCATATGTACAACACTGGAATATAGCAAGTTTCATTGAAATAGCTATCACATAGCCATTCCCGTAAGTTCTCAGAGAGTTTATTAGATATGAAAATCTTTATATGTTTTATATACTTATTCTTTTCAGGGGAATGGTTTTTTTGTTTTGTTTTGTTTTCTGAGACAGGGGTTCTCTGTGTAGCCTTGGCTACCCTGGACTCACTTTGAAGATCAAGCTGGCCTTGAACTCACAGAGATCTGTTTGTATCTGCCTCCTTGAGGCTGAAACAGGTGTGCACCACTGTGTCCAGCTTATACATTTATTCTTTATTTGATACATTATTTGAAACTATGACTCCCATTCTGTAGGTTGCCCTTTCACTTTATTGAAAGTGTCCCTTAAATGCTCCAAGTTTTAAATTTTTAATAAAGCTTAATTTGTTTTTCTTCTGTTGCCTGTCACTTTGACATAATTTGTACATGATCATTTTCAAGTTCAATGTCAATGAAACTTTTCTCCTGTTTTTCTCCTAAATGTTTTCTAATTTTAGCCCTTATATTTAGTTCTTTGATGCAGGTGAATTTAATTTTTATATGGGACTTCACTGTGCATCCAGTGCTGTTCATTTGTATGTAGATACCCAGTTTTCTCATTACCATTTGTTGAGCCATTGCATTTTTAGAATGCATTTCATGCTTCATTAGTAACACAAAATACATAATTAAGGATGCTATGTGTTTATATCCCAATCTGTGTCCTTGTGAATAAATCTGTCTAATCTCCAAGATCTAAGACTTGATAAGTTATGGAAACAGTAGCTCTCATCTTTTTAAAATGGACTTTATCTAATTAGACAAGAAAAAGAAACGTATAGAAATAGAGCTGTGAGTGTAGCTGCCATAGTCTGGTTTCCTCTTACTGTGACAAAATACCCCAACAAAAGCAACTTGAAGGGAAAGAACATTTTTCTTGTTGTTGTTTTATTACAGTTTCACATTACAGCCCATGAGCACGGGGACACCAAGGTGACAGGAACTGGCAGGATATGGTCATATTACTTCCACAATCAAGAGCTGAGAGGGATAAATTAACGCATGCCTGTTTGTAATCAGTTCACATTCTCCATGCTCATAGACTTCAGGGTCCCTTGCCTACGAAATGGTGGCAGCCATATCGGGTCACCTCAAGATGGCTCCCCACAGACAAGCCTACACATGTCCTCACTTGAGACTTGCCAGGTGATTCTAGAATGAGGCAAAGTGACAAAACTGGCCATCTCAGTGGCTCAGTTGGTACAGTTGCTTTGAGTACCTGGTGCCCTGGGTTTGATCCCTGGACCACATAAAACCAGGCACGGTGGCCTATTCCTGTAATCCCGGTTTTCAAGAGGTGAAGCTGGGAGGAGCAGGAGCTTAAGGGAAGCCTTGTATACTTAGCAAATGTGAAGCCAATCTGGGACACATTGAGACCCTGTCTCAAAAAGAAAAGAAAACAATTTAACATAAATGGGACAAAAGCATTAGAAAAAACAATCTAGAAGGGACAACGTGGCTAGCATGGCTGGATGCAGATTCTGAACAGAAAGACAGAATGGAAAGATTGGCAGGCCGATCTGGAGTTGTTTGACTTGGAAGGGGCAGGTTGTATACAGGAGGCTGTGGTTCCGATTTCTACTTCTGAGATCCCCTGAGCTGGTAGAGCAAGCCTCTCTCTGAAGGTTGATAAGATGTTGGGGAAGTAGAGCAAAGATATGATAGGTGAGCACCAAGAAGTTTAATGGAAGAAAATTGTAAAGAAAAGAAAATTTAAGAGAAGGGCTGAAGAGACAGACAGTCCAGCAGTTAAGAGCACTTAACGGCTCTTTCAGAGGACCTGGGGTTGTTTCCAGCATCCACATAGCAGCTCACAACTGTGTGTTAGTCTAGTTTCAGGGAGATCCAAATCCCCTCTTGTGAGCACCAGACACATATGTGATACGTAAATATACATGCAGGCAAACGCACTCACACACACAAAATCAATATATATTTTAAAGACATCGTGGAAGCAAAAGGATTGGAGTGAAAGTATCCAGGGGCAGAAGGCTCAAGAGGATGGGAGGAAGAAAGCTGAGCTGAATGGGGCCAGGGGACAAGTGATCATAGCCGGTGCAGGCCGACAACACCTGGAACAAAGAACAGAAAAAGGTCCGAAAGCGTCCAGCTAGAACAGTGCTATTTTAGGGCTCTTTAACCTTAGTGGTTTTTAGTTCCTGATGTCATGATTGGTAGCTGGATATGTTAAATAATAAAATAAGTATTTATCCAACAAGATGATCCTTGTTCAAGTCGTGGTGCTCTGTCATTGCTTAACAAAAACCGAACAATGAGAAACAATAATAGAGTTCTCATGCTATTTTCGTGCTAATGAATGGTGTAAATCCTTTAGGAATTAAGGGCCACGCCAAGCTTTCAAAGTCTGTCATTGGGTGCTGTGTGCTTGCTGACACATTCTTGTGGCCAGAATAGATTAGCCTAGTAACCGCACCTCTGTTTTAGAGTTGGCCAGATTTGCACATTCAGCCGCTAACATGTGTACTCCCCTGTTACCGAGCACAAGAGAATTCTCTCTCTCTCTCTCTCTTGTTTTTTTCTCTCACTCTCATTTTTTTCAGCCTACAGATTTGGTTGGAGAAGGATCCTAGAAGAAACAAACTCACTCTTGATCAGGACCATATCTCAGCTTCTCTTTAAGCTAAGGCAGTTTTCCTCATTTGAAAGATTAGAAACATTACCCTAATGAAGATGGTGTGGAGGTATAGTTTCCCAGATCTGCACAGCTTGGGCCTTGTTCTGACTGGGGACACAGGGAATGGAGAAGGAACAGACACAGGAGAGACAAGCAGGGATCTCGTGGCCCACGCACTCTGATGGAGTCGCAGCAACCACCCATTCAGAGCAGGAGGTGGTTAGCTGACCTGGGCGGGAGGTCTCTGTGGCAGAACACTCTCCAGGTGCAGTAACAGGGAAGAGGAAGTTGTGGGTGCTAGCTTCTGCGTACCGTGTCAACATATGCACTTGGACCAGAGGAACACTGCCATTTTCATGATTCTGAGGCATTAGGGTCCTTGACACAGCTGTGCTCTTAATTAATTACATACACTCACTCAGGACCTCATCTCCTCCCCCACAGACAATATTTCTAGCATGAGTAAGTCAGTAAAATAAATTATTTTGATGGATAATAATGTCAAAGATCCTTTAGGAACTAATGTTCTCTAAACAGAAACAGACAATATAGTGCTAAGATACTTAGTGCAAAAACTGCAGAAGTCCTCTTAGTGGTATTTATCAGTCAGAGGTGAGAAGGACTCTAGAGAAAGAGGGGACACGGCTGAGTCAGCTGTCACACTCCAGCACTCCATCTCCTGAAGCCAAGTGCAGCATGCAGGAAGATCTTCATCCCTGGTTCAGATGTTATGTTTATTAAATACCCATTGGAGATAACATCGCTCTCAGTGTGAGCGTTACAGGAGAGGCCAGATTTGCTGAGCAGATGATACAGTATTTGTATTTTCTCAAAAAGATATGGACACCTAGTTGTGAGCTATTTGATACAATCTATCTTCCCCAAACCTAATCGCCCATTGGAGGCCCATGCTTCAGCTCTGCATCTTGTAGAGCTGGAATCAGCTAGGGCATATGGTTATCACAGCAAGATTGCAGGTTTCTCCAGGACACTTTGGGGAACACTGTGTGACCTAGTCCAGGAACAGAGTCAATAATTAATGGGTCTGCGCCAAGCCTTTGTGTTAAGTTTGGCTGCATCAGAGTAAACTGTGAAAAGCCTTTCCTGTGGAAGGGCACCCAGAGAGAGTTACATACAAGTGGACGTTTAGCTGAAAATTTCTAAGTCCATCCTCCAGCAGAAGAGTAGGGACTGAGGCAGTGACTTGACTCTTACTTCAAGTAGTCTGGCTGTACATTCAGAGACACACAGGTTAGCTATGTATCATGATGCTACATCACTGATTTCCTTAAATAAACATAGATGATTTGTTTCATCCATGTGTTGGATAATGATGAAGATGATGATAAATTTGCACTTGGTCTGCCCTCAAGGTAACTTTCTAGGCTGATCTTTTCTAGTTCCATCCATTTGACTGCAAATTTCATGATTTCTTTGTTTTACTAGCTGAGTAGTATTCCATTGTATAAATGTACCACTGTTTCTGTATCCCTTCTTCCACTGAGGGACATCTAGGTTGTTTCCAGATTCTGGCTATTACAAATTCAAACTGCAGTCTTCACAGAGACAGAGACAGAGACAGAGACAGAGACAGAGACAGATAGACAGACAGAAAGACAGAAACAGATAGAGACAGAGGCAAGGATATACAAAGAAAGTCAGATTTCTGTTGTTTTTAGGGACTAAAGAGATGATTCAATGGTTAATAATGCTTGCTGCAAGAATCTGGAAACAACGTAGATGTCTCTCAACTGAAGAATGGATACAGAAATTGTGGTACACAATGGAATACTCCTCAGCTATTAAAAACAAGAAAATCATGAAATTTTCAGGGAAATGGATAGAAGAAGAAAAGATCATCCTAAGTGAGGTAACCCAGAACCAGAAAGACAGGCATGGTATATACTCATATATAAGCAGATATTAGCCATATATATAGGAAAGTCATACTAAAATCTACAGACCTAGAAAAGCTAAACAAGGAAGAGTCTAGGGAGGATGCTTAAATCTCATTCAGAATGGCAAACAGGATAGACAGCAGAAGTGGTGGAAGAGAGGGAACAGGATGGGAGTCTACTCTAGAGGGTCCTCTGAAAGGCTCCACCCAACAGGGGATCAAAGCAGATGCTGGGACTCACATCCAGTCTTTGGGCAGAGCACAGGGAGTCTTATGGAAGAAAGGGAAACACAGAGAGGATAGGAATCCCATAAGGAGACCAACAAAGCTGAAAAAACCTGAGCCCAGAGCGTCCTGCAGAGACCGATGCACCAACCGAGGACTATGCATGAAGAGGACCTAGACCCTCTGCTCAGATGTAGCCAATTGGCAGCTCCATCTCCATGTGGATTCCTGAGTAAGTGGAATCCTCTTTAATGAACTCAATTGCCCGCTTTTGATCACTGGCCCCTGGCAATACAGCCTTGCCGGGCCACAGAAGAGGATCCAGGCAGTCCTGATGAGACTTGATAAACTATGGGCAGATGGCAGAGAAGGAGAACTCCCCCTTTCAGTGGACTAAAGGAAGGGGATAAAGGGAAGAGGTAGGGAGGGCAGGACTGAGAGGAGTTGAGGGAGGGGGCTTCATTATTCAATAATGAATAAATTGTGAAAAAAATGCTTGCTGCTCTTCCAGAGGACCTGAGTTGACTTCTCAATGTCCACATCAGGTGGCTCACTGCCACCTGTAACCTCCAAGTGATCCAACTCCTTTGGCATATACACAAAAAAGACACATGCACATAAGCAAAACCCATTTAAATAAATCCAAGTGTGTAAGTAAAATCTAAGTGACCAGGTAAAACTCAATTTGTATTCTATATAGCACCAACTGGCCAGAGTTCTACTCCACTGCTCCTATACAGAACAAAACAAGTGCCTTGGTTGTGACCAAACACAATGGTTTTTCATTCTGGTGAGAAGCCAAGATTCACATTAGTAGATTGGCATGGAGAAGAGAGATGCATGACCCACCAGTAAGAGCACAGAGTTATTTCCAGAGCAATGGCCCTCCCCAAACAAATGAAGTGTGGAGATTTCATTCTAGAAGTGGATGCACACTCACGGAGAAAGCTCTTTGGATGCTGGCACATTCCTGAGCTTGTTCAGATTAAGATGTACACCTGAGGGCCTTCTTAGCAAGGCCATTGAGCATGTGTACAAAAGGTTAAGATGGGAGAACAATTGCTTTGGCGCATGCTCAGTTCAACATGGATGTTAGTGAGGACTCCCCCACTTGTTTCCTCATTCACTGCCACCTGAGATATTCCTTCTGTCTCTACCCACGAAATAGGTGTGTAGGGTGAGAACAACATCTTTTCACCTGTCAAATGTCTACATTTGATGAGATGCAGAACAAAGTACAGGCAGACCCTGGGCTCCTGATTTTCAGCCCCTTCAGAATAAGCACAAAACACAGCTTCTCTGGTTCCCAGAGTTGCCTTAGTACACACATTAATGGAAAGAACGCATAGCAGAAGATTATAGCCATAGAGTTCCTCCATTTGCTCATAACTATGTAAGCCTTTGCCATTACCACAGTAGCATGTGTACCATCAGATTTTCTAACATCTGTCGCGATGGTAACCCTCACACCAACCCTCTAAGGTAGATTCTGTCATCCGGATTGACTGTGTGAGGGAAACACAGTATGAAGAAACTGGAGACTTGCCAACTGCACATAGCTAGTAACTGATGGAGCCTGATACAAGGTCTGTGATCTCAGAATAGAACCTGTCAGGTGTGACACACACTCTCCAGATTGCCCTACAGGCCATTTACACGGTGTGTGTATGTGGATGTCCACATTTCCTTCTGCTATCTCCTCAACATCCAGCCTGAACTTGAGTTATTTCCTTGGCCTTTGAGACATTGGAGTTTGGACCCCACCAATTCAGCAAAGTAAATATGCCAAATAATGGATTGGTTATGCTGTTTAAAACTCAATTCTCCAAACGAGGCTTTTGAAAATAGCCAAGGAAATGAGAAATTATGTTTGGGGAGTCTGCTATAATGTGTGTAGTCTGTGAAAATCAAATAGTTATGACTACTCACATTGGACAATCAGTGTGAGTCCTAGACTAGCCACATCTAATCAGCTAGCACTTCTTAGAAATGAGAATTACTGGACTCTTTTTTTTTAATTATTTATTTATTTACATACTTTTTTGCAGCCTCCCCTGCCCCTCCTCTCAGTCTCCATCTTACACAACCCCATCCTTCTCAGAGAAGAGGGAGGTTCCCCAGTGGATACCAACCAACCCGGGCACATGAAGTTGATGCAGAACTGGGTGCATCCTCTTCCACTGAGGCCAGACCAGACAGCCCAGGTAGGGGAACAGGATCCAAAAGAAGGCATCAGAGTCAGAGAGGGCGCCTGCTCCAGTTGTTGGGGGATACACATGAAGACCAAGCTACACACGTACGGGAGGCCTAGGACCACTCCACAAGTGTTCTTTGGTTGGTGGTTCAGTCTCTGTGAGCACCCCGCCCCAGGTCCAAATTAATTGACTTTATGGATTTTCTTGTGGAGTTCTTGACCCCTTGGGACCTGGTGAAGGCAGAACCCAGAGGCTTGCTAAGCCCTTCGTGTGATTCTGATATAGGCAACATTTTGCAACCATTATCTTAGATGGTCATGTCTATTCATGTAAGTCAAGCTGAATTGGGTGGAGAAGGACAGCCGTATCTTTTATAAAGTTGCTCAAGAGAAAGATTTGGAGAATATCTGTGAAACACCCTAATGGGAACTCTTGTTGGGGACAACATGCTTTGTAGTGAAGCCATCAGGATAAAATAGTAGTAATTGCATACTTAGGTAATTAACTAATTGTACTTTTAATTGATGCCATATAAGTGGCATGCTTCCTACAGAATGAACCAATTAGCATTTGGAGACCAAGTACTCAAAACTGATCTTAATTTTAAATAGTTGTTATTGTCTAACAATATTTTTATGAAAGTTCCAGCTTTTTCAGAGGACAGGACAACAAAGGACATGTACCCACATGCCCTATCACAGGCAGCCTGCAGGTTGAGGCATCTGAAAGCTGATTTAAGTAAGTATAAACTTTCAGGAACCTGGTTATAATTGATAGAAACCCAACACAAACTAGCTTTAGCCCAATAAGAAGTGCTATGGCTGTTACTCTGACCGCAGTTATATCCACGAAAGAGAATGTGCTTTAGTGTGTGGAGGACTCTTTATATGGGTTGATAAGATATAATCAAAAGAACGTTTGAAATGATTGACTTTTGGTAGTTGAGCAAATCCTGATAGAATCCTTATTGACTTTTCTGTATCTTCGAAAGAAATAAGCCAATGAGAGATAAATCATTCATGAGGAAATAGAGATGGGACAAGAGAGACTGGTCCTGAGGAGGATGTAGGAACAGGAGGAGGAGTGTAACCCAGGTTTGAGATGTGGCCAGGCTAGACACTTTATGGTTAGTATAACATTTACCTTATATGGATCATGCCCAGAGCTCCCTTCTGTATTCCCAACAGAGGTTGCTTGGAGACCCAGTTGCCGGTCTGGTTTCTAGGAGAATCCATCAGCCAAATTTACCTGGAGGGAAAGAATGTTCTGGCAGTGTGGGATAGGAAGCAAGAGTGATGGGAACGTGCCATGGTCTTCTCTTAATGTCAACAACTTAGTTCATTCTTCTCCACAGCGTTGTGATGCTCAAGGTATATTTCAAAGAAAACAACCCAATTGATCCTCTGCTTCCTCATGTTAAGGAGTTTGGACTTCTGTGGTGATGGGAAATGGAATGGTTTTAAGAAAAGGGATGCCATAAGCAAATTTGAGTTCTAGGGAAACTGACTGTAGCTACTATATAGTGATTGTAGCTGTAGTGTTCAAGCTAATGGCTCATAGTGACCTGGAAAGGGTCTTTGATTTTGTTAACAAATGCCACTTTTGAAGTACCAGATTGGTAAACTAAGCCATGAATTTAGTTAGAGTCAAAGTTCATGAAGCTCAGCTGGAGTATTAGCTAATTATTTGTGATAGAAGACTGTCAATTTTTTAAAGAAATTTATTTATTTTTATATCAATCACAGGTTAGGTTTTTTGCATACCATGCATAGCCCCCTCCCTCACTCCCTCCCACCCTTCCCAACCCTCCCTCATCTCCT
>CM053744.1:93783850-93890830 GCA_028658305.1 Pachyuromys duprasi
TAGTTGAGCAAATGTCCTTGTTGTGTACTTGAGCATCTTTTGGATATATGCCTAAGAGTGGTATAGCTGGGTCTTGAGGAATCACTATTCCTAATTGTCTAAGAAAGTGCCAAATTGATTTCCAGAGTGGTTGTACAAGTTTGCATTCCCACCAACAATGGAGGAGGGTTCCTCTTTCTCCACAACCTCTCCAGCATGCATAGTCACTAGAGTTTTTGATCTTAGCCATTCTGGTGAGTGTGAGGTGAAATCTCAGAGTCGTTTTGATTTGCATCTCCCTGATGGCTAAGGACGCTGAGCATTTCTTTAAGTGTTTTTCTGCCATTCTATAATCCTCTACAGTCAGATCTCTTTTTAGCTCCATACCCCATTTTTTTAATTGGAAGACTGTCAATTTTTAAATGCCCAAGGCTATGACTATTCCATAGAATCAAATTAAAATTCGTACAATAAAACTAAATAACAAAAATAAGAGCCCACAGGTTATTTAAATCTTGAAGGAACATTTATGCCAGAATATGTTCTAATCTTATAACTAAATAGTTATAAGATTATGATACGTATGTCCTACCCCTGTGTGTGTGTATGCTCGATGAGTAATTTATCATTAAGCAGTGTACCCATTCTTTATTTAGTATTTTAATAAGTAGCCGACATGCGGAAATGTCAGTGAGTCAAGACAACAACTGTAGTCAGTGGTTCTCATCCTGTGGGTCATGACTCAAGTGGGAGTCACATAATCAGGCATCCTACACATCATTCACATTGCAATTCATAACAGAGGCAAAATTACAGTTATAAAGTGGTAACAAAATAATTTTATGGTTGGGGGGTCACCACGACATGAGGAACCGTATTAAAGGCTCACAGCATTAGGAAGGTAGAAACCACTGTCTGCCCTGGATCTTTAGGCTTCTTGGGTGAAGATGAATATGTGCAATCCCACAAACTCTTCCAGCCAAAACAAGGCCTTGGGTTGTGGCTGTATGTCTAATTACTGTTTGTAAAACCCGGTCTGGATCTTCTGCAATTATTTATTAAACTTTAGATGATTTTAAGGCACGGAGAAGTTTATGGCACTATTTAAAGCTGAGCAATTCTTGGGTCACGGAGGGGACACTTTGCTCTGTTTTCTTTCACCAGTCAGCCCATCCTGGCAAAACTTCTTGTTTTGCTTTTCCTAACTTTTACTGTTGAACTTGCCAAATCAGGAACAGAAAGATTAAGACACATTTGTCCAAGAATGGACTAGACAGGGATGTTGTCTGTTTGTCAATGGATGCTTTGTAAGAGGAAAAAGCGATGTACTCTCTCCTGAAGAGATAGGGTAAATGGTCAATTTGGAAGGAAGATGATGAGGGTCTGCAAATACTGAGAGGGCTGTAAGGATGGCATGTTGCAGGAAGGCTGGCGATCCTTTGGAACCGGCTTGTCTGATTCGCCACAGCTGCAGCAGTGGGTGAAACAGCCTCACTGCTCCTTTGTGCATTGGACCTCTCTTGAGTTAAGGGTCTTGACCCCAATTAAATCAGGTTTGAGCTTTCAGAGGTTTCTAAATCAAGTCATTTAGAATTTCTCAGTGAGATTTTGTTCTTTCTCTCACCTCTCCTGGGTCATCGCTTCCTGTTTAGCTCAGTCTCTAGAGGAATATACACAGTTCTTCCTTCTCTTCCCCCTAATCACAAAAAGTCCTTTTTCCTCAAGGCCATCTGTGTCCTCTATATACCCAAAGAGGAAACCCTTGCCCCCATTCCTCACTCAAGCCTACAAGAGATAGGTTCACAGTAGGTCAACTGGATGCTTAGTTATGTAACTCAGAATTACTGGGTACTCAGAGTAAAGCCAATGAAATACAAAATGTGCTCTCGTGTTTGCAATTATATAAGCTTCTATTATCATAGAATTCAGATTGGTGAAGAATGGCATAAGCCACAAGGAAGCAGAGAACTTAAAAATCAAAACCAGCTTTAGTTTGTTTGAGATGACCATGTGACATGCATGGGCCAACCAGCCTAGCAGGAGTAACTGGCAGGATCCTAAGGCATGGTATCACATAGTGGCAAGAATACAGTGCTCACGCTGAGGCTGAACTGAATGTATATTTCTTTCCAAGCCAGCAGCCCTCAGATAGACCATCCCTCTAGCAAGCCTGTCATTTCCTTTCTTAGACTAGGAAAAGTCTCTGTTCAAACATTTATGAGCAACATAAAACTTCAGTGTGCTTTCCAAAGTGAATCATAATGACTCTAGATGAGAAATGCCAATCCATAGAAAATACTCTGTCACTATTGATTAAAAGGAAGTGTACAAAGACATACACCACTCTGGTTAGAAGGAAATTGCTTGTCTGTTCTTAGTGTACCACAGAGTGTGCCAACTCTCAGTGGAGAGGGGGATTAATCAACCCAGAGCAGCCTAGTCAGGGAGCTGATTGTTAGTGTTAAGCTGTTGCCAAACTTCAGAAAAGACAGTGTAGATATGCTAGTGTTGAAAGGAGAGAAATCTCAGAAGAGTACCAAAGCCAACACATCATACTAAAGACAACAGAACTTAAGATTCCTGAGGATCACTATATCCAAAAAGCTTTGCAATGACATAGTGATTAGACAGTTAAGAGACTAGGAAAATTTTTTGGTCAATCCTCAGGAAAAGTGTGTTGGATGATACATGTTGTCTTACTAACAAAGCTCAGGCTAGCATGGGGCCAGTATGGTCTAACCAACCATTCCCAAGCAGGTGAAACTAACCCAAGTGATATAGATGTCATGTACGCACACAACATAATGACATGTATCTAAAAAGGAATGGAAGAAAATTCTCATATAATACAATATGAGTGAACGTTGAGGTTTCTTCATAAGTAGAAACCAAATATATTATATATATGTATATATATATACATATATATGATATATCTAGGGTAGTCAATTTCATAATATGAGAACTTAGAATGGTGGTTATCAGGGTCTTGGGGAAGAAGAAATGGGAAGCTGATATTTAAAGGGTATAGAGTTTTAATCTGTAGGCTGAGTTCTGGAGATTGGGTATACAGCAATGTGAAAATGCTTATTAACATCGTTGAACCATACACTTAAAAATTATAATAATAATGAATTTTATGTTATATATATTTTATCATATTTGAAAACAAAGTAAGACCTAATAAAGCTGTTCACTATAAGTATATGTGTGTGTTTATTAGATGTCAGCTGTACATCAGTAAACTATCTTAAACAAACAAACAGCAAGAACAAAAACCACTCCAGATGTTCCAGACCAGTTTTGCAGCAGTGAGCACCTATTCCTAATGAATCAGCCAAAGATCCCCGAAGTATCTGGTGTGAGTGGACTTGTTAGGGCTAACACTGACACTTCGAATACATGTAACTCTGACTTACTGAGTTCACACTCTTGTTTTCTTCCTAAATACATGTATAAGGATTTTGTGAGCAGTGACCACTGAAAAAACTCTTTCAGCAAAGAAGGTAGAATATTACTTTTAAGATATAAGACTTACTCCTAGAATTTATTGAGCTAGCATTTTGTCTCTTTACACTTAATTCTCACAAAAATCCTGTAGACTTATATATATTTTATTCATTAATAGTCTAAATGCTCAAAGTTGCCGAGGGACTCTTCGAAAGTCCCTGGCTGTTGTGTGAGATAGAGTCTTAAAAGAAGGCTGAATTTCACTCAGATGTTTAAGTGAAATGAAGTTTGATGAGTGGGACACTCCCACCAGTACCCGGCAAAGTTAAGGCAGACAATAAGGGATGCCAAGTCATCTAGATTCTAACACACACAAGAAGCCATTACTCTTTCAATATGTGATGAAGTAAAGAGAGTTCACATAAGCTGTCTGTGAACACAGGGGAAAATGATTAGGAAATAGAGTTTAAGGAAGAGACAACCAAGAAGACACAGGCTGGAGAAAATAGGAATGGTGAGGAACATAATTGGAGGTATTAGCATAGGAAAGAGAATGACTATATGTCCCTGTGGAATTGACCACAACATTAGGAGAGGAACTGAGGGATGCTTTGTTAATAAAGTAAGCAATGGTGAGATGGGGCAGAAGGAGAGAGAGTCTGGAGTAGTCTACAGGCCAGAGAGGAGATTATACAACTGCCTGGTAACTTGAAAGGAATTTAACTGGAAAAGTAATTGGTGTATGGTACCCAGGCTATACAAATGCCTATGTAACCCAACTTTGCTACATCATGAGTCAACATACTTGTGAAAAAACAAAACAAAACAACAACACAGCATTAAAAAACTCTCCTATTGATCTCACTCTCTTCTTAAGAAAATATTCCAAATAACTGGGTAGAAGTTGTTAGGATTTCATTTAAGAAACTATTATTTCTAGAGTTATGACTACTAAAATTCTGAGACTCCATTCCCTCAGAATAACTAAATCTTGGGTAGACTGACTTCTTAGGTAACTGCTAAGCTCCAGGAAAAAGGAGAAGTCTTCCAAGATGGGATGGTGCTGCCCTGGTGACAAATGACAATAGCTACACCAATCAAATTAGTTATTAAATTATTTATCTTGTATTAATTGTAAAACAATTATACAGAGTATTCTCTATATATGTATATGTGTGATTTTAAATTGATTATATATCATATAGTACATATAATATATCATATATATAATAAGTGATTTTAAATTGACAAATTTCTTAGCAAAGTAAATTTTAATACAATTCTTTGAAATATTATAGATCTCGCATATGAAAAGAATACAGATTATTGGAACACAAATAATGAATTTGACCTAATACATAGATTGTATATAAAACTCTGTAATATCACCTTCTTTTCAACATTCACAAAAACTGATCATAATCTTATAAAAGTAAGCTGTAAAATTTTAAAATGTACTGCATGAAAGCCACATTTTCTAACAAGAATGCAATTAAATGAAAGTAGATAATAAAAAGATGAAAAACCCTCACACACTTGGAAAGATAAAACTCTTGTCAAGCCACAAATCACACTGAATATTCATGTACTTAGATTTTTACTTGTTTTTGTCTCTCTGTGTAATGCTGGCTGTCTTGGACTCACTTTGTAGACCATACTGAACTCAAACTCACAGAGATCCATCTGCCTCTACCTTCCCAAATGCTGGGATTATAGGAATGTGCCACTTTACTCAGCTAAGCACTTAGATCTTGATAATAATGAATATAATATATATAAAATATGTTGGGTGAGGTGAGCATAAGCAGTGTTTGAAAAGAAATTTATAGTCTTAAATGTTTAATTTGAGAAAGAAAAAATCTGAACCAAAGTAAATTTAAGAAATAAGGACAAGATCAAGAGAATCCATTCAGAGGGAGTCAAAGTGTTACTGAAGAATATAAGAATCTAAATTAATGAAATGTGAAAGAAATATACAGTAGAGATCTTTGCAAAGTCTTTGAAAAGGCTATTAAATAATTATCTCTTTGACAGTAATAAAAACAAATATAAAAATTGAATGAACACTATTATATATGTTGAAGTGAAGTGGAAAATTTTGGTTTCTTTGGAAACTCAGTTCTGTCATGTGAATATGTTGTTTGTTTATTTGTTTGTTTGGTCCCTCCAGAAAACAGCCCCTGTGAAAAGGTGAAAAGTCTCATGATGTTTGTGAGCAGGAAACTACCTTCTTCGAGGGGCATGGTTTTTGCAAGCTAGAAAACATCTTTGTATGAACTCTGAGAACGGATAAATAGAAGCCCACAGACAGTGAGACAATGTTTTTTGCATCTCTACACTTGGCAATGGTTCATATCTCTATGCTTGACAATGGTTCACGTTGCTTTGCTGGTTTTCACAGAAAGAAATGCTACAGAGAACTTTTCTTGCTGCTTTGGTGAAGTTTTTCTGAGTTGGTGGACTCTTGCTGTTTGGGAGGAGTCTTGCTGCTTTTGCTGTTGTTTGCTGCTGCTTCTGTGGTTTGCTGCCTAGCTCTTTGACTGGACTGCTGCTGTCCTGATGACTGAGATTGGTATATATTCAAAGAACCTAATGACCTTAATCAGCAGGAAGTAGCTAAAAGAGGTCTATAGCCCTTTTCCCTAATAATCTCCTATCTAGGGCTGGGGTATGGGTGGGTGGATTTAGAGGCATTTAAGAATCTTAAATAAAGTAGATGTTTAAAAACTCTAAGCCTACCTAGAGGATTAAAAAGTAAATCATAAACAAATTCATGCCAGTAAATTTGAAAACTGATAAAATGGCTTCCCAGAACTTATATCTGACTCTAGAAGAAATAGAAAACTGGAGTGATCCTATGCAAGACCAAACTAACAAAAGCAGCTGGCATTCTAACACAAAGCACTAACTGGACTCAATGGGTTATCCAAAAAACCCAACCAACCAACCAAAACACAAAAAACTAACACATGAAGAAGGAAAGAGGCCATGTTAAGATATCTAGGAGGAGGGGATGGGATGACTCAGTAGATTAACGTAGTTGCTCTGAGAGTCTCATAATCAACCATAGATTTTTCATTTGTAACAATTAGGGCTAAAGGTACAGCTGAGTGGTAGAGCGCTTGCCTAAAAGACTGCTAGAATCTATGTAATAGTGCAGTGTGGTAGCAGCTTCTGTAATGACATTGTTCCTATCATGAGATGGGAAGAGGGAACAGAAGAATTGTCCAGGCCAGCTGGCCAAGCTGCAGACACAACTTCTGCATGTGTTCCACGGCAAGACCTAGCACTCACCCATACACATAAGTACAATTTCAAGTAATTAAAAAGAAAGAAAAAACACAAATTGCACACTGTGGGAATGAGGAATAACAGATGCACTCCAAGAAACAATATGACTTTTAGTCTGGACATTTCTTTACCCAGTAGTTCTAATGATTCATTCTGCTTCTAGGTGGAAACACCCTTGTTTTGTGTTCTAGGCAAGAAAAGAAAATTCCTGTTAGCACCGTTGTAAGAACAAGATGCTTGGACACCTAAGAAACATCTTTGGGAATGAAGATCCTTAAATTAAAACAAAACAAAAAACAGAAAACAAAAACCTTCACTGCAATTGAAACCATCAAATTGGGAGTGTCCTGCCTTGTGAAGAAGTGAGTTCCCATAACTGGAAGTGATTGAGTCGTCCTGGGTGCTGCAGAAGGAATTCCTCTACTGGGTGGAAACTTATACGAAATGACCACCAGGAACTTTACCAGCTGTTAGGGTTCAGGGATGTTACACCTAGCCCTTTCAAAAATACTCAGCCATGCTGCTGAGAAGAGGCTGGCAACCCCTATTTGGGTACCAGTTGGCTCCTGGAATCTATCTTCAAAATACAGTTGCTTCTGGGAGAAGTGAGCTTTAAGCACTTAGCTCATAATTTATCGAGGGTTGGCAATAGAGTCGACTAAAAGAATCTGGAAAGAAAGAAAAAGAAATAAAAACAGTATTATCTTTTATTAACAAAATGTCATAATATTTGCAAAGGAATTTTTATGGCAGCAAAAAGTCACCCTTCCCCTGTTGTTTTAGAATTTGACATCACTCCTGTGTGCATTTGGCTCTCTGGATGCTGGGGCTTTTCCTTTTAATATAATGGTGGTAAGAATTACTCTGTCTGGAGAAGGCTTGTGGGACAGGCTCAGGTCCTGTCACAGGCTTCCTCAACATGTGGGCAGGTACTTGCCAAGTGCCGGTGGTAGCTGCTGGTGGTAGCAGAAGAGGCCTTAAAAAACCTTGAAAGTGAGAGGCTGGGGAGGGTGACGGAGGAAAAGAACTGGCTATGTCAAAGTGGAGAGTTGGGCAAAGCTGGCTCAACCGTGCCCTGGTGGAGGGACTATTCCTTTCTTGGGCTACTCCCTCCTTGGGCAGAACCACTTGTCCGTTATCCATTTCCTAAGTGCTGCTGCTGGGGCTTGTTCACCCTCCCTGCTGCTCTACATCCTGGACCTCTTTCTGAGGAAAACTCAGCCAAGCAGCCACTTTTTATTACAGTAGGACCAGATGTGTTCTCAATCCAGATGTTGCTGGCCATCCATTGAGGAGACCTCGCGAAAGTCACAAAGCCAAGCACAAATCCCAGATCAGTTATTTCAAATGTTTTCTTATTGTGAGAAGTAGGACAGGGGTCTTGGTCTTCTTCATGTCTCTCCCAGTTAAAGCTACATAGGGACAAGTAAAAGGCACGATCTTCAAGCAACTGTTAATTGTGATTGCATAAGAACCGCGTCAGGCCCAGCAGAGGCCAGTGACTGTTACCAGGGTCCAGGCATGATTCTGGGAACTGGCTCATGAGCTCAGCACACTGAAGTTGTGGCTACTTTTCCCAGAGAGACACAGCAAACCCAGAAAATCAAAGAAAAGGATTTTGAGATGCATTTTCTTACACTGAGAAAACAAGATTTATTAGTGTGCTGCACGCAGATATAGCTTAACTAGTGGGAAAGCCAACCCAAGCTAGAAGAGCACCTGTGATGCTAGGCTCCAGGTGCTCTGGACATACCTGCATATTCCTGTGTCAATCCCACAACCTTCTTCTAAGCCTCTAGGCCAGTGGTTCCCAACCTTTCTAATGCAGTTCCTTAATACAGTTCCTCATGTGGAGGTGACCCCCCAAACCATAAAATTATCTGTTGCTGTTTCATAACTGTTATTTTGCTACTGTTGTGAATCATAATGTAAATATCTGATATGCAAGATATCTGATATGGGATTCCCAAAGGGGTCACGACCAGGTTGAGAGCCACCGCTCTAGGCTAATGTGCATGCTGACTCCTTCCTAAGATCCCTTTGTCTGATTCTTTCCCATGATATTTCTCCACTGGGGAACTATCTTGAGCTATGACCTCCAAGTTCCAATGCCTCTGCTGAAAGGCCGTGCTGTGTGTTTCCGTCTTCCTGCCACGTAGCCTGCAGGGTCCTGTGAAGTCAGGACCCCGTCTTGTCCACTCAGAGGCCTGAAAGCGCTGCCCATGGACCTTAAGACAATTGGTTCTCATCAAGGTCAAAATTGAGAAAATGGTGCCCTCCCCCTGGATGGGTCTCAGACCACTGTCCTGTTAAAACTGAGTACAAAGAGTGGGGTAGTTGCTCAGATGCAACTTCCTGAGCAGCGAGGAAGACCTGTTTAATGATGTCACCTCCACAGGGGATTGAGAAAGGAAGCCTCACTTACTCTGTCTTCTACTTCCAGATGCAGGGTCTCATTCAGGCAGTCACAGGGACAATCATTGTGGTGAGGCCACTGAATGCAGAAGCAATGCTTGCATTGTTTATTAACAAATTTCCATCCAGGAAGCCAAGTATATAATCTCCAAGGGGGTAGTGAACTCATCGTGCTCGAGTACAGAAGAGAATAGCAGGAAATATAGTATGGCATTAAAAATGTCATTATTAAGTTCCAAATAAAATGACTCCAAAATTACATGCTCGCTTATGTGTGGGCGGAAGGGTTAACTATTCACAGGCCAATAAGTGGTTTTCTTATGATATCAAAAGGATGGGGAGCTGATGGAAATCTGAACCCTGTTGTGATTCTTGATCAGTAGAGGGCTGTAGGAATCTTGCATCTATTTTATCAGAGTGAGTCTCACTTTACATGAACATTACAGATATTTGCATAAAGGGATTTCTGATCCACATCTATTGCTCTTCTCTTTCTATCCCTGGGTTATCAGGCAACTCTGGCTAAGAGGACTGGTAAAGAAAATGGAAAGGCTCATCATGAGAACATGTTTTCCTGCTCTAACCAGCAGGTAAAAACTACCTTTATTCCCTCTCCTCTAGCTCCTTCCTAGAGCAAGGACATCCCCGACACTTTGGGTGTGTCTCTGTGGGTACAGGTAAGATGTGTTTCTCTTCTCTTCATGAGTACTTCTCTTGCACGGTGTTCATTCATTCAAAGGCTGGAACAACTTAGGAGGAAAATATCCATGTCCACAGAGGATATCACAGTAGACAGATCAGGAGATATTCTAGGTCAGAGACTGGATCCCTACCCCAACACTAGAAATATCTGGATAGTGGGTATTTTAAACTTTCTGCAGGCCATGAGGTTTTTATCACAGTAATCCTACTCAGCAGTCCTGTGCATTTTGTAAATGAATGGGCATGGATGTGTCTCAATAAAATTTTATTACACCATGGTTTGCTGAGTCAGATCAGCCCAAGTCTGTATTTGCTGAAATGGGCAGGCTACCAACAGTGTCCTGATCTCCCCTGGGGACATGGGCTGAGGGTGGTTGGCCAGCAGCACAGTGGGTCAATAGTAGTGTAACACTCCTGCTCAGCTGCTGCTTCAAAGACACCCTTCAGAGTGAACAAAAGAAGTAGGATCTTGAGGGATAACAGGGGAGTGTAGGAAAAAAGGAATATCAGAATACTTGGTGAGACAAGGACTCTGAGTTCCTTGATATGAGAGCATGGCCCAGAGGAAGGGACCTGGAAGATGTAAGGTTAGAACCAAGTTCTTCTAAGGATATGTCTGTCACAAAGAGCATGCACCATGCTCATATGAGAACTTGGGGTGGGAGGATTCAGAGAACTGCATTTCCTCAGTCAAGAATTTGGGGCAAATTGCACAAGAATATATCACCTAAGTGGCTAAAATGGCCCCTGGGGATCCTCACTTTCTTCTCCTGATTGCTATGGTCTAAATGTTTGTGTTTCCCCAACACACATAGAATGAAATTGTACCCCTCTGTGTGATAGTATTTGAAGGTGGTACTTTAGGGGGTAATTCGATTATGGGGGATTGTAGAAAATTATAGAAAAGACATCCTTGAATGGCCCTGTTGAGAAGGTACCACCTAGGAACCAGGAAATGGGCTCCCCTAGATGTTGAATGCACGGAACCTTGATTTTAGACTTTCAAGCCTCCTTAACTATGAGAAATACATTTCTTTCATTCATAAGCTACTGAGACTAGGTATAGCAGTTAGAGCAGTCCAGATAGACTAAAACATGGATCAAGACAGTTATTCCACAGACTCAGTGAAGAATGGCAGAACGCTTAAGGTTGTCTCTGATGACTCAGATCTCAAATCACAGCACTGACTGCTAGTGCTCAGTGACTTCGGGTAAATTAACCTACATTAACTGTGGCTCTCTTACCTTTAAAATTACCCTGTTAGTAATATTTTCCAAAGAAGACCAATGTGAGGTTTACTTGAAATAACCTGTGAACTTATAATAATAGTGTAAATGTTTTCTTTCCTACATCTCTTTAATTATGTGGACACAGACAGCCTTAAAAAAGTAACAAAACCAAAACAAACAAAAGACCCAAACAAACAAAAGAAAAACAAGAAACATCTTCTTGAAGCGTGTTCTGGCTGCATGAACTTGACCTCTGGAGAGTCCTTTGGGATGCATGCGCGTATGCCTGAGTACACCTCATGGCGGTTCTCAGTGAGAATGAAAGAACACCCCTGCATGCATTATTCGTTAACACACATATTCACATATGAAAATATATTCAGATTTTGGCAGTCCTGAAACAGTAAAGCTTTCAAAGGGGGAATTAGCCCAGGTTCTGAGTTATTCTGTGGGCACCTAGACAAAGACCGAGAGCCTGTTGCATTGACACAGTGTTTCTCAGCATGGGTTAACGATGCCCCTTCAACAGAAGCAAATGGGGTCTCTGTAAAGACATACATTCCCTGATCATATCCAGGAGAGATCTACTGAATTTGACTCACTCAAGTTGAAACCTGGGAGTCTATATTTTTAGTACCTTCTTCATGTAATTCTGATATATTATACAAGTTTGAAAAGAATTGCTTTTGAATCTAGACCAGGGGCTCTCAGTCCTGGATAAGCATCTTGATTCCCTGTGGGCAGTTAACTTGATAGAAATACTCCATCAAGCCTGGGTCCCCTTGCCCAGAACTCGGGTTCAGTAGGGTCAAGCCCTAGAGAAGACCCCCAGCGATTCTGACTGAATTGTTGATCTATCTGATCACCAATTCTAAAACTTTGTTACACATTAAAATTACTGGCACAGGCTACATCCCAGGCCACTGAAATAAAAAAAGCTCTGGGAACCAAAGTTGGCATCAGTGCTTAAAAATTATCCACCAGGTGTTCCTAATATGTAATCCTTATTTCTTGAGAATCCATGGTATAGTTCTGGAATCAGAAAAAAAAAGTTAAAAAAATAAGGTCAAGATAGTAAATACTTTAGATTTTATGGGTCATACGGTCCCGATCACAACTGCTTGTTGCAGCTATTGTAGCATAAAAGTGGCCATCAGCAACATATAGATGAATGAAGGTGGCTGTTCTAAGAAAAGTTTAATTAGAGACTTGGCCACAAACCATAATAGATTGACTTCTGGTCCAGATCACTGCTCCTCAAACTATCTGTGCTGCAGAGTCATTTATACATGTATAAAACTTTCCAGTCCCATTTGCAGGCTGATCTTTTCATAAACTACAATAAAAATTAATTACCAGGAAAATGAAATAAAAAGGCAAAAAATATGAACCCACTGATTGCGTAACTGGATATTACAGCTGTTTTAAGTTGCTATGGTAGTTTCTAAATACATTCATTTTTTTTACTTCTTTTGCATGAATTGATCCTATAATACATAAATCAATCTGAGACTTAGAAGCACTGTTATAATCAAACCAGTGAGTTTTCTGTGTAACGGATGCAAGTGAGCAGAATCGGGTGGCTGATTGGCTTGGAGTTCACAGAGAAAGAACCTTTGACTCCAACTTTGAAGAAAAAAAATGATGGACTTTGATTAGTAAAAAAAGAATGGCAAAGGATCCCAGCATGCTAGTCATCACCTTAGAAAATGACCACAAAGTTATCTGGATTTGAATGTAGCCGAGAAAAGCAAGCTTTGTTTGTCAAGAGGACAGTGGAGTGTTTGTCTTGTAAATGGGGCAGCACTGGCTTCCTGAGAAAGGGTGAGGTGGGGGTGGGGGGCTTTGAAACTTAGTCTACCTCTGGGCAGCTGAGTTGGGATGCCAGGGAGCTATTTTGAGCCTCTCTGAGCTCAGGCTTAAAGTGCCATCACCCCAGAATTACTGAGGAAGTTCTAGCATGGATGCAACGTCCTTAGGTCAGCCAATGACAATCACTGTGATTAAAAGCAGCAAGGACCAGTGGAAAGAATGCCAGCTACCTTCAGGGTCAGGCAGATAAGTGTGAATTGTGGCACTCTTGTGACGTTGGGACATTTGGACTTAGGTGAATCTCAATTTCTTCATCGCTTCAAAAGTCATTCTTGACTGCCTTTTGGTGAAAGTAAAGGTCAGAGATGACTGAGTTATGTGAAGCACCTTTCATAGAAGTGCACAAGAGTGGTAATGATTGCTTTCTTCTCATACTGTCTTGTTGGCATATAGTCAAACATGAAATTTATACTTTTTTCAATCATTTTAGAGTATTTCCAAAGATGGCTAGCTCCTACCACTACTTAATTTCAGAACAGCATAGCATCATTGTGTGTGTGTGTGTGTGAAGGAGGGGTGAGTCAAGGTATCACTATGTAGTCTTGGATGTCCTGGAACTCCATATATAGACCAAGCTGGCCTTGAACTCATAGAGACCCACCTGTCTTTTCCTTCTAGGTGCTGGGACCAAGGCATGTGTCACAACACTCAGTCATACTGGGTTTTGTTAACCATTTCACTTATTAGCTGTCTTCCCTCCCACACCCCAGAATCTTTACTGATGCTTGAGCAGGGAGCAATCATACCTCAGAGCACTTAGTAATATCTCTTGGTTGCTTTCTGGAGGCTCACCCCATACACAACAGATCAGGCTGTTCTCTCTTCTACAGAATGACAGTATACATGGTTCTCCTCCTCACACTCCCAGCTTCTCAGATTTGCAATGAAAATGCCAACTTACATCCATGTCCTCTCTGCCACTGAGAGTCGCAGCTCCCTTCCTGAACATAGCTTTACCACAGCTACATGTCTCTTCATCGTGACAGAGGTGGCCAGCTCTGTGGAGATCTGTGGTCCAGCATCATATTAGACTGTCTTGCAGAGCATCTCTCAAGCTCCTTGCATCTGTGCAGTGCCACATGGACTAGGCGAAAGTTGGGAATACCAAAGTCCAAAAACCTACTTACGAAAACCTTACAGAAGCCCACACTCCTAACAGACATAGAATTGGAGTGGGAAAGGGCCATGGCCTCATCTCCCTCCTGCTATAGGGGGCCCTTTGATGGCCTCTTCTCTTCTGTGGCTTCCCTTCCAGCCTCTGTGTTCTGATCCATTTACTTGGTAGGTGAACAGGCAGAGAATTTGCCAGTTGAAAGTATTGGTTACCTAGTTTTCAACTTCTAAGATTAGATCTCTGGCCTAGCACACTGACTCAACTTACCCCACAAATATTTGTTCACATGATTTCTTACTTATCGGCAGTTCTCTGAGCCCTGCTGTGTAGCCAGCACTGCACTAGGTGCCATGATGCATGGAAAAATGATGAGGTCATGATCTGTGTCCTCAAAGAAAAGAGCACAGAGCAGAGAAACTAGAACAACAGCTTACAATGAAGTCAGTGCCAGCAACCTTCTGACAGTGTGCCGAGGAGGCCTGGGGAATCTGGTGGGACCTGGTAGCTAGGGATCCTTGGCTCTTTCCGGGACTGTGGAAGATGAAGCGTTTGGCAGCAGATGCTTTGTCTTCAAGGGGTAGGGTGGAGCTGATTGGCAGTGTGTTAAAATGTAATGGGGAGGGGATGCCAGAGGTCAGCTCGAAGCTCCAAAGCACCAGGGGCTGGGCTCTGGCTGACTCTAAAGAGAGGCAGCACCTCTTTCCCTGAGGCTGGCCAGAAGTACCCAGAGGACAACAGTAAATCTTTGAAGACTAGCTGCAGTGCAGTGGTCAGATCTGGCCCTCCCCTTCCTCCTTTTTTTTTTTTTTACTCAGCTCAATGGCCTTGGTAGAAAAGTGTAGGTAAAAGTTTGGTCAGACCTGTCTGTACTTGCTCTGAGAAACCTTCCTGGTACAGCTAAGAGGAGGGCTCACCCATCTCCAGGGCTGCCGAATAAACCTGCTGAGGATGTGTTGGATCCCATGGGCGTCTTCTTCTAGTTAGCAGGAATCTCCTGGAAGAGGTTTTGGAGACACTACCTAGATACTTCCTTTTCCCCCAAAAGAAATGAGGAGAGCCATGTTTCCCTGCAGGAAGACAAAACTCCCCAAACCCTCCTGAAATCTATTTCTGGATGGCTCTAGGGCCAGGCAGCCCAGTGCTATAACTGAAACTTCATAGTCATATAAGGAAAAGTGCTTCCTCCTAATAGGAAGAGGAAAGCGAAAAATCGGAAAATGGCTTGGGAGAACAAGTTCCCAACTCCAACCTTCTCCCAGGTGGTCCTGAAGTGCTCTGACAAGTTCTAGCCCTGGCTGTTTCCCAATGTCTGAAGCCCTGTCTGAGGGCCACAGCTCAGAGAACTGTATGCAAGGGCAGCTCTTCCCCCTGACTGGCCTGCTGAGAATGTTTAGTACCTCCCTTAGTTTGTCTGCAGAACCAGACATTTTAGCACATGTCACCCATATGCCATAGGGACTTAGTTGCTCCTCTGCCGATCCAGCCCAAGGAGCACTCGCCAGATATTGTCATCAAACTTTTCTCACTAAGTAGATAAGGATGATAAAGGAATCCTTCATGTCAGCCAAGTGATGATGCCAGTGCTATATGACCCATGAAATGGTCCTTCTCTCACAACCCATCACTCTTAGACAGTTAGAACTGTGGACCCCACACCAACAGTATTACCATCTGAACTTGTTAAAGAGATGCAAATCCTAAGACCCTCTGGCTGACCAACTGACTGAGAAAGATGTACATTCAAGGGTGTTAACTGCTGAAAAACAAACAACAAACAACAACAAAACCGAAGCCTATTGAGAGCCATAGACTGTCTCAGTAGAATAATCAGCGGGTGTTCCTGCTGGCTTGTCTATGTCAACTTGACACAGTTATCTGAATGGAGAAAACCTTTATTGAGAAAATGCCTTCATAAGACCAGGCTGTAGGGCATTTTCTTAATTAGTGACTGACGGGGGAGGACCCCGCCCATTGTGGGTGGTGCCATCCCTGGGCTGGTGGTCCTGGGTTCTATAGGAAAGCAGGCTGAGTAAGCTGTGAAGAGCAAGGCAGTAAGCAGCATCCTCCACGGCCTCTGCATCAGCTCCTGCCTCCAGGTTCCCACCCTGTTTGAGTTCCTGTCCTGACTTCCTTTGATTGGTGAACAGTGATACGGAAGTGTAAGCTGAGAAAATATCCACGAAGAAAGAGGGTTCCCAGACCCATTGAGTCCTCTATGTCTCATGCTAAGTCATCTGTGAAAAGAGGATCACTTTTCCCAGAGGAGTCAGCAGACTGTAAACCAAATAGAGTTTGATTTATGGCAAGGTCCTCAAGGAAAGAGAAGGGAGGGAAGGAGATCCGTCTTTTGGAGAGGGTCTTCCTTGAAGGCCCTTGTGACCTGAGTATCACTTGGAATGCCAAGTGTCTGAGATTGAGCCCCACTGTGCACAAGAGCTCAGACACCGACCCCCCCGTAAGGATAGTAGGGGGAGCACTCTGGCCTTTGGAGGCTTTTGGTGACGTCCAGTCCTCTGTAAGGACTGCTCTGCTGGAAGCATTCTCCCTTCTCTGGCCCAGCGCCTCGCCACCCAGTGTGTTTTTACTGGACACCACTGAGGTCTGAGAGCCTAGGCGTCAGGGCATTTAATTCCTAAGAGTGTAGTGTCTGGGATGCCGAATGGAAGCTGCCAATTCCCATGCTGGCCTCAGGCTGTGACATTGCCCTGGCGGAAGATAGGCTTTGCTGGTTCTCGCTGAGCTTTGGGTCAGATATTGCCCTGGACTGTTCTCTGAAAACCCTTGGGCATTGTATCAAGAAGCTCTTCTAGGAACCTATCTGCTTGAGCGCCTCAAGGCAGTTCACCATTCCTTCAAGTTTCAGGGCTGTCAGGGATCACAGGTTTGATAATAACACAGTCCTCTTCGTGTGGGGTTTCCTAACATCGTAGAGTTTATGGAGTTTACAAGGTATTCTCCATAGGCTGCACTACATCTTTTAGTCAGCCCTACTGATGCTTCTTCAGAAACGTGACTTGTGTATGTCCACTTCTCATTTTTCCCTGCTAAAACCCTTACCATGGTCAACCCCACACCAACCTCCAAACGTGTTCCTGCTTTTCAGCTCTTGAGCCCACACTCTGTGAGCGGCTGTAATACAGTACCTACGTGATACGAATTTGTTTCTTGCCATCTGAATCTTACCACAATTAAGTTAAATTACCTTCCTTCCTGGACAAAATGTCTTCATTAGTTTCCTATTACTCTTAACACTAAAACCTGCACCCTTCACCATGGCCTTCCTATTATTATTTGGATACAAAATGTTCCTTACAGGCACTTGGGCTTGATGAGCACTTGGCGACACTGTTTTGGGAGGTTATAGAGCCTTTGGGAGGTAGGGGCTAGACGGAGGAAGCTGCTCTGTGGGGGTCAGCCTTGGGGTTTACAGTCTGGTTCCACTCACTGTCACCTCTGCTTCTTGGCCTATAGAGTCATGGACAAACAGCCTAACACTCCTGTCAGCACAGATTCCAGATGCTTCTGCTGCCATGCTCTCCTCACCACGACAGACTGTTCTCTCAGGCCGTAGGCCAAAAGAAACCTTTTCTCTCTTAAGTTACAACTTGTCATGCATTGAAAAAAAAAAAACACCTAATATATTATGTCAAAGCTTCTGAATCTTTCTACTTTTGACTGCTTTAGCCCTAAAATATTTTTGTGTGGCCCTTGTTATATAGTTATATAAAGTAAGTTGCCAACCAAACATATACTGGTAATAAATCATAAAGAAAATTGTTTTAAAATAATTTTTTGCTATACATATATGATTTTTTAATGTATTTATTTTTTATTAATTTTACAGTTTATTCACTTTGTATCCCAGCTGTAGCCTCCTCCCTCGTCTCTTCTCAGTCTCACCTTCCCTTCCTCTTCTCTCCTATGTCTCTCCCTCAGCCCACTGATAGGGTAGGTCCTCCTCCCCTTCTATTTGACCCTAGTCTATCAGGTCTCATCAGGACTGGCTGTATTGCCTTCCTCTATGGCCTGGCAAGGCTGCCCTCCCCCCGACCCCGAGGGGGAGGTGATCAAAGAGCCAATCACTGAGTTCATGTCAGAGACAGTCCCTGTTCCCCTTACTAGGGTACCCACTTGGAGACTGAGCTGCCATAGGCTATATCTGTACAGGGGTTCTAGGTTATCTCCATGAATGGTCCTTGGTTGGAGTATCAGTCTCAGAAAAGACCCCTGTGCCCAGATATTTTGGTTCTGTTGCTCTTCTTGTGGAACTCCTGTCCCCTCCAGGTCTTTCTATTTTCCCCTTCTTTCATAAGATTCCCTGCACTCTGCCCAAAGTTTGGCTGTGAGTCTCTGCATCAGCTTTGATACCCTGCTGGATAGAGTATTTCAGAGGCCCTCTGTGGTAGGCTCCTGTCCTGTTCCCTGTTTTCTCCTTTTTCTGATGTCCATCCCATTTGTCTTTCTGAATGAAGATTGAGCATCTTACCCAGGGTCCCCCTTCTTGATTAGCTTCTTTAGGTGTGCAGATTTTAGTATGATTATCCTTTATTATATGTCTAATATTCGCTTATAAGTATGGATAGGCTCAGCCATTAAAGGCTAGGTTCACAACCATAAAAACATATATCATTTTTTAAAGATAAGAATAATTTTTATATTAATGAGATCATAAATAATTAAATCCTGGCTGAATATTTGATGCACAGTATTGCCAGTGTTTTAAGGAGGGGGGGTGTTGATATTTTGTTCTTGGTCCTGTATTTGCTGCTGCTCAGAATGCCACTTTACAACGTAGTATAACATGTTTAGGGCATAAGTATATTTAGGGTCACTTCTGAAACTGTTGGAAAAACCTATCATAATCCCAAACAAAAATGTACTTAATGGTTTTTATAAAAATCAAGAAGGCAACTCAAATAGCAACTAAACAGCAACTCAAACAGCAACAGAAAACTAGTTTTCTTAAACAAGTATGTCTCTATAATCAAAGGAAATAAGATAAATACAGCAAAAAGGAAAAAAAATCACTTCAATTCCTGACAAAGAACACTCCCAAATCTGAACAGAGGGGCTTCATATAACTTTTCTTGGTGTTTGTTGCATGGTGTGACAATCTACATCACTTAAGCACACACTGAGCCCATGTCTAAGAACCTCTGGCTCTTGTGTCTATAATGTCCTTGCCCCAGATCTAACCCTACTTACCTATTTACTGTCCAACACCCTCCCTTTAAAAATATTTGTCGTGGGGAAGGAAAAGTGGCTTAGTGGTTAAGAGCAACTTGCTGCTTTCCCAGAGCACCCAAGTTTGGCTACCAGCCCCCATGATCGGTGGCTCACAACCATTTAAATTTCAGCTTCAAGTCATCCATTGCCTCTGGCCTCCATGGACACCTGCACTGACATGCACAGACCCACATTCAGGCACACAGACTTACACATTTTAAGTAGAATATTTATCCTCTCAGAGATCTTGTCTGTCTCGATGTTGTAGCCACAGGACCAAGGAACACAAAAGATGCTGAGTCAGGGTTCCCCAGAGAAACAGAATAGTATTATGTATATAGGAAGAAATGTATTATAGAGATTTGTCTTATATGCATATGAGAGCTGGTAAGTCCAAATTCAGAGTGAGCCAGCTGGCAGAGGTCTGGAGAGCAAATGACACACATGAAATCTGAAGGCAGCATCCTTGATAATTGCCTGTTACCTGGGAGGTCACTCTGTTTGCTCTGTTCACATCTTCAACCAATTGGATGAAACTCACACACATTATAGGGGGCAATCTGATTATCAAGGTCAAAGTCAGGGATAGGTTAAGATTAGGGTCAGGGTCAAGATTAGGGGTCGAGGTTATGTTATGCTATTCTCACCTCTAACACATCACAATTGCCCATCACAAGAGGTTTTCTAAAATGCTCATTAACTGAATACATAACTTGGTCTTCAGACGCCCCATGAAATACAACATTGCACAGATACCTTGCCAAGAAAGTGGATTTACTTAATGGCATCCAATTAGAAAATAGCAAAAATAACATCACACTGACTTCCCACCATCAAGCCCAGAGTTGTTTTAACAATCTGCAGGGGCCTTTCTACACAGACTCCTTCATTTGTTGTGCTAGATGACACCAGAGAGACCCAGTCTCACTGTAGCCTACTATTTGTTAAAGTAGCTACCATTTTTCAGACACCTACTCTCATTCGGGCCTCTCTAAAGGTGGATAATACCAATTCCATTTTGTAGTTGAGAAAAATGAAGGTTCAGAAGGAAGTTTGCTATGCTCGTCATTTTAAAAGAGTAAGCCAGGTCTGAGTCAACCATTGTCATCTTCCCTTTGTACTCCAGCCTCTGATCATGACAGACTTGGTATGTATCCATTCCTGTTGACTTTCTTCTCATTCTCTCCAATACCCATGTGCATAGTAGGTAGACTACCAGTCCTAGAGTGAGAAGTGCTAGACTCATCTGGGCTGCCTAAGCAAGTCATTTCGTCTATTATTGTTCAACTCATTTATGATAAGCCAAACATTAGTATCTTTAAAGGGTGAAAGAGATGATGTCTGTGGCACCTTTTAGGACCCAACTATGTGGTTTCAGCCACAATATTATAGTCCATAAACCCAGCTTCTAAGTTGGAAGTGGAAGCTCGCAGGACCTTTATATGATTCATATATACCTATTTCATCATTGGTTTGTTTGCTGTGAGCTTTGACAAGTAATCCAAAATTGTTTTATAAATTCAGTTATTTTCCTTTGCCTTCTCAAATGGATTGTCGAGCAATGCAAAAATTGAAATTTTTATATCCTTTTCCCCTCTTACCATGTCCAATACTGGGATCCCCATGTCACAGAACTCAATAAGTTTACTCTGAAAGACTGGCAAAATTAGTAGAAGTTATGGGAATTCTCAAGAAGTCAGTGTTTTGGTTGGGTGTGAGAGTTGATGAAGACAAATGTGGTAGTCTGTTGCCAGGCAGTGAGAAGAATAGAGAAGGACAGAGTCCTGATACACAGTTCTTGCATCTTTGGTGAAGACAGGGATTGGTTAAGTCTGGGCTGGCAGGATGCAGTGTAAAAAATTGCTAAAGAAGAGTCAAAAATCTTAGGCTACAACATTTGCAAGTCATTAAATACTCATGAGTTGGTTCTTAAATTTGGAACATTATAGTACTTAATTAGATTATTGTAAAGTCATTATTCTAGTGACACCACAGACAAAAAGCCAACTTTCTAAACAGATAAGGACCTCCTACAAATCAACTAAAAACAGCCAGGAACCCAACAGAAAGAGTGAGAGATATGAGCAGAGACAGTTCATGGGAAAATAAATCACCATTTTCTTAAACAAAAAGAGCAATCCACACTAATACTGTAAAGTAAGCTGCTATTTTCAATCATCAGACTGGAAATGTCCACATTCTCCATAATCCCAACTGTAGAAGAAAGTCTACAGAAACTAACACTGAGGAGATAATGGAAATGTATAATGAATGTCTTCTAAGGAGAACAAGTTAGTGATTATTATTAAAATCCAAATGTCAAGGCTGGAGAGATGACTCAGCAGTTAAGAGCACTTGGTGCTCTTGAAGTAGCGAGAATTTGCTTTTCAGCACCCACAGCTCTTGGCCTCCTGTAGTAACTCCAGTTCTAAGGGGTCCATTATCCTCTTCTGGCTTCCAAAGGCACCGTGACTCTACATACACACACACAAAACAAACAAACAAACAAAACCAAAAAACAAATCTTACAGCATTAAATCTTGATAGACCCTTTGAAGCAGCTATCCACACCTAGGTTTGATCCTATAGGTGAACTCACTCACACAAATGAGAAAGTGACCTGTGTTTTGGGCGTTCACTACACCTATGTTTACACTGTCAACACTTAACACTATCCCCTGATTAACTGCTGCTTAGATCATCTGTGATATGTCATATTTCCATGCAATACAATGACAACAATCTTTGAAAATGAAGTTATCTCTCTGTGTTCTAATACGGACAGATGTTTCAAGTATATTGTTCAAAAAAAAAAGGCCATGATAGTACCTAAAGTTAGTATTTGGGTTACTAAATAAAAAGCACATATATGCTACTTAATATGCAGATTGTTTTTCCTCAGAAATTAATTACAGCTTCAAAACTGGAGCTAATTAAGGAACACCTATATTTTCTCTTCTCAGATATGAACACTTTTTCCCATTTGCTTTGCCACTTGACTCCATAAAGTTTCAATGTCTGGGGAAACCATCAAAAGAAACACGCAGCAAGATCTGGGCATAATGGGCCAGGCCGGTAATGTCAGCACTCAGGAGGAGGAAGCATGAGTGTTAAATTGGAGGCCAGCCTGAGCTACAAGGTAAAACACTTGTGTAAAGAATATTGCAACAGTGGCTGCCTCTAGAGAGGGAACTCAGTGGAGGCAGGAGATCTTTTACTCTGTATTTTTATCAAAGCATTGGAATTTTGTGTCATTTACAAAGACATTTTAAAAGTATATGCACACCTTCAACAAAATACCGTGGCCTGTACCTTTAAAGAAAAGGTCACCATTCCAGTGAAGGAAGTCAGTTATTTGAAGAGTTATTTAAAGGAGAAAAACTAAGTAAAAAGACAGTGAACAAAGGTATGAGAAACAGTCTCTTTAGTAAATGTATTCCAGCTGACAAAGAACATAAAATTAGGTTTTCAGCATTTCCAGCTGTTAATACTTGAGTCAGTGCACAGATTGATGGATGTAAGAAATAAATGGTAAATGATAGCCATTTATAGGATGTTTATATTCACACATGTCTAGTAGACAGATAAGGAACTGCCTGTGAAGGACTCAGAACAAAATAAATAATCCTGATGGGCCAGCTTCTAGACCTAGTCATCAACTAAAAAATGCAGAGGAGTTAGAGGAACAGGGTAGATGACTTATGGCCACTGTTAATTGTCAATTTGACAGGGTGGGAATCAAGGAGGCAATCCTCCACACACACCTGTGAGGAGCTTGTTGGATTAAGTTAGCCCCTGGGCACACCTGCAAGGGATTGATTTGATTAGGTTAACTGGGGTTTTAAGCCCACCCTAAAGAAGGGTGACACTGCTCTCTGGGCTGCATTCCTGGAGAGCATGGCGAGGAGAAAACTGAGTGCCAGTGTCCATCACTCTCTGCTTCCTGATTGTGATTCAATGTGAACAGCCACCTTGAGATCTTGTCGCCTTGACTTCCCCATCATGATGTACTGTGTCTTTTAAGTTGTCTCTTTTAAGTTGCTTTAGGGAGGTCTGATCACAGCAACAGGAAAAGTGATGAAGACTATCACCTTGCCTGTGTTTAGGCAATTGTCATAAATGCAGAAGGATATTTAAGTTCAAGAATGTAAAAAGTAGGTGAGGTGAATTATACTTAATTTTAGATGGTAAAATATAGCATTCATTTTGTGCCAATAATCTGAAACCTTAGTAAAATTAGACAACGTATTCAAAAGTAACCAAGGAATTAAAAGAAACACTAATTCTAGAAAAGGGTTCCGAAGTAAGTGCCAGTCAGGAGCCATCTGCTCACATGGAACCCCACTTCTTACTCTAGAGACACCAGCGCAAGCAGGATGGCTTCCTAGGTTCCTGTATCAGCAGGATTTCAGGAGTGTGAGGAACTGGCAGGAAGCCAGAGAAGGGGGAGGGGAGAAAGCAGGGTGTTTTGTCCTGTTCTGCTCTTTGTCTGGAGTCTTTAACATTGATAGTTTCTCCTAGCCACGCTTCTGTGTTCTGGCTTCTAACCCATGACTTCATAGCTTTACAGCTGCTTCTCTCTCTCTCTCTCTCTCTCTCGTGTGCGTGTGTGTGTGTTGGGGCGGGGTATGTACCTCTTGTGTGTACGTGTGCTCATGTGTGTGAAAGCCAGAGGTCAATATCATGTGTCCTCCTCTATCAATTTCCACTGATTTTCTTTGAGTCTGGTTTGCCACATTATTTGTTACCACACCCTTTTTTCGTAAGTGCTGGGGGTCTGAACTTGGGCCCCCATGCTTGCACAGCCATCACCTTACCCGTTGAGTCTTCTCCCAGCCTCCCAGCCATAGCGTCAGCTTTCCATCTTCTCTAGCACCACTTTCTCCCCTCATCCTCTCCAGGTTAGGTTGTGGAGTATGTTTGGATACTGCTAAGTTCATTTGGTTGAATTTTATGCTCCTTTCAATATCTGAATAATTAATTTGCTCCCCACCAATTTCTCTTTTAAAATACATGAAAGTGTGTTTTCTTGGTTGGATACTGATACAGGTATCTTTACAGACTATTTCAAACTGAAAAACATCTAACTTCTGAGCTTAGAAAAAAGACCCTCTAGCTTTATTTTAAGTGATTAGTATATCCTTGGCATAAAACCTGTAAATAAGCAGGGCAAGAGACAACTATAGATGAGTCATAAGAAAAGATTTACACTAGAGACAGGGGTCATAACAAAGGTATGATTGTAATTCCAAGGGCAAAAAGCTGGCCTTTTCCATAAATGGTGCTGCGTCAATTACAATCTGCTAAAACTTAAAGGAGCGTGGCTTCTCTATTTCACACTGAATAAAAACACCTGATACCTTACATATGAACATTCTACCTAAAGCTTCCAGAAAACAACACAATATTTTCAGAATTTTAGGCAGATTAAAAAAATTTCAAAGAAGCCATTAACTGCACTAAGTAAAAGAAAAGCTTAATATATCTGAACTCTTTAAAGTTAAGAATTATTTAACAAGACAGTAGGCTGAGAAGGCAAGGCACACTGTTGAGGGACATTTAAGAGGTCAGCATTTTAGATGGGAAAGACAACATTCAGAATCTAAGTAATAAATCTGAAGACTATTAAAAAAGGAAAAGAAAAACTTCATGCAAAAGCACTTCACAAAAGTTGTCATTCATGTGACTTACAGGCATATGAAAATGGGCTCAAAATCATTAGACATTAGGATAACACAAAGTCATAATGTGATACCTTTGTGCCACACCAGTATGACCAACAAATGAACTGACACTGTCTTACTTAAGGTTACTATTGCTGTAATGAAACAGCATGACCAGTTTGGGAGGAAAGGGTTCGTTTGGCTTACACATCATAGTCTGCTGGGGAAAGCAAAGGCTGGAACTCAAACAGTGCAGCAGAGAAGTCTCAGAAGACTTCTCAGAGAAGAACTCAGAAGTAGCAGCCCAGGCCTCACCCACAATGGACTGGGCCCTCATTCCCTAATTAAGAAAATGCTTACAGCACAATCTTATGGAGGCACTTTCTCCATTGAGGTGTCCTCCTCTTGGATGACTCGAGCCTGAGTCAAGCTGACATAAAACTAGCCGTCACAGAGACCAACTGTTGGTAGAGTTGTTTAAGTAACTGCAATCTTATATATTGCTGTTAGTGTAAACTATTTAATGTGTGTTATATTTGTAAAGCTTTGAAGTATAATCTGTGCATACTAAATTACACATTTTTAGAATGCACGATTTCAAAAGTTTGACCCTGAAACCATTATCCTCTTAAGAAAATAACCCTGTGTAGGCTTAGATTTTTCACCAAACCTACTTTACTTAGGGTTCTTAAGCACCTTTACCTCCCTTCCAACTGCATCCCACCCCCTACAACCTTAGGTAATAGATTAGTGTGGAAAAGGGCTGTAGTCTTCTTTTATCTACTTCCTGCTGATTAGGGTGACCAGGTCGCTAAGGGATTACCAGACTCAGTTGCCAGGATTCCAGGAGTCCAATCGAAAGGCCAACATGAAGTCACTGAAAGTCACAAGACTCAGTTGGATTGTCTGGAGAAGCTCCCTGGAACATTTCTCTCTGCAGAGTCAAGTGTCAAAGCATGAAAATCAGCTCAGCAATGTCTATCCAAAAAGCAATGTCTCACTCTGCATGGGCCTCTCTATACGTCCTCTCCTCAGAGTCCACTCAAAGATGTTCTCAGCTGGCCAAAGTCACGCTCCTCACATATGAGGGGTCACAGCAAAACATCACATGCCCTCTCACAAGTCAACATGGACAAAATGTCACATGTCCAGCTTGCAGCAAAACATCCCATGACAAAATTCAGTCTTCAAAGAAACCAGAAGTTTCCACTTCAAACTTGTCTACTACAAAAAGTTTCTTCTTGCTGTTCAGAGCCCATCCCTTCCCCTCTCTTCCCCATGACCCCCATTCTCAGGGCAACCACTGATTTACTTCTGTCTCTATGGTTAGTTCTTCTCATATTCTACATAGAATACATGCATACATACATAAAATAATACATAGAATAGTATAAACTTTTCTGTGTCTAGCTTTTTTTACTCAGTTCAGTTATTGTGAGATTCAGCCATGCTGATTGTATCAGTTGTTGTTCACTAAGCATCCTATTTGGTGGCTGTATATAATGATCTATTTGCCTCTTGACCAGCTTTTGGGTTGTTCCCTGTTTTTCTTTTTCTTTTTTTTTCCCCAAATAGAGCCACTTGGAGGATTAGTGTGATCTTTGTATGGACATGCATTTCTCTTTCTCTTGAGTAGCCATCTGGAATGGCATGGCCGCGGCACGGGTAAAGTAAGAATAAAAATTAAAGAAATGTGGGACAGCATTTAATAAAGCTAAACATATTTACTCTAAGATCAGGCAACTCATCCCTGGGCACGCTACCAAGAGAAGTGAGGGTATACACCCCCATAAAGATGTGCGCTAATAGACAGAGCAGCTTCACCTATAAGAGATCAAAACTGCACACACATCAAAGGACCACCAATGGCCATCAAGGATCTGCCAATTCTGGGATTTCTGAGATGCCTCAGGCTACAAGAGAGGATTTTGTTATATTCCATTATATGTTCTCAGTTCTCTCCTTTCATTGCCTTGTTTTCTATACTTCTACATTCATAATTCAGATTTCTGTATACTTTCAGCTGAAGAGCTGAATGTGACAAAGACAATTATGTGACCTTTGACTAGCCACTCTGTGACTTTCATTCAGGGATAGTTCAGCTCCCTTAAGGTATTTGGAAATGGGACAGGATCAGTTTATCATCACAGTGATTGATGAACACCACCACAAGCCAGGGCATGAAATGCCAACCAGCATTCCTGCCCTGCACAACAGCAACCCCACAGAACAACGTTAGACCACAAAGCTCAAGTAGCCAGTGTCTATAATCACATGGATTCCCTCAATTCCCCTTTCCCATTCTCCCAGGAACCTTCTTTCTCTGAACGGCCAATCTTACTTCCTTCATTTTCATCTGAAAACTGTATCTTACTTAATAGGAAAAAATGCAGAAGAAAACGCCTGTACTCTTGGTATCTGCCAATCTACCTACAACTGTCCCCACATTCTCAGTATCTATTACTGTCCTGAGGTTAAACTGCTCAGGCTATTTCCCTAGTGTGTCTGTCTCTGGGTTCTACTCAATAACTTACTTCCTGTCACCATGTCGTCATCAATTCCTCCTCTGCTTGACCTCCACTCTTTTACTTCAGTGGATCTAGGCATCCCATGCCGTTTTGTAGCCTACGAATTCTCTCTAGCAATTTCACTTTTCCACCTACCTTTTAGAATGTGATAATTTGTTCGGAGTCACATGATCTGGCTTTCAGACCTTGGTGGTTGGGTTCCTTCCGCCTCAGTTTGGTGTCTGAAGCCCTTGGTCTATAGCAGATCTATAACATGGCGGTTCACAAAGCTGTGATAAACTGTACAGAAAAGATGTCACACAAACAAAGGGATAGAAGATACCACGGGTCCCCAGGGAAGAAGACAAGGTTAGAGGTAAGGGCCTGAACGAGATTGGATTCAGATTCGGGGGAGGGAGAATTATGGAGAGCAGAGGAGCTGGAAACATATTTCTGGAGGATAATAGTTAAAGAACATAGAAGAGGCAGAGAAGCGCTTGGTGACATCCATTCTGAATTGTTTGGGGGTAAAGAAAAAAGAAGGCACAGGGAGGACAAGGCTCAGAGATAGCTGGAGTCCCCAGGACTGCAAACTTGCAGCTCCGGAAGAGTCTCTCCCTGTGATTAGAAAAGAGCAGTGGGTAAACTCAAGCTGACAACAACAAATATGTTTTATATAGCCAGAATCCTAGTCTCACTTTCAACGAAATTTCATAACAGAGTGTTTCTTGTCTCTTGTGGCTGGTCAAGCCATTCTCTTAATTTATTTGATTAAAATACCTCTGGAATCAAGAGAATAAAAAAATGAAAACCCAGAAGATTATTGTGTAAAACCCTGTTTCCCCACCATAATTTTATACTGAACTATTTTTTAATGTGATATATACACATATATATTTTAAATCAGCACACACTAAGTTCTGACTCTTCTTATCAAGAACATTCTTTTCTTTTCTAAGCTATCCCAAGAAAATGCCTACTTCTTGTTTCATCCTGGGCCATGTAGTTATTTGGATGACAGCCACAAGTTCCATCATGGCGGGGAGATACTACACAATAGAACAAAATACTCAGTAACTTGATCCAGGATACATTCCCATATAATGTTTGCACATTCCTGCTTGCTTTGTAAAGTAAGTTGACCTCTACAGGGCCTAACCAACAAATGGGGTGTTTTAACTGGTGACAGCTGAGAGATCTAAAAGCTTGACTTTCCAGCATTCTCACTACTAATTTGCAGGAAGTCCTTAGGGAAATAAATGGGTGTCCCTGGGATACACTTTGAATTGGTGAACTGGAGGCCTGAATTTCAATGCCAGGTTTAAATCTAGACTGATACTTAGCTGACTCTGGTCTTTCTCTCTGTTTTCTTGTGTTCTCACTTCAGATACAAGAATAAAAATTCTAATCTCACCAGGCAGTGGTGGCTTTCACCTCAGCACTCAGGAGGCAGAGACAGTTGGGTCTCTGTGAGTTCAAGGCCAGTCTGCTCTACATAGTGAGTTCCGGACAGCTAGGGCTACATGGAGAAATCCTGTCTCAAAAAACAAAACAGAATCAAAAATAACAAAAAAGTTCTAACTTCACAGGATTATTGACACTCAACTAAATATGACCTGTATATGTGACCGGTAGCACAAAATAACATGTTATAAATACAATATATAATTATAAATACCTCACCTTACTCTGTTTATTCCTATTTACCAATGACGTGATATGCAAAAAGGCAGGAACATTGTTTCAGAAATGCAAAGGAATATCAAGCAGGGTATAGGATGACCAGAAATGCAACCTTCTGCCATCATATCTCCCAAATTCATGGGTGTGCATTGCTTATCATATCATCCTAGAATGAAGTTCTATCGGAATCTCCTCTTTGAGGGGTCATAGTTAACTTTTGGCACAGCATATCATATGGGTGATCTCTTCCTCTTGGCCACTGTGTACTTCTGTCTTTTCTGTCTTCTTCAATTTCTTGTTAGCTTCATCCTTTCTTTCTTTCTTTCTTTCTTTCTTTCTTTCTTTCTTTCTTTCTTTCTTTCTTTCTTTCTTTCTTTCTTTCAAGTTTATTTTGTGTGTATGAGTGTTGTACCTGCATGTATGTCTGCGTACCACATGTGTACCTGTTGTCTTGCAGAAGCCAACAACTCCTCTGGAACTGGAGTTACAGATTGTTGTAGCTATCATCTGGGTGCTGGCAACTGAATCCAGGAAAAGCATCCAGTACTTCCAGCCTCTAAATCATTTTTCCAATTCCTCTTATTCTTTTTTGTTCCATTGGTTCATCAGCATCTGCATTTTTTTCTCTCTTTCCTTTGTACTCCATTTTTCAAATGCACACATATGCATAAATATGTATTTATATAAACATGCACATACAAAATAGGACAAATATGTCAAGGAACAATGTCTGAGGACTTGGCCAGGATATCAGTTTCTACTACAGGAGGTTGAGAAAAGAAGTGCAGCCCCCTTTTGGTTTACTCAGGTGAAAGTGTTGGGGAGCAATGTAGCTAGCTAGCCTCACATTTTTGTTAAAGTTTCCCACGGAAAATGCAGAGCGCGCTCATTTCTATTTCCATCATTTCTATTTCACATCTGAAGCTCAGGGCATGAAAGTGTCAATGCAGGAGAGGGCACAGGAGAGCTTTTAGCCACACTGTACACTCAAGTTCGTCACACTCCACAATCTGATTTTCTTGTGTGTATGTGGAAGTTGAGACAGGGTCTTATACTGTAGCAAAGGGTATCAAAGAATTCACTGTGTAGACCAGGCTGGGCTCTGTCTTGAGGCCATTCTTCTGCCTCTGCCTCCCAAGTCCTGGGATTACAGGCATTTGCCAACACCCAGTTCTAAAGCTGAATTCTTTGTGGAAAATTTTTGCAAAGTCACACTGGACTAGATCCATGGCCAAACAAGGTCATCCCATTCAGAACGATTACCATATAATCTCCCGGAATAGTCTCAATTTTAAAAGTTCTCTTCTTAAATGTTCACTGCTAACTACCACACTGCATATGTAAGAATTTAGCTGAAAAGTGTAACACTTTGGTCCATAGAGCATCCAGAATATTACGCATTGAATAAAGGTCAGGGCTAACCATTCTCGGCTGGAATGTGTTTGTTTCAACACTTCACAGTAAAATGAGATTCATTAAAGAGAAAGTAGAGACGGTCCTGGCTTTCCTCACTGGACACAAAGTCCTTGACTAGGACGCATCCCATAACATATCTGTTTGAGGAATCTTGACTTCACCACTGCTGCTTTTCTCCATCTCCCACCACCACGGCCAATTGCCAGTCCTTGTTAACACTGTAACAGGATGTGAGCACCGACTCTCAGGACTCCATGAACTGCTTCTGTAGCACTGTGTTCTTCTTAGGAATTCACCTTGGCAGCATCCTTGCGTTATATTGGATTTGGGCTGACAGAGGCCATTCTGAAATGATATAATTCTGGTAAATCCTTAAAATATCCAGGGCTAAGGAGCTTGTCTGGATTTATAAAGGATATGAAAATATTTTACTAGTTGAAGATGCTGCCTTACAGTTTAGTGTTTATAGGCTGGGCCAGGCATGCTCTCATCAAATAACACACTGTAGTGAAAATGTATCCACCCTTTATACTTACTTTAAAGCAATTCATTCAATACTAAAATATGCACTGAGTGCCAGTGCTGTGGTCAGCACTGAGGCTGCAATGATGTTCAAAGAGATGCCCCAGACTTTAGCTCCTTGGAGTGTTCAGTATGGATCCATCAAAACACACATGGAAAATGATTAAAACCATTCTTAATAGTAATGCAAACAAAGTACTTCATAGCACAACCTACGGACCTATATACAGATTCAGAGAACATCATTACATATAAGGACTGCCAGAGAAGAAAACTGTTGGGAAAATTGCTACAGAAAAAAAAAGTGTTATTAAAGGCTCTGTATGTTTGAAGGCTGAACTGAGAGCAACTGCCTATAGTGACAAATTAGATGTGTGATAAGAAGAAAACAGTTTCCAGCAGAGCAGATGGGTCCCACACTAACCTAGATAATACAAGTGGAGGGCTGATACAGACCAGTATGATGAAAAGCAGAGGATCAAAATAAAACCCAGGTTTACACAAATCATGGATTAGCCTCCTGATGTGGTCATTCTGTGGGAGGGAGGCTGGCTGGGCATGGACTAAAAAACCACAAACATAAGCGGGTGGCTGGTGACTCCACTTCTGAGGATGTCCAGGTGGGCGTCCAACAAATTCAAAAGGGCAAAGGTCAGGGTTAAGATTGCTGAGGGTAGCCTGGGAAATTCTGGCCAAGGATGACCCTTAGGTCAGCAGAAAGGCAATAGTACACACGAGAGTTGAGGTGTGCATTTAATTTTTTTAACTAGTTTTTTGTGTATGGGTGTCTTGTTGCATGTATGTCTGTGCACCACATGCATACCTTTGCTGGGTGCCCATGGAGGGCAGGGCAGAAAGGGGTGTCAGGTGGCCGTGGAATTTGAGTTACAGACATACATACAAGTAGTCCTCTACTCATATTTTCCGGGGTGCTGGGAATTAAACCTAGCTCTTCTATAAGAGCAATAAGTACTCTTATCTTCTGGGTCTGTATCTCCAGCCTGGAGATGTGTTCTGTTGATTCATCAACATTGATCTGAATGGTATATAAATCATGGCTGATTAAATTCAGACTATATAGGTTTGATAGTTTTGTTCTTAGTTCCTCATGAGCTGACAGCCTTCCACACCTTGTTGATTTAAAGTCTATGATGACTAGTATCTACTTCCAGCCCTAGTCTATGGTTTCTGAGACAGTTTAGGACTTGAAACCCAATACTAGATTATAACATCCTGCCTAGAAAAGGGTGAAGAATAAAGGTCCATGATGTAAAGCAAGGCCACTCACTGAAGGAGAGATCATTTGGGCATATTGAAAATATGACGACTTGCAAATCTATCCACAAAACAATATAACTTAAATCATGGGTCTTCTCTGACCTCTTGACACAATTAGGTGGACTTGCAATGCATTCCACTGTTCTTGGTACAATATACACATACATACTTCATTTGTTCTTTTTAGTGATTATTTGAGGGCCAGTTTTATGCCAAAGACTATCCAAGGAGACACCGAGGTTAGTGAAGAAGTCTATGCCCCAGTGACTGAGATACATTAGCTGGTAAAGAGTTACAGTGCTTGCACTGAACAATCAGCAGACATTGGCCATAGTTCAGGAAAACGTATTTAAACGCTGTAGGTGCTCTTGTTAGTTATGTTTTTGTTGCTGTGATAACATGATGACCAAGGTAACTTACGAAAGGATGGAAGCCTTTGCTTGGGCTTGTGGTTAGAAGGTTAGAGCCCATGATGGTTGTGTGAAGGCACGGTGTCAGAAAAAGTTAGGGTCACATCTTGATCCACACATAGGTGGCAGAGGGTACACTGGTTGTGGCAGGAGTCATTTGAAACCTCACTGCTCACTGCTCCCCCAACACTTCCTCCAACAAGGCCACATCCAGTCCTACCCAAAAAGTTCTACCAACTGGAGATCAAGTATTCAAAGAGAAACCTTTGGGGGCCATTCTCGTTCAAACCACCTCAGTTTTGCACAGGAGAAAGATACATGGAATCTGGTGCAAGGTTAGAAAGCAAAGGACACTGGGGGCTGTGGAAGCAATCCTAAAACCATGTCACGGTATTTCAATATTTTAAAAACCAACAAGGCTGAACAAGCTGGTAGTGTATCACGGAGAAACATTAAATGGCAGGATATAACTAGAGTGTGACTACAGCGACTTTCGTCAGGGACAGTGAAAGAAAATACCGAGGTTTCAGAATAGAACCTTTTTAGGAGGATTGCTATGGGAGAAGGGATATATGGTGAGGACAATTCCTTCACAATCTCTAAGCAGCAGGTTTTGTTTTCACAGAGTTCCGCGAACACCGAGCACTCATAATCCTAAATACTTGGAATGAACAATGAGCTCAAGGTCCTGATGTAAATGACGAAGACTTGAAAACAACAGATGCTTAACTGGAGAACATAATGGTAGCACCTGAACTTAGTGACGTCTGCATATTAACAGCCTCTGACTTAGCGGGAGGCCACAGAGGGCGAAGCTCTGAGTAAAGTGTAACCAGCCAGCAGCTGCAGCAGCAGCCTTAGCTGGTCTCCTCAGTGTAGTGTGCTGGATTCCCACTTGCTTGGCCTTCCAGCAAGCAAGTGCATGCTTCCTCACAGCTGTATTTCTGAAGACAGATAACTGCTTGCTGGCTTTAATCAAATGAGTGTGGCTATTGGCTTCTCATGATGAAGCACCTTGTGTCCAATAAAAATCATCTTTTATGTAATTTTTTTTAAAGAAATGACTTAACAGAAACTAAATTGTTTCTTCTTCCTCCTCCTCTTCTTCCTCTTCTTCTTTAATGCTTGCTCAGGAGCTAGAAGCAAACTGTAGAGCAGTGGTTCTCAGCCTTCCTAATGTTGTGACCCTTTAATACACTTCCTTATGTGTTGTGACCCCAACCATAAAATTATCTTTTTTGCTACTGTTATGAATTGTCATGTGTTTGCCAATGGTCTCAGGCCGACCCTGTGGAAGGCTCCTTTTATCTCTAGGTGGTTGCTACCCTCAGGCTGAGATCACTGCTGTAGGGGTTAAAAATTTTTTGCACTTAGTTAAATGTCTTCAGTATCATGGTTGGCTGGAAGGCCCTGCAAATTCCGTCTCCATGCCTGCGATGAGGAATCTAATGGATATTACCCAGGCTGAGCACCTTCATCCATGGTTCTGCAAGTCCCTAATGAGAGTTTCTCCGTGGAGATTTACCTGGAGAGCTGCCGTGTGACTTAAGGTCTCCTACAGGCATCCCAGATCTAAGATCAATAGTCACTGGTATGGGGAGAAAATGAGGTAACTTGCTTACACAACAATGCCTACTGAATGCCTACTGTATACTAGCACTCTTTTTGGGCCCTGGGGTACAGCATAGAACGAACTCTGTCATTTTTCCTCTAACGGGCCTGGTATTCTGAGAGGTGGGGAGGGTCTGTGGGATTTGGGTTTGTATATTGGTACTGCAAGTTTAAGTATACTTCACCCCTGTGTTCATTTTTTGAGCCTCTTTTTCCTTACTTTTAAAGTGGAACCAATGAGAGATTCAGGACTAAAATGATTCAAATGTCTAGCACAGGGTAGGGAAGTAATTATTTGATTACTGATATCTTTTCACACGGCTCTCAAGGAACTGACTCTTATTAAACTCCCTTCACCAGAAAGAGATAAGAGAGGCATTTTACCACACCCTCATTTATAAGCCCAAAGAGCTGCATGAGCTATGCCAGGCATGGTAAACAGCTCTGCCTGATCTAGCTGCTTCATAGGTTGGCCAGCTCTCGGGTTCCTCCCTTCATGGTGTCTTTCCCCAGTTGCAGGCCTGCAGGATTCTGACTTTAAAGACCCACTAGATTATTTCACACAGTAAGAGCCCTGGAAAAAAAAAGTGTCTTTTAGGATTACAAAATGGTTGAAAACCTGGACCCAATAAGGGCTCACAGAGACTGAACCACCAACCAGGGAGCCTGAATGGGGCTGACCTATGCCATGTACATGTTACAATTCTGTAGCTTGGTCGTCTTGTGGGATTTCTAACAGTGGGTTCAGGGGCTGTCCTTGACTCTCTTGCCTGCCTTGCAGATCTTTTCCTCCTACTGGGTTGCCTCATCTAGCCTTAATAGGAGAGGAGGTGCCTAGTCTTACTGCAGCTTGATAAATATATCATGGCTGATTGATATCCATGGGTGTCTTCTAAAGAGAAATGGAGAAGGATTCGGGGGAGGAGGAACACAGAGAGGGGAGAGACTGGAAGAAAAGGAGGGAGAAAAAAACTCTAGTCTGGCTGTTAAAAATAAAATGGTTGAAAAAAATTTTTGAGACAAGTTTTCTCTGTGTAGCCTTGGTTGTCCTGTGACTCTATACACCAAGTCGGCCTTGAACTCAGAGATCCACCTGTTTCTCCTTCTCTGAGGGCCAGGATTAAAGGTGAGCATCACTACTGCCCAGCTTAAAAAATAATATTTTTAGTTATAGGTGATTTAAATGTTAAATTCTGGCCCCCATAAGCAAAGTCACATAAATGTGCACTCACTATTTATGGTTGTTGCCTTGGGGTATAGCAGAACTTCCTCTACCAAATGGAGGAAACCATTTGGCTTATAACACTAAAGTAACTTGTTATCAAGTTTGCCAATTGCTGATTTAAAATGTAATTTATATTTCTTGAAGATACACCAAATTTGCCATTTCCTGAATTAGTAATGTAATATGCTTTAAAATGAAAAAGGCTCAGTTGTTATCTGTTAGCTATGGAGAGATAAGTTAGTATCAGCAATCAGAATATCTAGGCTAGACCACACACAGTGCTTGAGAGTCTTAGATACTACTCATTTTATCCTCATGACAACTCTACATGCTTTTTACAGGAGAGGATCAGAACTCAGCAAGCTCAGGGAAGCTAGGACACACGTTCGAGGCCACAATGCTAAACGAAAGCTGCACGGCAATTTATTCCCATTGAGCACAGACCATTGCCACATGATGGGCAGAGAACCTGAGAGCCACATAGCTTAAGTAAGATTTGCTATATATAGGTGGCTTATTCTAGAACACATTAAGTATGGTGAGCTTTTTAGTTTTTTATTGTTTACATTGTGCGTGTGGTGGTGGGAGTGGATGTGTGGGAGTGTGGGGTGCAGTGGGTATGGCTACATCTGAGCCATGGCTCATGTATGGAGGCCAGATGACAACTTGTAAGAGTCAGTTCTCACCTGTACCATGTGAGTTCAGTTGATTAAAGGAAGGTAGTCAGGTAGCACTCACCTTTACCCACTGAACCATCTCGCTACCTGGAGAGTTTTTTTTTTAATTAACCTCTCTAATATTTTAATATTTTCTCCTGTGACATATATATTTACAACGGCTAGCATTCTGTAAAAGATGGATGCCATTATTCATTACTGCTCTACAGAACACATTTTCCTATAATAAACACTTAACACACATTTGAAGTCAACCTTCAAAGAGAAGGGATCTGGGGCTTTAAGAATTCTGAAGGTAGTTAATGAACGTTTCCTAGACTCCCCAAAGGCCAAGCTAGCAACTCTAGGCCATCAGCTGCTAAAACTGGGGAGATTATGCTCCCACTGAACACTTGCACCCCAAGGTCACGGAAAGAGCCAGATTGTTCTTGGTGTTTAAATAGAGTGTCAGCAACCCAAATCCGAAGGTCAGGTTTACTTTTAATATATTTGTAACTGTGAGCCTGTGTGTGGGCATGTGCGCGTGAGGGCAGGTGCCTGCAGAGGTCAGGCATCCTCTCTCTCTTTAGCTTTACTTACAGGTGGTTGAATGCTAGAAGCCAAACTTGGGTACTTTGCAAGTTTAATCACTGAGCTTCTCTCCAGCCTGAGAAATCACTTCTTTATCTCTTATGGACAGGAACACTGCTGCCTGTATACAAAGCATGGGTCCTGCTGTATTGAGCACATGAAGAGAAAACTCCTAAAACTCCCAATTAGGACAGGCAGCAGCTGTAGCTATAGACTGTACTCTACAATGGAAGAAAACTGGAGAAAATGAACACACAGAAGTGCTTCACTTTGAACTTTAAATTAAGGATAAAGGGAAGTGTCTGTTCCAGATTAGAGATTTTTAAAAAAAGACTTATTTATTTATTTATTTAGTATACAGTGTTCTGTCTGTATGTGTGCCTGCACACCAGAAGAGGGCACCAGATCTCATTACAGATGATTAAGAGCCACCATGTGGTTGCTGGAAATTGAACTCAAGACCTCTGAAAGAGCAGCTAGTGTTCTTGACCGCTGAGCCATGAGTTCGAGAGCACCCTGGCCTTGGTCACATGTCTCAAAAAAACAAAAACTAAAAAGACATCTTCTCAAGGTAATCAGATTAGAGAACTTTTACAGCATGCATTCCCGTCACTAATGTAGCACTCTATTTCAGTGATGAATGAATGTTACTCTCTTAACCTGTGCCAGACACTGAGGCAATGTTAGGTTATGCTGTGAAGTACATGTAGCTGTCAATATCCTATGGACAGGAAAACAGGCAAAGGGTTCAACCACTTCGCCTGGAGCAGAATGGCCAGTGGGCCTCAGACCTGAGTGGAGTCATTGTCTCCTCTAGTTCTGTGCTAGGTGTGGATCAGAGTCCAGAGCGCACTCCCAGGGTCTCATGCCCATGAGCAAAGATTTGAAGTGACATGTTCATAGTGGCAGAAGAAGAAAGCCTAGCATCTCCATGCTCTGGGCCAGGATTCATGAGGCTGTGTGAGCCACTCTTGCAGCACCAGCCTTCTCTTGTAGTTCTAGATCTCAGGCTTTTCTTGTGCAGGCTCTGTCCCTGACATGCAGCCCTGGTGGGGATGAGATTCTAGTCTTTTGGTCAATTGGCTTCATGTGCTAATCTCAATGTCTCTCTGCCCCACCCCCTCCTGCCCCAGCACTGGCCTCACCCACTCCTCAGATGCTTACTGAGAAGGTCTACCAGTGAGTGCACCATGGAGGTGAAGAAGTGTCCTAGGGGAGAGTGTGATGTATTCAAGCCAGGCCTTTGAGGGAAGGACTACTAATGAATATGAGCTTTTCTCTTAGAATGTTAAAAATACTCTAAAAGTGGGTTGTGGTAATAGTTTACAACTCTTTTGAGAATACTGAAAACTGAGCTGTACATTTTTAATCTTCAAAGTTTACGCATGTATCTCAATAAAGCTACTTAAAAAAGAAAAGAAGCAAATACATTTTAAAGAGGATATGCTATGTGGAATGGAAGTAGGCATATATCATGGGAATCTTTGTATACAAGAATGTAGGATTCCAACATTACAATCTGATGCACAATTAATTGTGAATGTAAGAGAAAAACAACTACACAAAACCCAAATACAAACTGGTCCTACATGGTGCCATTGCATGCCTTGACTTTCTCTGGAAATCTCTTAGGAAGAATCTGAGGCTCTAAACTGGTTTCCCGGGCCAAGTTCTGCACCAGTAAGGGGATTTGACAAGAAAGCAAAGACTCTCTTATCCCCTGACCTTGCACTCAGTGTCATGCAAAGAAAGCCGCCATGGAGCTTGCCCCTCCTTTACACCTCAGTTTCCCCACGATTGAGAAATGATGTCTGTGTGTGCACAGTAAATGCAACTTTGTCTTTGACGGGTACAGGTCAGAGCTCCCTCCTTATCTGTACTTTTCACCAGTTCATGATTCCTGCTCGTCCATGTTGAGCCCAATGCCTAACTCCTGTGAACGCCCTGCATTGACTCCCTGAGTGAAGGCTGTTATGGTGAGGTCTTTTAACTTCTTTCCCAGTTTAACAGAATTTGATGGCTCTTCCCATAACAGTGGTCACATCCTAACTAAACTGAAGTTTAAGAGGCAAAGGTCCACAAAAGTGAGGCCAGAAGCATCTACTAAAGAAGCTCAAAAGCTGAGGGCGAGGGCTCCAGCCTCCCTTCTGATAACCTCTAGACTCCTCACATGGAACAAAGATGTGCCTGAGTCCCAAGATCCGGGTGAGCTTTCTAAAGCCTCATGTAGAACCAACACTCATCTTAAAATAACCGTATCTCAAAAAAGATTATAATAAAGCAGGGTTGAAAACAGGTTACTTGCTAGTTTACCCACTTCTGTTGACCTGTGTTATTGACCATATGTTATGCCTGAAGTTCCTTGGGTAGCAGGCAGCCCTCACAGTTCAACACATTAGCTTGTTTCTGTGCATGAAAGATAGTGGCTTTCATCTTTAGTGTGACGACGCTGTTATTCCAGGGATTATTAGGATATAGAGTTTGCTGACATTGGAAAAGTTTATCATCCCTCTGCTTATTCATCTTTAAAGAACAAAGATGGAGTCATAAATTAACCCCATCCCCTCCTTAAGGTGACATGCCTAAGGGCAGGCACTGAAAGATGAGTTCAAACCATTACAGTTCAAAAGTCTGCCTTTCTTGACTTTTATTTTTCAAAGGACTTGGCCTGTGGGCAAAACCAATGCTTAGGGGTCAGGGTTGATTTTTCATGTAGATACACTTTCTTTAGAGACAACCCTCCACTCAGTAACAGGGCTGCTCCGTCCCCCCAACCCCCGTTACTGATAAAGTACAGAGGTGAGATTAGATATTAAGCAACCTCATAGCACAGAGCTCCCAAGTGCCAGAGCCAGGATTACAATGACCTTTAAACTTTGGTAACACAAACATACAGACCAAATTCTTAGCCCTGGGGTGGGGTCTGAGAGTCTGTAGGTAATTCCCAGTAAGTCAAGGGAGTGTAACCCACAAGATGCAGTGAAGGGCATGTGGATAGCCCTCTATTCTGTCTGCTTTGGAGGAGTTTATGCAGGCTTTGTGACAGTGAGTCTGGCTCCTAGGAACTTCAGTGATACAGGGACACTTCAGCACTTTGTTCTAGGCCACACTATGATCCTGTCATCTCTAAGGAATCGTTCTTTTATTGTACTTCTATTTGGCTGAGATGTATCTTTTACAATGTTTCTGGTCTCCAGCACTGTCTGAATTGCTATAAGAAGCTGGGCACCACACTTCTAATTCTTCATAGGCCAAGCTGGCAAGTTCTACACAATGGTGGAACGGCCATGTGTGAAAGTAATACATGAGATTGCTGACTCTGGAACATAAAATCTCTGTGGGGCAAGTCTTCTAGCTGTTTCCCACCTGTCAGCTTGAACCAGAGGAGTAAAGGTCATTTACAAGTCATTCTGGAAGATGGACACTCAATATTGTAGGAGCTTGCCCGTGGATCAGGTCTTAGAGAGGAGCCGAGCTGTTGCCTGACCAACAGGAACATGTGTTAAAGTTATCTGAGAAAAAATGTTTATTATGTTTAAGCCCTCAGCCATTTTTCATTGTCAAAACAGCCGCTGCTATTTTACTAGTGTAAAGATCACTAGTAACCGTTTGAATAGTGTCTCTCTGCACTTTTTGCTTTAGCTGAAACAATTTGAGAATTTCTGGGCTAACCATAAGCCCATGATAACGTAGTCTCTCCTGTAAAAGAATGTGTAATTTTTTTCCTGAGCTTTTTCATGCATACTACTGGCACTGATCAGGCAGCCTAAGCCTGTGCAGTGTTTTAGGAGTGTTATTTGGTTGCCAAAGTGCACCAAAACCATTCCTCCAGCCTTATGAGGTAGTTTTAAATGTAAATCAACATGAATCCCTACCCCAAAATATTCCCCCAGTTCCTGACAGAGTGCTGGCCTCTATTGCTAGTTGCTGATCTCTGCTGTCTGCTGGGAACCCGGCCAAGCAAGTGCAACCTAAGAAATAAGGACTCCATTTTAAAAGCCTTTATTATGGGGCATAAGAGGAAGCAGCAAAGCCAGATTTGTGTAAAGTTTTTATCCACCATCTGTAAGTGGAGTTCCATCTGTAAGTGGCACCTACCCTGAAGCTTCTTACAACCCTTATGTTCCAGCTTTAATCCCAACTGTCTGGGAATCCATGTCTTAATCTGTAGAACAGGAGTTCAGTGATTTTCAGGAGGAAAACAATGGCTCTTTCACAGTATAGCTTAATGCCCTTTCACCATTAGAAATCAGACTTAGAGGTAACCTCTCTACAAACAGCTTCAAAGCCCTCAGTTTATAATAAGCATCTCAAAATACAAATGCTCAGATACGTCTAAACCAGAAGACAATATTGAAAATAAGGCTGGATAGTAAAGCAGCAAGATTAGAAACCATTACATCTGTGGTCTGGAGAGATGGCTCAGTGGACAAGAGCGCTTTCTGCCCCTCCAGATGTCCTGAGTTCAATTCCTAGCAACCACATGATGGCTTACCACCATCTACACTGGAATCTGATTCCCTCTTAATATAGAACAGTCATATATAACATAAATAAAATCTTTAAAAAAAGGTATTCACTGCTATCACCTGGCTCCCCACACCCCCAAAAGAAACCATTACATCCAAATATATATAGAAAACACACACCCACACACAGTAGTTTTAAGTGTATTCACTAAGAGGAAAAAAAATGACTTCAGCTGAAGAAGCACTGACAACTCAAGTCAAGCAGCAGACAGTCAAGAACTGGGCCTTATCTATAAATTTGATGACAGCCAATTTCCCTGTGCTATGATAGTGGATGAGGAGGTGATGAAGTATCATGGAAAACATATACTCTACCTTGATAGCTCACACAGAGAACAGTAGGCAACCACTGAACTTAAAAGACCCAGATGATGGGGGGTGGTGAACTGGAAAAGGAATAAAATAATTTCTACAACATGAATTATTACTGTCTTGCTACTAGGAAGGTAAAATAAATGAAATTTAAAAGATAACCTGAATTTTCAAAATTCAGTGTCAGCTTTCCATTTCATGTGTCTCCACTACTTTAATAATTTGTACAAATATGCCTTAGCTAAGGAAGGAAAAAAATCTGAATTTAACATACTATTTTTTACTAACAAAGATTTGTTTATAGATCTGTTGGTATTTTCTCTTCTTAACCAATTATAGAAGAAAACAAAACAAAATGAAATCATGGTCATTTTCCAAAACTATTACTGATTTGTTTTCGAAGAACAAGAAAGTAAAGACTATCGCAGGACTTTCTCAGACCCACCAGCAATTTAAATAAGACATGAGACTTTTACAATATTTTAAAGCGTAGGCCTTAATGGGACAGACTCTCAGATAGCCTAACTCAATCCCACTATTCCAGCCAGTGACCCACTCACTATGTGGCTAGTTCTTTACCCCTCTGCACCTGTTCAAGTCTGCCTACTTCGGCGTCCCACTGACAAATCCTCTGCACCTCAGTTTTCTCCCAAAGTTCCTCTCTCTGCCGGGAAGATCCATGTTCCTCTTCCGCCCAGCCATTGGCTGTCAGATCTTTACAAAAGCCAATCAGATACAATTCTAGATTGCCTTAGGCAAGCGAGGAAGGAACAAATATGAGACTGGTGATGGGCCATACATAGCTCTCTTCTGTCGGTACAGAATTAACAATTGAATATGCAGAGACACACCTTCACACAGTGCACACCAACTACATGAAACTAAAGGACAGTTCATAGTGTTAGACCCCGTACAGATGCACATCCTAGTTCACAGAACTGGCATGGAACATGAGGACAGTAATGCTGTGGGAAAGTTCTTCCACTCAAGTTAGGACAATCTAGGAACACTCTCATGGTAGTAGTCACTGTGATGACTAATACTGTCAACCTGACAGAATCTAGACACCCTCTGAACATGCCTGTGATGAATTACTTGATATGTGAATTGATGTGAAAGGATCCAGCTCGATTGTGGGCAGGACCATTCCTGGGAAAAGTTGGGTGGGGATTCTGGGATACATTTAAAAAAAAAAAAAAAAGGAAAGCGAGCCAGCTAAGCACTAGCATGCACACATTCATCTGTTTCTTGATCATGAAGATGTAACCACCTGCTTCATGCTCTGCTACTCTGCTTCCTTGTTGTGATAGACTGCAGCCTTAGCTGTGAGGTACAATAAGCCCTTTCTCTCCCTCACATCGCTTTTGTCAGAGCATTTTATCAGTGACAGAAGAAATGGAGAAACTAAAGGACGGTTAATTGCTAACTATGTAACAAAGCAATAATGTACAAATGGAATGCTCTGGTTCTAATATCCCCTTACTGTACCATGGCCCAGCAAGACAATCCTTCAGTAAAATTTGTATTTATTTATGTATTTAGTCAGTTAAAGTACCAATATACTACACAATCCTTCACCCATTTCCTTTGTCTATAGAAAATTAGTTTTATAATAAATGCTTGAGAGAACAAAATTTAAGATAAAAAATTTCAATCATTTCTGTTTAGTTGTGGAAAACAGGCTGATATAAAAGGGAAGGACATGGCTGGTAGATGAAGAGGAAATCACATGTAGCTTATGGCAGCACATGCAGGATGACTTCCTGTGCTGAGGTACTCAGTCCATAGTCACATGACAAGTGGCAAAACAACTTGTCTACAAGATTTGTTAACTTCATTACCGTTATATTAAACTTCACTAATATTTGTATCTTTGACTAATCTTTGAACTTGTTGTGGCTTTATCCTTGAATAAGAGCTGTAACTAGTTCTAAGTTTATGCATGTAATTTAAATACTATAATATAGAAAGTGAAAACTGATAAGCTTTTTTTTCTTCCTTAAAAGGATGTGGGAGCTGGGGAGATGGCTCAACGGGCAAAAGTAGTTGCTTTGCAAACACGACCTGAATTCAAATTCCCTGTACCCACATGAAAGTGCTTTAACCCTAGGTCTGAGGCGGAGGAGTCAGGGCAGAGGTAGATGGAACTCAAGAGAGCTCCCTGGTCAACCAGGGAAGTACTGGACTTCACACTCAGCGAGAGTCCAAGGCACAAGACTAGGAGATAGTCAGAGAGAGGTCCATGCCCTTCTCTGGCTTATGCATTTGCACGTACTGCAGTGCAGATCCACACGTTCATGTGCACACACAGGCACATGTACACAGAGATGTAAAAGTCGAGAAACACTGCTCTCTGTTCTGCTTGTGTGTGTTCTTCAGCATATGACTTAACCTATATTATCACCTATCTCACAGGACTTAAAATGGGGAGACTAATATGGAAGTCAAATAGAGTCTTTATACTTCCAGTATGGGCTGGGGCCCAAGAGCATGTTAAAAACAATATGCTTCTATTTAACAATTCTTCCTGCTGATTTGATTCATGTAATATAAAGCTTGGGGAGCATTCTCGAGGCCTCCACAGAGAAAGCTGACAGCAAAAGTCAGTTTTGTACTACTCTTTAGGTTAACTTCGATGACTGGAGAAAGGCCTGATACGAAAGAACAAGGGAAAATTTGACCAGTGTAAGACCCTACTGGACATACACCTAAGTTGCACGGCACAGAGAAATTGAAGTGGAAGCTTCCTGCCTGCTGGGCTCATGGGAAGGTGCTACACAGGCTCCTGGGAGAGGAAAGGCATCAACAGCCTTACCTAGCCACGAACCTTACAATCTCCAACCAATCTGCAAAACAAGAGGTGCAACAGCAAGATGACTCTTACGGGGTAAGCAACTGATCTGACTGGGTTTGAGACTCCTCCACAAGAAATAGTTCAGACTTAGGCACTGTAAATCCAGCTAGCAACCCATGGCGGAGGAGGCTTTAGGCTCAAGGCAGTAGCTCACTATTGATGTGTGGGCACACTGTTCTGGTACCACACCTCCCTCTAAACGTCTATATTCATAGGCAGATGCCCCTCCCACCAATCAGGAAGCATCTCTCTACAATAAATGCCAGTGAATGGTTATGTGGCTATTCAAGGTGATGAGAACAATTAACAAATTAACAGATATGTGCTCTGTCCTCATCTGGACATTTATACTAGTCTCTCTTAAATTTTAAGATTACGGCAGAAGGGGAAATAATGTGTCAGAAGCCAGGGAGAAGCTGAAATGCTGTCTTCTGGGGATGGCACAGAAGTCATAACTTCACAGCAGCTATGGGCTAGATGCACCAGAGTTACACAGGACAAGTACTGTAGCAAACCACATATCAGGGAGGAGCCATGGGCCCCCATATACCCCTATTGATGGATGCTGGGGGAGGGACCCACCAAGGAGATCACCAGGCTCCAGTAGGCCATGGGCACAAATATGACCCCAGTTAAACTCGGTAATCTCAAAAAAAAAAAAAAAAAAAAAAAAAGGAAAAGAGTAGGGGCTAACGGGTGGGAGGGAGATTAGAGGGTGGGGCTATAACAACCAGAATACACTTTAATACATGTATGAAACTATCAAAGATCAAATGTAATAAAAGCTACAGTAAAAAAGAACACAATGGTAATAATAATAGTAATAATAATACAAATAACAAAGTTTTCCCATTGATTCAGCACAAACAGTAATTTTCACTCCTGGCCCTTCAGTCTCTATTTATACAGAGTGAGACCCTATCTGAAATGGATGCAACTGTTACATTGAAAGGGCCAAAAAACATTTTAAAAAGACAAGTGTTCATAGTAGCATTCTCAACAAACAAATTAAAGATAACTGTTAAAATGGTTTTAAGCCTCCTTTGGTCAACAGTAATTTAAATCACTTATATATGGCAAGTGTTTTAGCAAATGTGATCTGGCATAAACAAGTCCTGACTCAGTCTATGCAACTGTTCACTTACATTAGCAAAACACCATCATGAAAAGTTTGTGATTTGAGGGTAACCATTAGTGTTTGAGCTAATATCAGCCACACTCAACAGCTATGATTTTATTAGTATAATTCATGTAGAGAATATTCTCTTCTTGAATCCAGCAGCTATTCTTAGAAGTGTAGAAAATAAAGTTAACTGATATTCATAAGAATTACTGAAGTCTAAAGTCTAAATCACCTGTTGAGTTAAAAAGCTTGGGCACTCTTTCTGTTCTTTGTCTTTACAAATGAATTACAGAAATTATAGTCAAAGAATATAAAAGCAGATTATGTATATGCATACACACATAAGTGGAAATTTTTGGTTTCTTTGAAGACTCAGTTTGGTCATGTGATATTTTGGTGCAAGCTGGACATGTGATGTCTTGCTGTGAGCTCGTTCACTTTAAGCTCTCATGTGAGGGGAGTGACTTTGGCTAGCTGAGGACATCTGTGGGTAGACTCTGGAGAGAAAAAATATATAGGGTCCACGCAGTGTCGTGTGGCTTTTTGAATAGACATTGCTGTGCTTATCTTCGCAGTGAGAAACATTCCAGAGAACTTCTTGGTGTAATCCAACTCAGTCTAGCAGCTTTTGCTGACTTGTGCTGATTGTGTTGCTGCTTGCTGTTGGCCTTTGGACTGAATGGCTAGTATCCTGAAGACTGAGTTTGGTAATCCCCTAAAAACTCAACCATAATAAGCAAGAAGTAGATAAAAGAGGTCTGCAGCCCTTTTCCCTCCTAATCTCCTACCTAAGGTGGGAGATTGGAAAGTAGGAAAAGGGTTTAAGAATCCTAAATAAAGTAGGTTTGGTGAAAAATCTAAGCCTATACACACATATGTATAAATCTGTTTTGGCCTCTTAGGAAAACCTTACCACTCTGGGCTTATAACATGACCTAGATCATACACACATACACACCTCATTCCAAGTCACATTAAAACCCTAATTTCAAATATGACAGTGGGGACTTTGGGAGGTTAAGACATGAGGGTAAGTGACGGTCTTCCCTTGGCTCTGGGTGCTATCTTTTCCAGGAACCAAAGAATATGTTGCTTTGATCGTGGGGCTTTCTAGACTTCCACACTCAGCCTCTCGATTTACAATAATTACAAACCCAGAACTAACCAACATCTTCTTGCTTATGATGACTTTGAGAACACTAAGGCTGGCAGTCTAGGTCAGTGGTGTAGTATTTGGCCAGCATGTACAAGTCTCTAAGGTCAATCTCTAGGACCACAGGTGAGAGAGAGCAGAGGAGGGGAGGAGAGCAAACTGACTGAAAATTCCCTTAAGTCTTATCATAGGGTCTATACGTTTCCTGGTAGCACTTTTGGTCTGTAAGAGCACAAAGCAGGGATTCCACAGCCATACCTTTTCTTTAAACAATACTTGAAATTCTAATTTCTATTTATATGTCAACTAATTAAAACTACGAATTAAGAAAAAAAAGAATGATTATTAGCTTATGTTGAATGCTACATCTTATGACTTTCGTGCTGTTACAAAGGAAAAGGAAAACTGTTAATTTCTATTTATTTATTTTTGTGGTGCTGGGGGGGTAGAATCCAGGCTCTTGCATGTCTTATGTGACAACTCTACCATGGACTTACAGCCCCAGTCATACAGTTCCATTATTCAGTAAAATCAATCAATTAAAAACCCAGGAAGACATAGGTGGATTTTTTTTTTTCTGCTAGAGTGATTATACTTACCCTTCTTTTGAAAGATATTTTATTTCTTTAAGGCTTTTAGAAATTTGATAAAACAAACAAACAAAAACCTATGTTCATTTTCCTTAAAAATGAAATCCTGATTACTCCTAAAATACTATACATGGATTCCTCTGAAAAATGAACTATAATAGTGACCAGAGAGACACAGTAAAGGAACCTTTAGCAATGAGCCATTTGCCCATAACAATCTAGTGCACTCAGCCTTTCTCAAGAGGTCATTTTATGATGTAGAATCTTGGATATGTGTGAGTCAGGAAAATACAAGTATGTGCTGAAGCAAATGTACTTGCATTACAAATTATATCCTGTTTGTCTGTACACAGTCAATAAACTTGTGTTTTCTAGGTGCTTGTGTCTTTAGCAGTTCAACTAGCATTTGGCAGGGTTTAACTAGATTAAAGTCTTGGTGGTGCTCTGACTAAAGCCAGGTCTTAGGGATCACCACGCAGTCACCCATTATTCTTGAAAGCCTCTGTGCTCTCCAGGTTATCCAAACTTTTGACAGGAATATTGCTTCCTTATTTCAATACCAAGGCATATTGTCTCTCCCCTCTGAGAAACAATATGCAAAGCTTTAGAAAATTATGAAAGCATGAACAGTGCCACACTTAAGTGTGTTGCATGGAGTGGCCCTTAGGCTTTCTTCAGTCATCATTATATTATGAAACAGTTGCTATGTACAGTCTTTCATCGCCTTTATACTCCAATTGTGTCAATTAGGCTAGAATATCAGCAAATATAGATTCTTACTGGTATGAAAAAACGGAATATTCTTTCAGAAATACTGCCTACAAGAAATTACAAGTTGCACAGATCTGGGTGTGGTACCGTATGTTTATAATCCTAGCACTCCAGAGGCTGAGACAGGCGGTCACAAGTCTGGGGCCAGCCTGGGCTATGTAGTGTGGTGCTGTCTGAAAAACACACAGACCTAGTTCATATAAATTTGCCTCTGTTCACATAGCAAGGCAGCTTACAGTTTCTCTAGGGTAGAACGGCAATGCTCTAGACCAGATGTCCGTTCTCAGCAGCCAGGTCCAGCACTAGTGGACAGGTGCACTGTTCCAGCTGCTCCTAGTGAGCAGTGCCCCGGATCAAATGACCCAACAGCTGCTGTGCGGGAGGAAATGAAAACGCCTGATTTTCTAAGGATGAGAGGGTTAAAGAAGTAATGAGAGTAAGTTTACATCTGACACTTGACTGGTTGCCTAGATGACCTACAACATATCAGGAAGCCCTTACCATGTAGGTAGACAGAACAAACATGTGGTTTTGATGTCTAATAAGGAAACCCATTCCCCCAAAATGTGCAGCATTCCTTGTCTATGTAAAGCAATATAAAATGACTACTGAGAAGGCCCCCTTACAGGTAATGAGAAATAGACTTCTTTCCTCCACTAAAGGCTGTTTCGGCAAAGAAGAATTTACCCTTGGAAGCACTGATAGGCCCCTCTTCTCATTACTTCAATTCTGACTTTTTCTTCTCTGAACTGCAAATGTGCATGGTACAGTGAGGGGAATGGAGGTGGGTGAGTGCGGGTACCAAAGGGACTATAAAGACACCCACATGGAAACAATAATGCTTTGACCAAGATTCAAGAAGAAATCTTGAAAATGGGTAACAGATGTCTCTTGTTAAATGGCAGCATTGTAGGAGGGCCAGAAGAAAAATCTGTGTAAGGCAGGAAGTGGTTAGAGGGTTGGGGTGGGATTTTGTGACCTACCCCCAAACACCAATCAATCAGTCAAAAGGTGCCAAAAACCTTACAGAATTCCTTTACCTATATTTATTCCAATTAACCCATTAAGAACTAAATGAAAACACTCTGTCCTACCCCTGCCTACCTCCAACTTCTGCATCCTGGAAAACAGCCAAGTTCTTCCTAAATGCTATCTTTATGTTACCTCTGAGGTAGGTTGTACAATTCTAATTTTCACTCATAAGCAAGCTAAGGCACACACAGAGCATGAATGGTAAAAGTGTTCTGAAATGTTTTCTGGTCCTTGATCTGTGCACTATCACACACTCCCACCATACTGATGTAGGCAACTCAAGAGATACTGAGCCAACACAATCATTTGTGACTCATAGAGGACAGCAGTGTGGTCAAGAACGGAGTCTTCAGAAATGCTCTTTACTTGAGTGCTGCTAGCACATACATTCTTTTGATAAGGAGACCAATCACATGATTATGGAAGAGTTGAAGTACAGTCTTCGTGTTCCCCATACTTCTGAGATCAGAACAATGTCAATCTTAACAAAGTGGATAATTCAAGAAGCACTTACAGCTCAGCCTTGCTTGCGCCACCACACTGCAAGTCCGATGTTTTGCTGAATATTTTTATAGGTTTGATCAGACACATTTTCATATTCTTGGTCCCGGGCAATTCTCTATTATAATCAGGTCGTCTGTATAAAATGTAAATGGTTTAAAGCCAGGATCTGAGGGAAACAATGCATACGTTCCGCATACAGTGGGTCTATATATTTTGAGAAACACTTAAATAAACAATGGCAGCGTGCACTGTTTAAGAGATGCTTATGAACAATGGTGGAAGCCTGTGTAATGAAGAGTCCGAAGCGTGCACTGCAAGAGATGATGTGAGCAACATTGGTGGCTGCTGCACCAGCATCCAGTGACTGGATGACACTCAAAGGTTGATCTGCACTTCCTAGTCATGCTCTAAAAATGAACATTTCCATTTAATACAAATATACAAATTTAAAATGTATGCAGTTCAGAATGGCCTACCAGTTCCAGATTGTTTATGTGCCAGAAAATATATAGTCAATAAAAAAATACCAGAGAGGTGGGGACAAAAAAACTCTCTGGATCTGTACAGCAAAAATGAACATCACTCCAACAGGTGGCGAGTTATGGTGAAATGGAATCCTGTGACCAAGAAGCACTGGGAAGACAGTAGGTCACAAATCTGGTGATGGAGGATACGATGCAAAATAAGGCCCATTTTCCTGTGTAGAGAAAAAGAGAACATTAAGTAACAAGGCAAGTTAACAAGGTGTGCAAAAGACGGGGGTTTGCAATAAATGGGACAGTGCATTCGATCCATCCAGCACACACGTGTCGTCAAGCAGAGACCTCAACCTCCTGCTCCACTGGTGTGGGGAGGAGCTGGTGTGCAGCGGGGAGGAGCGAGGATGGCGGCGGCGCTTACTGAACACTCTAGGTGCTGGACATTTTACAAGCTCCTTGTTTTTGCAGTCCCTTTAAGTTCTCACATGATGCCAGGAAACAGGCAACCTTCTCATTTTACTGTCAAGGACACTGAAGAGCATGCAGGTCATATACATCCAGAGTACCTACTAGGTAGGTAGCTGAGCCTGAATTTAAAGACAAGTCTGTCCTGACTCTGTACTCTTAGGAGATGGTGTTACCTTCCCATTGCTGCATCTTACTTTAGTTATGGAACAATAAAAATGGCTTCTCAAGAATGTAGCAACTGTCACTGTTTGGCAGCAGACATCTCCGTGACACATCCGAGTGACAAGATTTGTACCAATTACAGTTCTCAGGATATTAGCTCCACGTCAAGATGGGTCCTTGAATGCCAGAAGCTTAATGTCAAATGTAGAAGGCAACAAACCAGTGTCAGGAGAAATTCTTTGGCCCCACTTTGGATAATCATGATAAAAACAAGGCAGTTAACTTTATGGTAGGAGGATCCTAGATTAGATTTACGAGATGTAAGTCTGGAGCTTCATTTTTATGAAAAGTATTTCTTTGGCAAAGAACTTGTTTTTCAGTAAACTACAAACAGAAAATGCTTACCATTAATATAAGACAAGAGTCAGAAGTGAGGAGTGTGGAGTTGGCTCGATGGCCTTTACCTTACACTTACAGAGAACATTGACTATACCTGGAAAAATTAATGTTATTGGAGTAGAAATGAGCACAGCTCTTCTGATCAAATGCTCTGAGCAGGAAGCAACTCTGGTGTCACAGCTGGGAAATCAAAAGGACATCTAAGGAGACTTTCTAATAATAAACAAATCTGACCAGGTATTGGGGGTGGGGGGAAGAAAATAGAAACAAATCCAGAATTTCTGGAAACTTGGGGGAAATACATATTTTGCATTTTAGCATGTCTATCATGATCTGTAATCTAAGCAGTTCTGCTTTTTTTTTTTTTTTCCTTCTGAGACAGTGTTTCTCCTTGCAGCCCTGGCTGTCCTGGAACTTGCTTTGTGGCCCCGGATGTCCTTAAATTCACAGTGATCTGCCTGCCTCTGCTTCCCTGAGTGCTGGGATTAAAGGCGTGCGCCACCGCCACCCGGCTGCAGTTCTGTATTTTTAATATGCAGAAATTAAAGCCCTGAGAAACATATCCCCAAAGAGAAATCTATTCTGAATGCCAGAGGAAATCCTTTGCTTCTCTAAGAGTTTTCTTCTAGACTCCTGTGCTATTTTCCAACATTCCTCATATGTGCATTGATTTTTGTGGTGAACTAAGAGGCACATGTCTGATAAGCGATGACATGAGACAGAGCTTCCTGCATTAATGTCACACTGTACAGGAGACTGCTGAGCCATCAACTAGCTTCTCTATTTATGGAAACAATGATAGTAATTTTAAGAGTCCCCACCAATCAAAGTGGCATACCCCAATTTTTTTTTTTTGTAAGAATGCTGATTTGCTCTTTTCTGGAAGTTGCCTCAGTATTATTTTAATCTAGATAAAAATTACCTTTCAACTGCTTTTCAAAGGCCTCTTTTAATCTTATAGAAAGCTACTGGCTTTCTAAATGACATAAGTCTTAGAAATGATTTTTAAGTCCACTGAAACTTGTTATCAACCATTAATCCTTTACCAAATAAAGAACCTACTATGTGCTATCAAGTAAGGCACGACTAAGCATAATAAAGTGTGTCAATTCTGTGGTCCCTTTTTCCAATCATGTTTTAAATTTCCTTACAAATTAGTATCTAACAACCTCCTCGTATCTCAGGTCCACATCCCATAAACCACTGTGTCACAACTGAACATACTACCTGAACCTTTCCAAGTCCCTCAAGACTTCCTCTCACATTGTTTCTCTGGTGTAATGGAAATAGCATCCATCAAAAGCTTGTTTTCTGCTTCATATTCTCCAAATATCACAGCTCTAAATATCTCCTATCTTCAAAGCCTAGCGGCCCTCAGCAACCTGGCTTCCCTCCGGTCTCGGCTGAGGCTCACTCTTTCCTGTAGCCTTGCCTGTCTCTTCATCCTGCCCTCTGCTCTTTCCACTGGTCTCTCTGCAGGGACTGTAATGGCAGTTCTTCCTTGTAGAACACTCCTCATTAGCTAGTGTACATCAGTGCATACACGGACGAATGCAGTATGTCATGATATGCCCTCTGCCTGTCCTTGGACACTGTCTCCTCATACACCAAACCCTCACTTTTATGTCTGTCTTCTGTCCTCACAGACAGAGGGTACAGTACCTCCATTCTGGAACACTCCAGCATAGGTACAGAGAGTTGGACTAATAAGTCAATTGCTAGTTTAGAAGTTATACCTCCTTTTGACTGATCCTGTCATTGTGTCCTTTTTGATTTTCAAAACAACAGAGAGCTAAAAACACACTGGCAAGACAAAAGCAAGCTTGAGTCTGGTGGGGTAATCTTTCTGTATTTGCAGAAAAAAATTATACATTTAGATAGTAGCTTTGAAATATCATTCACATTTTGAGTATCAAAAAGTTCTGTTGTGCCTTTTACATTTCTTGCTATTAATTCAGGCATGACAAATATAGTTCAAAGGCCAACAATAGGGTCAGTTTTTATTCAAACAATATTCAAATAAATACAAACTGATGTAGCTTTCCCCCATCCCACATACTGAATAATCTTTGTTCTATGATCCAACTGCTACAATTACAAACCCTTTTGTCCAACAGCTGAATGTGAGATTTTATTAGCAATTAGGTCACATTAGAGACTTTGCTCTCCACATAGGAGGAACAGAAGTCTTCACTGAAGTTGGAGAAACCTTAGAGAAATGTCCTGTGTGACTTTTATCTGACTATAAACAACATGTTGCACAATAATTAGGGGTGAATACTTCAAACTGAGTATTACTTTCCAGTACATGCCCAATGACATGTAAACAGCGACAGTTAGACAAGGTGCTTAATTAACTTTTGACATAGAGTATCAATTTAGAAAGTTATTATAAAAGTGATCCTGTGAATACACACCATAGAAAAGAACTTTAATGAAGTCCAAGAGAAGTTATATGATTAGTGCTTCAGTAATAGCTCTATGAATGTACCTATAGGTAACATCACTAACACGGTAGATACAGTAAAAACACTACCAAAGTCTTTAGAAAATGAGGTGTGTAAGAGGGCAGAGGGTACTGCCTTAATGTCCATGCTGCAAGCGGATACCAATCCGGTCTGGTATAAGGTTAGAGTTAAAGCCTCCAATCTTAAGAAGTCTTTGATATGACAGAAACTGTCCACACAACTAAGAGACCAGCTTTAAATTCATGACTGGAAAACCTTTTGCTAAAATGTTGATCTGTAGAAAACATTCCTGGGACGAGGACTTTTCCTAAGTTTATTCTGTGAAAAAAAAAATGCTAAGCAATCATTCAAAGGTCACAGCTGCTGCAGTGCGGCATGCTCACACACTCACATGTGCACACCTGCTGCTCTGAAGTGTGCTCACACACTCAGGCTCCCGGGCGCTGTTCTGTAGGATGTGTGTGTGTCGGTGTACTCAACATACAGGAAGATATCTACATCTGAGACAAAAGGTCTATGAGCAGCCTCCTTATCATGTATGTAGCAGGTAACACCCGCCCCTGCTCCCACCTGCTGCTCTGAAGTGTTCTGTAGGATGTGTGTGTGTCGGTGTACTCAACACACAGGAGGATATCTACATCTGAGACAAAAGGTCTATGAGCAGCCTCCTTATCATGTATGTAGCAGGTAACACCCGCCTCTGCTCCCACCTGCTGCTCTGCTCTGCGGCACACCCTCACGCTCTCACCTGCTGCTCTGGGACACACCCACAGTACTGCGGCTCACACAGGACGAAGGAGAACAGGTGCTTACCCTGGCATCATATTCGAGGACAAAAGGAGGAAAGTCTATCTGCTCTGGTGATATGGCAGAAAAGAGCTGCTGGAGGCTGTCTACATGGTGGATTTTGTCCTTTAATCCTGAGACAGAAAAGGTGGTGAAGAACCATGTTGAGACCTGATTGATAGGAGAGAAACATAATTTAAGCCAGTAGCCACTGGGAAGAGACACACCTTTGAAATTTCATGCTAGTGAAAACTGTAATTTCAAAATATTTGAAATTGTACAATAACAAGTTTTTTTTTAAAGTGGTTTGTAGTTCATTAGTGAGTTGAACAATAATTTCATCCTTATAAATAAGAAAGAACAGTGACATCGCTAGGTCTACAACAAAGATGCTGTTTCACAGAGTGTTTGTCTCAGTGTGTGTAGATACACTCCTCTGTGTACAGCACGCTGAGAGGCAACAAAGGCTTCTGACTGCTGACTGACGCTCTGTGCAGGTTGACTGATGTGCTGCTGAGAAAGGGAAAATGGAGGTCACTGGGTACTTCACTCCAGGGCAGGCCCCGAACCCAGGAGTAGTTGGCCAATGCAGAATGGACTCCATGGGCTTCTGTGCACTTCCTGTTTTGTTATTTCTTGTTTGATTGTTGTTTGTTTTAATTTTTTGATGTTCGAGAGGGGGAGGGAGGGGATGAGGGGAGACAGGAGCATGAGGTTGGCAGATAGGGAGGATCTGGAAGGAGGTGGGGGAGGAGAAATAATATGATTAAAATATCCTATCTGAAAAAAAGCCTTCTGCATTATCTGGTACAATAATCGATGTTTTGGTACAGTAGGTTAATAGTCTGTAAAGTGTTTTTGTTTGTTTCCAACATTTTGAAACTAAGATATTTTCTCTTGATAACTGCCATATGGTCTTTGTTGAAGCCAACCAAAGTAGTGTGTGTGTGTGTGTACACATATACAATGAACTTTTCTTTGGCCATAAAGATGGATGAGATTATGTCATTTACAGAAAAAAAAAGGATGGAAATGGACATTATGATGTTAAGGAAAATAAGTCAGACTGAAAAGACAACATTACACGTTTTCTCTCATATGTAGAATCCATTTATAAAAGGAAAAAATGACATGAAGGTTGAAGTTGACTATTAGGGAAGAAGAAGAGAGACAGTGGGGATGGAAGAGGAAGACTAAGAAAAAATGAGGACTAAATATGATCTAAATGCATTATATACATGATGAAGATGAAACTCACTGCTTTTTTATTTTACAAATATGCTTTGACTGTTTTTAAAGGCAGATAACCAGTGTATCTCACTTTTGTTTAAGTCACTTTACAAAGTATAACTGCAAGGGTTTGTTAGTTCAGAAAAACACAGATACTTTCTGGTAGCTAGTGGCATTTTTGATATCCAGACATACAGTAGGTGATAGTTACAACTTACATATTATTTACCTCTCTGAATTTTTATCAACAGGCTACACAATTGTCCAATGAGGTGGGAGTGATGTTTTTGCTATCCCCACTTAAAAAGATGGTAGCAGATACACAGTGGACTGCAAAATATATTCCAAAACAGTACTAAAACCTCTGGGTAGATCACTACCATTTTGGGTAGCAAGTATCACTTTGGATGCTTTCCATTCATGCATCATTTTTATTCATTTCTCTTTGGTGTGCTCTCACATTCTTCAGTAGCTTTTTCAAACCTCTGACATCTCCCAAGTTCCTAATATGACATACTTCCTTCCCCAAGATGACATAATTCCTTCAAGCTTACATGTAAGATAAGATATGTAACAGACAACACTGGACTAAGTTATCAGCATGTAAACCCTATTCTAATTTTCCAAATTGAAACAGGTGTCATCTCCCATCTCTCAGTTACTGCTTTAGGCTATCCCTCTTGTGGATTCCTCTATTCTTCTGTTTAAATCTTACTTACAATGATCCAAGAGTTCATCCTATCTCCTAATAATTCAGTTACATTCATTTCTGCAATCTCTCTGGTTCCTAGAAGACAATCCTACAGTGACAGTATAAAGCTGTGTAGGTATCTACAAAGCTGGGTTCTAAGCACCTGTTAAAGGAACAATGAATATTAAGGCCTATTTATGATGGTCTCTGTAGTCTCGGTCACTATTATGTCAGCTACATGACTGATGGCTGATACATAGCTCAAATTTCCATATTACTCTCTGGATTCTCTTTTCTCCCAGTTTTCAAGTTTATTGGGAGGGGTTGATAGGGAGTAGGGGAGACACCAGCCAAAATTAGAATCAAGGAATTTAAACAGTAAAGGAATTACATATCAAAATCAACTTGTTTTAACACATGCTATCACACACCCTTTCTTGAAACAAACTTCTACAAACTAGATTAGGAAAAATATCCAGTTATGAGTCTGAAAACTCATTAGAGAATAGCTGGTCAACTTTCTGTAGCTATGAAGACGATGTGCAGGAATTAACCCCATGCTGGCTATGTAATGTGCACTAAGCACTTCGGTGGACCATCAGTGACACAGGGAACTGTATGTTAACCTTCTGAAGGCTTAGATTCTAAAAAAGCAGCTAAATTATAAACAAATAGCTTTATAATAACTACCTTAAGGCCAACTTGCTACACGCATTGAATGTCCCCAAGAAAAAGGCTACTCTATGCAAGTAGTTTTGCCACATGGAAGACACAAATTTATGCAGCTAAGATGCTGTGTAGGGAATTTCTATTACCACTGTTTCTTACCTCAATTCTTTTTATATGTCCTGTTTCAGCCCTGACATCTTTATCCTCAAATCTTTAACTGACTGTTGCCCTATTTGAAGATTAACTTGGGCAATTCTATCCAAAGTTACAAAAGGACATTCCTTCTAAGTGTTCCAACTACACTTTGTTCCTTTATGCTACTACATAACAATGAACATTCTGGATTGTATCAGCTGATGCTCTAGTCTAAAGGCTCTGTGATGAAGAAGCATGTCACTTTCATAGTCTGATGCCCAGCATCTATCTAAGAAGGAACTTCGTTTGCTCAAGGAATTAAGAAAGGAGTCTGGCTTACTTTAATACCACTCAGGGAAAGTACCGCCCTCCTACATAAACCACACTTTTCTCTAGGCCTCAGTTTCTCCATCTATAAAACGAAGTTACATATGATTTTTAAGGTTTCTGTTGTTATCCAATTGTTTGATGAGACTCCTAAGTAAGCTCTACTGTACTGCCATGGGGTGTTCGGGGAAAATGGAGAGCAGGTGGTACCAGGGAAGCACAGGCAGACCTTGAGCATACTGTCTACAGACGAGAAGCACAAACCTGCCAGTCTCTCTCATCAAGTCTTCCTTTTATATCCCACAGGTGTGAGCAGGAGAAAATTATACAAAGCAGACAGAAGTGGAAACTCAGTTTTAAAAAACTCCCTGTTTGTGAAGACCCAAGAACACCAATTTTTCTCCCCCACTTCCCATTTTAGTTTTATATGGTTTAGCTTTAAATTTTCAATTGTTTATAGCATAAGCAAAAAAAAAAATACACATTAAGGTTTGTTTTCATTATTTAGTATCTACTACAATAAAAAAACTGAAGAAAATTAATAGTTTTTGGAAAGGATAATTCAGGTGTTTCTGAATGCTAGAATGTTTTTTCCACCTAATTATTAAAAAATGCAAAGCCAAGAATACAAGATCATAGATCATAAGCCAAGAAAATACAGTTCACATATTACACCCAAACAATCTCCTGGAGCTTACATTCCACCAGCCTGCATTCTACCGGAAAATATCACTGAGAAGAAAGTAGTTAACAACAATTAATTTAATGCCATGTCGGGGAAAATGGCTTAGAAATTATGTGAACAGTACAGAAGTCAGACAGTGATGGTTTTATAATTTCTTAATTTTATCTGATATTTAGAAACATTCGATTTACAGTTTTGATTTGCTAAAATTTACATGGAATCATGGCAAGGTAGTACAATGGTGTCTGGTCTGCAGCCTGTGTGGCAGCCCCACATTTGAACTAACTCCTATGTGAAACAATTCCAAAATGACTGCAATGTTAGTTAACATTTGTAAGTATTTATGCTGAGAATGGCTTAAGCATTTTAGATGTGCCAACTCATTTCACCCTTCTGAGAACACTCTGAGGGGGCATTACTTGCCTGGTATAATGCATAATACCACTTCCTTGAGCTGGCAAATGAGATTAGAAGAACAGAGATTGGAACCTAGGCCCCTGAAAGCCTGCTTCTAAACTTTAGGCTTACTACTTCCTTGAGCACAGAAGGAAGCACTGCATGTGTTTCAAAGGGGTAATAGATACAAGAATGAATAAAGTACAGAATGGAAGGTGAAAACAGAGGACTTGGGAACACTAAGGCTCAAAGACTTAGCAGAGAAAGACTGCACAAAGGAAACAGAGAAGGGGCAGCTGCCATCAGGAAAGAAACTAGGCAAAGTTAGCGTCAATAAGCCAAGACAGTGTTCAACATGACGACAGAAAAATGTATTACAGTAAATGACAGATTATTTGTGGTTTTGCTATGAATAGCTTCAGATGGCATATCCAGATTAGAACCATACTGGAGTAATTGAAGATGGAAGTGAACACAGAACATGGGTTACACTAAAAATTTTAGTTGTGACGGGGAGAAGCCATAACACATTTAAGAGGTGGCAATTTAACTGGGTGTGGTGTGACATGAATTTGAGAAAAAGGAAGGAAGATAGGAGGAAGTGAGTTGGTGCTTTAGATCCAGCCAACTGGGAGGAAAAAGCTGATTTCTTTAAAGAAGTTGAGAAAATTCTATAATACAGTCCACTTGCTGTAAATGAGAATGGCACTCTTTATAAACAAGCTCAAAGATAATGCAGGAAGAAACTACACACAGTAAATGTATAAAACAAACAATAACCCTATTAGTTATTTCTACTATGGAAACTATCACACAGGCAGAGAAACTAACTGTCCTGGGTTAAGGAAGAACATATTTTTATGACCCTGAAAGGGAAGGCTATAACAGAACAGGTGATAGGATGAGGTGGGAGGGAGAGGGACAGAGTTCCTTAATGATGCCTTATGCTTTTAGTCAGGATAAGGCAAGACAATCTGTGGAGGAGGAGCTAACAGGATGGGCCTTGTGGAGAATGAACAGCCACCCAAGAAACTTTATCAGTAGTGAAGCTTGTGAATGCATGGGGGACTCCAAACCCCAGAGCTCTACCATGTCTCCATTAAGGCTCTGCATAGTAAACAGAGCCGTTCTCTAGTCTCAGTTCAAGGCAGGCATGCTGAAAGAGTAAATGCCTGTCAGTTGCTGTAGGATTTACTAGAGTGGCTGGAGAGGTGTGATGTGGGCTTGACTGCACGTAGGAAGACAGAAGCAAGAGTATGACATTTTTAGAGCATATAAGGACCAACGGACTAGATTTCTTGAAGAAGAAAAGGTGAAGCAGCAGGAACTAAAGAAATAATTTTGAGCAAAATAGCTATATTCAAGCCCTCACAGGTTAACACAAGAAGGCAGGAAATTAAATGTGTAGAGTGAAATCATCATAATGATTGAAAACTTCCGAAATCTTAAGTGACACAATACAAGTGTATTTACTAGCTAAAGGATCAGGCTAGAAGGTTTCAGACAGAAAAGTAATTATTGAACTGAGATGAGCAAGACAAGTAAGGGTCAGCCACAAGCAGAGGGGAGAGGGTGGACTCTAGGCTAAGAGCATGAGCAAAACTCAATGAATGAAAAATACAAAAGGTAAAGATTGGGAAGCTGTGGTTGGTGGGTTATTCAGAAGCAAAGAGGAGTCAGACACAGCAAACACAAGGAACACAACCTCAGTCAGTGAGAACAGCAAACCAATCGGCAGCTACAGCATTCTGAGCATGCAGGGTACTGAAGTCCAGGATTAGTAAAAACACTAATACCTTACCTTTGAACGGAATGTTGGATGAACGAAATAAACAGCCTTTAAATTCCTCTTGTATCTAATTAAAACAAACAGTCACCATAAGTCACACTGAGAATTATTCATCAGTATAGACAATCAACATTTTACCTGAGTATATAAATATGTTCACACAGAGAAAAAGATCTCAAAAGCAGCAGGAGTAAATATAGTGAGTTTTACCTGAGTATATAAACATGTTCACACAGAGAAAAAGATCTTAAAAGCAGCAGGAATTTTGAGTAAAATGTCAAGATGATTTAGTGAACATTTCATTGTTTAAAGTGTCTATTTTAAAGGAAGCACTAATTACTGACTCTGACTGTGACAGAGCTACCTCAAAGGAAGGACAAAAACAATTCATACTTCTAAAACAATTGTGCATTATTTTTATACCATGGTAGGGTCTCTGGTCACAGATACATAAAATTAAGTCACCTTGAAATCACCAAAATTATAACAAGAGTCAAAAACTAAAAGTTGTAGTCATGTTGTAAGTTACTGCATGACCCAGAAAGTCTATGAAGGGTTTGTACTTTGTACTTAATCCTCTCAGGGTTCTGAGGGGAGCACCAGCCCGGCCTCCACATTAACACTCAGTGATCTGACTACCAGGAGGCAGCGCCTAGAACCCAACCTGGGCCTCAGCAAACTACCCCATCAGCTGTGTGAGGTATGTCTTGAGATTTTGTTTTCCAGTAGTTAAATAATGACCACTGAGTCATATGAGGTTAATTGTGAGGACTTGAGAGAAATGGTAGAGCTATTCCAGCTGAGGGCTGGGCCAGCAGAAGGGCTAGGTCGAGGCAGAAGCAGGTGCACAGTGGAGTGCAGCCTCATTACAAAACACTTTAAAGCACACCGAATAGGTGTCTGTTAGATAATGAAAGCATTAGTATTGCTAATTAAAAGGAGACTTAATAGAGGATGGAAGACAATGGAAAGTTATGGTAATTTACCTTTTGTTCCCTAACTAGATAATGGGTTTTTAACCGAACCAATAAAGATACTGTGATGCTATAAATAAAAGAGCTACTAGAGGGCAGAATGCTATTTTTATTTAGGAAATGTATCACTGAGAAAAAACTTCTAGCAGAGGAAACATAGTCTAATGAAAATAATTTTCCACTACTAAGTCAGTAGTCTATTAAATCTAAATTCTGTATATAAAATTGTGACACTGAGGGCAATAAATGCACAATCTTTCTTTATTCTCCCATCTTCCGGGTGTAGAAACCATTAGGAGATAACAGGGACACTCAACAGGACTAATGTCCTTAATCCATAAAGCCTGCCACACCCAGTTCTCTCCTCCCTTGTTAATGCTGTGTGGAGTGTGCCTGTCCCTCAGGCCCTCAGCACAGGAAACTTCACCAGGTACAGGGTAAAGTCAGGATGGCTCCAGACTCCTGACTAAAGTCAGGGTGTCTTATCTTACACGGAAAGTCCACTTAAACCACAGGAAGGCATGTTTTTTAAAAGTTCTGTCTTCATGACTAACCAACCCCAAGTCCTCCCATGAACCCCATAAGTGCCTGCTCTTTTCTGTTAGTCGGCAGCCTGAATCCCCCAAAACAGTATTCTTCCCTCTTGCTCACTCTCTTTGTGTTCTAATGAAAACCTTTACCTGTGAGTTTATGTTCATTTCTATTTTTATTTCTAATCACAGGGACAAATTGCCTTGAACCTGTTACCAGTATCTCTTCCAACAGACTCATAGGCTACTGGATCAAGTTAAACGTTTCTAAGTATACTCTGGTATGTATTAACACACCATAGCAACTAAGGCTGTACTTTCATTATTTTATAAAACAAACCTCTTTCAAGGTCAAAAGTGGGGTGATTACAAATGAGCTTAGTTTAATGTAAAAGGAGAACCTCCTATATTTAAAATATCTAATATATTTATGATAAAAATCATTGTCATATGAAATATCTTTTAAAAATATTTACAAATATTTGCTACTGCTTAGTGTTAAAAATAAAGAAGCAATACCCCCTTAACAATTTCCGAAAATAACTAACTTGACATCAACAACATCGTAGAGTTTCTTCAGGAAGTCGGAGTCCAGGTGATTGTATTCGCTGGTCAGTGTGTGAAAATACACCAGTACATATTCCTTCACAGCAATGTGATCCATTACATGGATAAAATATAAGAGAGCCTAAGAGAAAATAAAGAACATTTTTCACAGCAGTTCACATCAGAGGCCAGGAGTGGAGGACCCCTGCCCTAGGGTTAATCTAGTCTACACCCTAAGTGTAGCTGCAGACAGGATGAGGTTGGTGAGAATCAATTTTCTTAGTGAATCCCTGAATTTAGTGACACTCTCAAAACTTTTCTGAGGTGTTTTGAGTGAAGGAAGAGGATAAACTAATCTCTGGCTTCTGAAATAACTCTTCAGATGCTAGGAAGAATGCTTGGATCAGCTACCAGGTTTCTCCGTTGTAGGACAATGATGTTGAAACATTTAGAACTAAGATTTAATACTTCTTAAAATTTTAACAAAATCTCCTATTCTTAAAGTTTCTGTTTGCATTCCATCAAGATCTCTGCGTTCTTGTTCAGATACAGACTGAAGCCCCAGAGCACATGATGTATCCAGCTGCTCCTTCCACACTCCATGGAAGCTCATTTACTTAGCACTCTTAATACTTATCTGAGTGAGGAAAGTGAAGGGCTTTGTGGGTGGTTGGCAAGACACTGCACAACATTGCTAGAACCCAAGAGGATGATCTAATATGACCCTGTTTGGTTAGGGATGTATTCTATTTTAAGAAATTTAAGAGAGACACTAAAAACAAAATGAGAAATATAACCCAAGCAGGGATGATGTGACCCAGCGGTTTGGCTGCAAACAACTGCAAAGAGGAAGCTGAAAGGATTATCATCAACCAGGTTGTTTTCCAATTCCTCCTCAGTGGAGTCCTTGGCATTAACATGGATTAGGACCAAACTGCAGGCACAGTAGGCAGAGAAGGACATTAAGGACACAGTTGCTTTGTAAATATTACCTGGTTTGAGCCTCACAATAGGTCCCATTTTACAAAGATATGAAATGACATATAATATGAGGAATGCTATGCAAGTACACACCAAACTCAGAGGGGTTATATTCTTATCAGTATAAGTCATGGTACTGACTGACTGTAAAACATCTGTATTAAGAGCACACATGGCTGCAAACAGGATCATACAATGTAATTCTTACCAGGTGAATTTTTCATCTGTGAATAAATTTGTCCCTAATATTCCTACTCTTTTTCTCATCAGACTATGTCTTTGCACTTTCCATCCATTTTTCATTTTCATGCTTGAGCAAATTAGGACACTCCTTTTGTCTTCAAATTCTCTATCTTTAAAGTTATTCTACTGTTATATATAGGGCTAGCCAACAAGAGAAAGCTGTTGAAGACAAACTCTCCTCAAAACAAGAAAACTGTTTTTTTCTTTTCTTTTCAAGTGTGTATGTGTGTGTACACCATATGTGTAGGGACACACACAGTGGCATCAGATTCCCAGAAGCTGGAGTTACAGGCAATTGTGGGCCACCCATTGTGGGTGGTGCAAATCAAACTGAGTCCTCTGGAAGAGACTTACCCACTCTTAACTGGTAAGCCATCTCTGCAGCACCAAAGGTAGCCATTTTGAAATACTTGCTTCCACCCTTTACTTAAGTATTAGTTTCCCTATTGACACATCTCTCCTGTCTATTGTATTTCCTTCAAGCTCTCCCTTTCCCCCTTGCCCCAATGTTGGAGACTGAACCCAGGGCCTGTGGAGGCTACATGAGCACTATACTCTGAGGTAATCCACAGCCTCTTAGAACCATTTTTTTTTAAGGGTCACAGAACATTGTAGTTGCGGGTGTGCCATAATCAGCTGTTGGAAATTTAAGTTATAAGTTTTGCTACAGAGGATCCCGTAAGATACCAGGCTCACTGATTTCACATACTTACCCAAATACTATTGACCAAAAGTTTGAGAGCTTAGCTGGAAGTACTGATCAGCTTCGGAGTAGCTGTGCTTTATCTTAAAATTTTATGTACTTTCTCATCTTTAAATATGCTACGTGGTTAAATATACTGTGCTTAGTACACATGGTCAGTTACAACTTATTTTTTGTGGTTATTTTCTAATGAAATTGATGTTTTAGGGATATATATTAAAATATATATTTATGTATTATATACACTTATATATTATATGTATTAAGATTTACTTTAATAGAACAACTTTTATCTATTCTTTGGCAATTTCATATACATAAATAGTGTATCATATCCACTCCCACATTCTAGGCACCCCAACATGCCCTACTCACCCCTTCATGCCCTTTTTCTTTTGTAGCAGTGTGCTGAGATCAGTTAGTGCTGCTGCTACAATGCTGCCTGAGGAACTCTATTTAGCTCATGGGCTGATGGGTGCACCACACTCAGCAGTTACAAGATTTATGGCTCTCTGGGAGTATTTTTTTAGTATAAAGTCTCAGGAATCACTGGGTCGATGAATACAACTTTTTATAGTTTCAATTCATCTTTGGTGACAATACTTTTTATTTACAAGTTCTTGCTAATTCTCAAATGAGAAATTACTTTTTTAAACATTACCTTTTATATTACAAGTCAAGATGAACAATCTCTTCCTTTTATTTAACAGTTTCAACTAGTTCTTTCTTTTAGGATCTTCTATGTCTTGTTCTCTGGTCTCACATGAAGGGATAATGGAATTACATTATCTTGCTATCTTGGATAAATTATGCCTCTGGCTTGTTATTTTTAAGTAGATAACCAAATGTTAATTTTTCTTTTTTTCAAAGAAGCTCAAGTTTGATTGTGTAGTTATATGCAGGGTGTTTCTAACCGGAAACTTGCTGGATATGTCATATCCAAACAGAATAGCTGTGTTTCTGGACTGTAGTACCAGGGCTTTCTGCTATCTGTTTCTCCCAGAGAAGAGAAGCAACCCCTAACAGACCAGAAATGATGCATACCGACTCTTAGGAAATACTGTTCTACAGACCCACAGTACATCTCACCTGTGCTGCAGACCCTAATCACCAAACCATACTTTCTGACTTTATACACCCACCTGATTTGCAGAACAAGCCTTCACGGCTTACCTTGTCCATATCTATCAAGGTCACAGGGATGTTTCTTCCCACCACCACCATCACCGTGCGGCCACGGTTATCCACACCTGCACGGGAGACGCAGTCAGGACCAGGAACCTTATCACAAGACCAGTGTTTGTCCTGTCAAATGCCTATGTATTTGACTGCATAAAACAATCTCATACATTCAAATGTTAAGAAATGAGATGCACAAGCTCCTCAAATTATATCATTAGATTTCATTTATTGTTAGGGAAATACTTTTTTTGTCTTATCTTTAAGATTGTTTAAAGGTTTTAAAATAGCATAACCTATAGTCTTTTTTTTTTTTCTTTAACAAATCACCATTTTGCTTAAGCTCACCCAAACTTTTAGGACGTGCTGGAGGCTGTCAACTGAAAACCAGCAGGTAACGCCCAAAACAAAACCCAGTGGAGGAAGTGTGGATGGGAGAGTGCTATGAGGTTTGGACTTTGTATTGACAAATGCATAGGACTCTTTAGAAGCAGAAAAAATTCTAACAAAAAAAGCATCCCAAGAAAAAGTAAAACAGGTACTGCTGAGACCATTAGAACACACTAGAGGTTAATACAGTGTCTAAATGTATATGTCATAATGTCCAAACCTACTGACATCAGCACAAAACACTATTCATAGAGAAAATGAGAGAAGCCAAGTCTCTCACAGCACATGACTCAGGTCCTTAGTGAGCAAGAACAACAAGTGACCATTAAGCTTACCTGTTTGGTATAAGGCTTTCAGAGAAGCAATATCAGACAGGTCTTCAGATCTTGCTTGGCATAACCAGCGATTATAACTAGACAAATAAAGGATACTATCATTTGTGATGGAAGTTTTGGTTTCTTTACAAATTCAGTTATGTTATGTTAACACGTTTTTGTTATAATTCCAAGCGTGGGATTTTAATTTGTCCACAGCTGATAATTGCCTCATGAAGGGGTATAGTTTTTGCCACACTGGAGTTGGTTGACTTCTGAGGATTTTGAAGGGTATAAATATAGCAGCCCGGAGGGAGAAGGCAGTGGCCCGGAGGAAGCAAATGGAGGACTGCTTGGTGCATTTGCTGGTTTGCTGGTTACCTGGACTTCAGGATATCTTGATGACTGGGATTGGTACTGGACCACCTAGATTTGTTCATGTTCCACTAGATTTGGCATGTTCCACAGTGCCAGAGATATTGGCACTGAACACTTCCCTTTGTTTTCTGTGTATTGTTACAATAAAGATAAACAATCCTCTATTCCAATCCCAAACAAAGTCAAAGGCTAAAAAAAGAAAAACAGCAGGCAAAATAGTTCCCATAGCTATTTGAGTGAATATTCCTATTATGTGCTGGGCAAAACATAGCCATCACATAAACTATCACATAAAGCAAGGTGCGATGGCAGAAAAGCCACTGGACCCAGCCACTAGGCTGCTCCTAAGGCACAAATACAGGTTTTCCAGTGGCTTGCAACTGATTTAGGCTGCACACTGTCCCCACAAAGCTAACATAAGTCAGTTTCTTCCAGTTAATCAATTACTAACCATCTACACAGCCAAAGGCTAAATGCTGAAGAAAATGTAAACAAAATTGCTCTTAAAAGCACAGGGCCTGCATGGGTCTACACCAGGTCCTTTATGTATACCACGGCTGTTAGCTTGGTGTTTTTGAGCTACTCCTAACAATGGGATGGGTGTGTCTCTTGACTCTTTTTCTGCTCTTAAGACTCTTTTCTTCCTATTGGATTGCCTTGTCCAGTCTCGATATAAGGGCGTTTGCCCTGTGTTATTGAATCTTGTTTTGTCTTTTTTAGCTGTTGTCTCCTGGAGGCTGTTCTTTTCTGAAGTAGAAAAGGAGGGAGAGTGGATCTGGGGGAAAGGGAGGTGGGGATGGAGAGGTGTGGAGGAAGGGCAAACTGTGGTTGGGATGTGTTGTATAAGAGAAGAATCTTATTTTCAAGAAAAATACACTGATTTTTTAAAAAGTTCAGTAACTGACCTATTCAGACACAGCCCATTGTTTGAGGGCCAGTTCAGCCTGGAATTTATGAGGTTCTCAGGACTGATGCAAACATTAATCCTACATGTCCTTTTGTCTTCAGTGTCCTGCTTCACTGCATTCACTATAAATGAAGTCGAGCATTGGGTGTGGGGGTGGGAGGTAGGGAAGGGGGCTAAGCTCTGCAAGGGCAGGGGCTATACCTGCCTTGCTTGTCTCTGCATCACTAGATGTACTCCAGCACAACGGCTATGTTGGTAAGGATGTAATACTTAGTAATTAATGGAATGGTGCCTTTGTATGAGAAGTGAAGTTACCATCGTGGGCAACTGGATATTAAGCCTAACAAGGACAATTAATGAAAGGAAACAAATTATTTTAGTGAAATCATCTTTTCCCTATTTTCCAATTTAAAGACTTTCAAAAGCTGTATTTTTTGAGAAGTTGCTAGTTTGCTTCCTAATAACTTCTATCTTACGATATATCCAATTTGCTCACGATGGACCAAACACTTAGACACATCAATGAAAGAATGAGGGGTCTTTTCTCTTTTTCAAGGTCTAGAAAGAACTGCTGCACAGACACTGATGAGGCACAGCGAAGAAACAGGGAGGAGTCATCAGTGGAGGGAGAGCTGGTTTTCAAAAGCATTATTAATCAAACATCTTCTTTAATAGAAAAAAGCATTGATTTCTCTTCATCCTGGTCAACATAAAGGGACCAGATACTGTGTGTGAAGATAAGAGCCTGCCTCAGGAAAAGTAGAAGTATACGTTTCTAAACTCTATCCTGTGGTCTTTTTTTTTAATTAAATTTTTATTTTTTTACATTAATTACATTTTATTCACTTTGTATCCCAGCTGTAGCCCCCTCCCACATTCCCTCCTAATTCCCCCGCTCCCCATCTCCTCCCATGCCCCTCTCTGATAGGGGGCTGAGATATCCCAGAAGCAGAAAGACACACATGGTATATATTCACTTATAAGTGGATACTAGACCTATAAGATAGGATAAACATACTAAAATCTGTACACCTAAAGAAGATAAACAAGAAGGAAGACTCCTGATAAGATGATTAATCCTCACTCAGAAAGACAAATGGGATGGACATTGGAAGAAAGAGAAAACAAGAAATAGGACAGGAGCTTATCACAGATGGCCTCTGAAAGACTCTACCTGGCAATGTATCAAAGCAGATGCTGAGGCGGATAGCCAAACTTAGGGCAGAGTGAAGGGAACCTTATGAAAGAAGGGGGAGATAGAAAAGCCTGGAGGGGACAGGAGCTCCACAAGGAGAGCAACAGAACCAAAATATCTGGGCACAGGGGTCTTTCCTGAGACTGATACTCCAACCAAGGACCAAGGTCTATTAACGGATATAACCTAGAACCCCTGCTCAGATTTATCCCATGGCAGCTCAGTCTCCAAGTAGGTACCCTACTAAGGGGAACATGTATTGTCTCTGACATAAACTCAGTAGCTGGCTCTTTGCCCACCTGCCCCTCACCCCCAGCAGCCTTGCCAGGAGGCTAGGACAGAGGAGGACATTGTAGCCTATCCTGCAGTCTTAAGCATGGTGGGGCATTGGCTTCCAGCCCCACCATATCATAAATCCAACAGTCATCAGTTCTAAACTGTTCAGTCTCAGGACCCCTTCATGTTTATATGTACCAATTTCACCACATTAAAGAGAACAGAAATCTAAAAGCATTTCCTTATTTAATTTAAAAGCAACAAAAATAATTATCTGAATACTTTTTAATGTAAAAACCAAAAGCCAACAACTGTGCTTAGGAAGACTGTTCTCACAGTTCTCTTTAATATCTAATAGACTCCGTGCTCTAGCCTGAATGTGGTCTCCTGCCACAGCCCAGGTTAAGGCGCCTCAAGAAAACTTGATTAAACATTGTGAAGATAAGAATAAAAAAGGAAAATAAGTCTTAGTGACATAATGAACACAGTTTGACCTCATGAGCCCCTTAAAGGCACTAGGTCCCTGGGCTACACAGAAGCGCCGTTACCACTATTTCAGCAAAATAAGCAGGAACTCTTGGGCCTCAGGATGCTTCTGTGACAGAAGAGTCCTCACAGCTACAGCCACACAAAACCTTCATTTAACCTTTCTCTCTCACAATGTGGTAAGAAAAAAAGTAACTAAACTGAGCCCGCACCAATCAGATGATCACTCAAATCCAGCAAATGGCTTTTGGTAAAGGATATCACCACCACCACTTCCACCTCAGTCTCTCTACACTTCTAGCTGAGTGCTGGCTAAACCATGAATACTTCCATGTTTAAACGAACTGCCAAACTTATTTTCTCTGAAGTTTTTCTTCTAGCAGCACTCTGAAGCATGCTGCATTACAGATAAGGATATCTTAAGTCTAACAAAGGACACATAAATGGGAAGCAGACAATCTTTTCATTCACTATAGCTTTCCTGGCTGGCAGAGCACTCAGCCTTTGTTTCCTGCTGCAGGCTTTGCTGCCACTAAGTGGTAACTAGATATGCCCAATACCCTGATCTCTCACTGTCTGGAGCTTCTGCCTTAATGTATTCAATACCTCTGACATCCAAGGTGTAGCTCACTCAACGTTTCTGGACCCTCTTATTTATAGAGGAAGTATCTAAGGTCTAATACACTTGACTCTCCACTAGGAAAGGGTACTGTTTTACAAGCTGTATACACATTCTTTTCTAGAACCTACTCCTTTTCTGGGAGCAACATAACAAAAAATGCAGACTTAATACAGCAAGGATAGCTTTTTGCTGCCAGTGACAAAATGAGCCCAATATATACTCCATGCACTTGACTGTAGAATGTCTGTATTTTCTTGACATTTACTTATTTACTTATTTTGAGTCAGGGTCTCATTATCAAGCCCTGGCTGGCCTGAAACTCAAAGAGATCCACCTGCCTCTGCATGCTGGGATCAAAGGGGTGTGCCACTACACCTAGCTCAGAAGCTTGGCTTTTGCACTAGTGCTGGGATTAACACAACTAGATACTGTACAATGAAGCATGTTGATACAGTTATCTCAGTGAATTCCTACTTTCCAAAAGACCTATGCATCACATCATAAAGCCATGTTCACAGGGCATAAGCCAGTGTATTTTAAAACAGTATATGAAAACATGGATTGGAGTAGAGATGGTACAAGAAAGTCAAGGCACTTGTTGCCAGGTTTGGCAACATGAGTTTGATCTCTAGGAGCCCACATGGTAGAAAGAATTCCTGTAAGTTATCCTCTGACCTCTGCAGGCTGTGGTGAGTGGGTGACACACACATTCACATCTACACACAGCCCTACACATATGTTCACACACGCAAACATACACACACACACAAGTAAGTAAATATAAAAAAAATCATGAGTATGGTTTGAGATCCAATATCACAACTAAACTTTAAGAAATCATTTATCAAATTCTATGCAGTGTATAAAACATATCTAAGTCCTTAAAAATCTTTAAAAGTACTTCTTTGCTTTCTGATTCTACATTTGAGTAATTTTCCTCATATAATTTATTCAAAATAACTTTAACAACAGTTTAAATGATGCTATTAGATTCTACTATGCTAAGTGTCGATAGATACAACCCATGTGGAAACAAGCCCTCTTGGATCTTCTGCCATTTATAAGAGTGCAAAGGAGATTTGAGAACCACAAAGAACTCACAAAATATGACACGAACATTTTAAAAATGCACACATAAAGTGAGATCACGGTGGTATGGCAAAGGAGCCTAGTCAGAGTATTTAAAGAAAAGTTATACACTATTGTCACTTGATTCATCCTTTGGAAAACTTGTTCACTGGTTCCCCCTAGTGGCAAACCAGCTTTTTAAAATGCAAATAAAACCAGTAAAGTGAAGAACAGGGACTAGGGAGACAGAGCATTTAATTCTGGCTGGGGGAGAGGGAGCCATTTTCTTTAACAGCCTTGCCACGGCTAAGTTGCGCAGGCTCCAGTAAATAACCTCTCTCTCAATATAATGGCGCCAACCCTACAAAGTCAGCAGGCTACAAAAACAGAACAAGACATGAAAGAAGAGGAAGGGCTTCCTGAGAAACAGTTCAAGCGAGAGCAGGAGTGGATGAGAGAGGGCAACAGGAGGTGAAAATGACAGAAATATATTATATGAAGCTCTCAAAGAAATGAAAACATATATAAAAAGTTATGTTTAAAAAGGACTCCTCAGACTGTCTAGTCCAACTCCCACTCTATGACTGGAGACTGACGGAGACGGTGCCATGTAAAACAGTGTGACCTGCTGTGCCAGGCTGTGCCAGGCTGTGAAAACCAAAACACAGGAGACAGGTATTCTAGACCCAACAGGTAAGGTCTGAGAGCCATTTGCTTCTCAGCTTACACCCTGAGAATGGACAGAATTGAAGGAAAGACGATCCCAATCAAAATGAATGGGAGGACCAAAGTTCAGAAGCAAGACAGACTAGACTAGCTGGGTACTGAGGAAGGTGCCTTAGGGAGCTTGCTGAGTTCTAGGATCTGCACTCCGCTCACTGCAATCACACGTTATCCTTAACCAGCCCTATAAGGGAATGGCTAGCCATGTACAATTTACCTTTGTCTTTAAAAATTTGAAAAGTAGCCAGCCTTACTATTAATCTTTGGAAAAACACAAAGTACAAAAGCTCCATCTATGATTTCCAAAGGATTCATTCAAAATTGCTTTAGTGTTAGAAACACTTGGAGAAAACAGAATGTAAAGTTCCTCAGGGTAAGTGGGGGAGACAATTCTTCAGCTGAAGAAAACGTGAGCGGCTTCAGTGAGAATACACAGCAGAAACCTGTAAGTGCCTTTCCTGGCTCCTGATTTCCAGGTTTAGAATGTACCCTCATGCAGAGGCACGGCAATTAGAGCTCACAGCGGGGTACAAAGTCTGAAAGCAGTCATGCATCTCATCACTGCTTCCCCACACTAACTGATTTAACTTTCTGCTCTGCATCTACAGCATGGGAATAGGACCATCCTACTCGGTTGTCACAAAGATTAAACAATAGGAACTGTGTGGATGTAGAGGGTTATCCAGCCTGTGCCACACCCCTTTCCCAGCCCCATCCTATCTAGCTGTCTGAGCAAGTCTGCCTTACTTTCTTTGATGCTGCTTCTGAAGGGCAGCTTCAGACAACTGTCCCTGGAGGATCAGTTTTCTTTGCTTGTCAATGTCTCCTTCCATTCGAGCAAAAGCGTGAGAGCCGATGAAAGACAGATCCATTCCCAAGCCGTCATCCTCACCTTCTTCTTCGTTGTCTGCAACAAAAAGCACCGTTAGCAGAGAGCCACAAGAGCAAAACTAACTCTGAGCGCTGCAGGAGGAACGACTGTGAGGCAACAACAGAAAACAAAACAGAGCAAAACACTCCTCAAACCCAGGTTAAGATTATGACCCTGATATAATTTAGGAATCTGAGGTCCTGAAATAATGAGAGCAAAATAACTTCTACATTCTCTAAGCTGATTCATGATCAGGCCCAGCACTAAGTGTGTGCGGCCTGTCTCGATCCAAGGGGCTTATAATCTTGTGTGTGTGAAGCTGATAGAAACTTCTTATAGGATAGATTCAGAAAAGCTCCCATCCACACATATTCTCTCTGCCTATAGCTTTCAACCTATGTGAGTATAAAACCTAAAGAAATAACATGGTTACAGCGTTATCACCTTATTTAAGGTTAACTGCGGCTTTTAGACAGCATACCCACCTTTGAATCCCCAATACAAGTCCTACATTTTTGCTGGCTGGTGTTTTACCAGTACCCTATTTTCTGAAGGGAAATTTATGAAAGGCAAATGCTGAACATTATACATTGCTGGTATGGAAATCACTATGAAAGTTCCTAAAAAAGTTTAAAATAGAATTACCACTGACTCGACTACATAATTCTTGAAGATAAAGCTCCAAGTAGTTGGTAAGCACACCACAGAGATATCTGCTCATCTGTGTATCTTCCTGCACCATCCACAACAGTCAAGATATGGGATCAGTCTAGAAATTCATAGAGGAATGGGCAAAGTGGGACATACACATATTATACACCAGAGCTTTATTCAGCCATAAAAAACGAGGAAACTGTGATCTGTAGGAAAATGGATGGAACTGGAGATAATTTTGTTAAGCAAAATAAGCCAGGTGCTGAAAGACATATATCACATGGTCTTTCCTCATGAAGAATCTAGATTTTATACAGATGTAACATGCAAGTGTGTGTGTGAGTGACCACTCTGAGAGAAGAGACCAGCATGAGCTGAAGAACAAAAGAAAAATGATGCATGACTGTGACAAAATAAATGCCATTCCTGTATGAAAAGGTCATAAAAGAACCCATAATTTTATAGTATAAAGATAAGGAATTTAGAATTCCAGCACTCACCCTCCGAAGCACCAGGCTTCTCACTTATTCTAATTTGCCGCTCAGGCACCACAGGCTCCCCTTCTGCATTTCCGATGTCTGCAGGTAGGTAAGGCAAGGACTGGCTCTCCTCCTTTAACGACCTTGGGAAGTACAGAGGTAGCAGCTTTTGGTAAGTGGCCTGTGTCAGAAAAGTAAGGCACTCTGTGAAGAACAGTGAGGTACGAAAGCAGCCTGAGCAGTACTGATTGTGTGCACATGCTGTGAAGAGTTTGCTAGACTCTGAGCAGCACAGCGCTATATGTGGAAGCTAGTATACCGGTCTTTATTTGACCCAGGGTTAGTTATTAGGCTTTTTTTTGGGGGGGGGTTATATAGGAGTGGGTTTGAACTCACAGAGATCCATCTGCCTCTGTCTCCCAAGTGCTGGGACTAAAGGTATGTGCCACCACTACCTGGCTAGTTTTTTATGTTTTATTTTTTAAATTTCTAACTATTTTTGAAGGACTGAATAGTTTTCACTCATTCTTAGAAATTAAAAAAAGATAAATATTATAGAAAAAGAAATAAGAGGCCCATGAAATGGCTTCACAGAGAAAGGCCACCAAGTCTGGTGACCTGAGCTAGATCCCTGTGACCTACATGGAGGAAAAGGAGAACTGACTCCTGAAGGTCATTCTCTGATTTCCACACTCACATCCCCCCCCAGCCTTGTCCAAAATAAAATATATAAATAAATCTAATTTTAAAAAATTAAGGAAATCTATAAAGGTGGGAGATGAATGAGAACAAACTGTAACATACAAAATGAAGGTGATGCAATCTGTTGGGCTTCAGACCTGAGACAAGCAGCTGAGGTGCCTCTTTTAACTAAAGAGGACCTAGCCTCCAGGTCCTCCCAGCATCCCTCAGTCCCACCTGTTATATCCCACCCTCAATCCTGAACTTTTCAGCCCAGGGAAGAGCTCTTCCCCTCCCCCCAGGCTGTTTGCTATACAATCCAAACGTTTTGGTTCCCTGTTCTCTCTCTCTGCTTTTTCTCTTCTCCTTTTCTGTGCTTACCCCACCACCCATGTGTGTGTGTGTGTGTGCATGCACACATGCATGTGGGAGCTTTCTCTCTGCACGCCCCTTTCTGTCACCCTCCTGCATGGAGACGTCCCTGACCCAGTTCCTTGGGACCTGTGAACCTGCTCAGAGCTGCCTCCAATAAATCTGCATTTATAAACTCTAATCTGGCTTGAATTGGCTCATTTCATCGGGTGGAATAATGCTTATCAAAATCCATTATTTTATAAGCTAACCTATTAATTAATAAAGTAACTACAATGTGCTAAAATAAAACGTAGAGTAAGGTGTACTCCATCTACAATTTCCAAATGTGCGGCCCCTGTGCTCAGTTACAGCACCAGAGCAAATGAAGGCGCTCTGTGCTGGAAGTCTCCATGTTTGTTGACACACTCTGTCTCTTCTGCATCCTGGGCATCGCTGCATAATTACTCAGCATCACTCATCAACTATTCCAAAGCACAGGGGCTTGAGAGATGGCGAGAGGTTGTAAGCACTGCAACTATTGCACAGGACCAAGGTTCTGTTCTCAGCACCCACATTGGGTATTTCCAACTGTCTCTAACTTAGATCCAGGAAATCCAACATCATCTTCTAGCCTCCCTGGGTACCTACACTTGAATGTCCATACAGACACGTAAATATAAAATGAAATGAATAACCCTTTAGAAAGGACTAAAGGAATGACAACACAAAAGTGATGGAATGAGAATTATGGTCAATTAAATCTTTCAAGAAATCAGTATTATACACAGAAGTACAGCATTTCCTAAAAAGAAGCCTAAAGACATCAGATTTGTATCTAAACAAGACAACAACAACAAACAAAATCCCAAAACCAAAAAACAGATAGGCTGGGCATGGTGGCATCGACCTTTAATCCTTGAACTTGGGAAGTAGAGACAGACAAATCTGTGAGTTTGAGGCTAGCTTGATCTACATAGTGAGTTCCAGGCTAATCAAGGCCACACAAAGAGATTCTTCCTTAAACAACAACAACAACAACAACAAAATCAGAAACAAACAAACATAGATAGGGTCAGCATCAGGTTCAGCTTGTCAAAGTGCAAACCTGGCCACTGGAGATCAATCTGCAAAAACAACAGGATGTAGAAGGAGAGAACCAGTTCCACAGAGCTGTCCTTTTTTGTCCATTGTGTATTATGGTGCAGGAAAACTGAGCGACCGGGGAAGCCAGTCCAGATTAAGAGTAAGGTCAAGACATGTCACCCTGAGAGTGGCAGCAGAACTGCTTCCTCCTTGCTCTGGGCCTGCATCTCCCAGGGCACGTGTTCTTGCAGCCCCCCACCTCTGCCATCCCTGAGGTAGGCATGTGGCCAGGCTTCAGGTTAAACTTCCTCTGTCCATAGAAGGACAGGTCCAGCAAGCACAATTACTCTTCATGCAAATGAAGCATTCCAAGTACCTTAGCCCTGGCCAATGATGCACACTCATCCTGAATACTCCTACCTACTCCCCAGAATTTATGTGGTCCTTGTTTTCCCCCAATAAAGAGAGCTGTTTCACTGTAAACCATCTTGTGGAAGGCTGTTTCTCCCACACTCACTCAGACTGAGATTCTGCTCTGGCTAAGCTTCATTCCCCGTACTTCAACCTGGTACACAATGGCGCCTGGATACCCCAACGGGAAAAGCAGAGCCAGGGCAGTAGCGTGTCATGGCACATTGAGTACAGGCATACTTTTACATACACACATACACTAGGATTTTTGAAGAATCATATACCATAAGACAAACCTGTTGAAAATACAGAATGCAGTGATTGCTATGATGTTCTTAAAGTTGTCCAGTCACCACTGTCCAACACCAGAACATAGATATCACCCCAAAACAACCCATCAGCAATCTTTTCCCTACAACTATTTCCAAACCCTGAGCTATTAACTGCTCTGTCTCAACGGATGTGACTTTTCAATAAAACAGAATACAATTTGTGGCCTTATGTGTCTACTTTATTTCAGTTAGCATAATGATTTCAAGGCTTATCTTGTGACATGTTTCCATACTTCATTCCTCCAAGCCTGAATGAATAATGTTCTGTGTATACTCTACATTTGCTCCTCAAGTCAGCTGTTGACTATTTTATAGTCTTTGGCTATGATGAACACTCCTGTTTTACATATTTATCTTTATGTTTTAAATATTTTCTGTATATACTTAAGAAGCTGCTATACTATATTATAAGTTCTTACATAGCTGGCAGACAGCTTTGTGAGTGTTAAATAGTGTCTCATTGTGGTTTGGGCTTGCATTTCTGTAGTGGTTAAAGTTGTGAAGTTTCCTTATATTTGTCATTTGTATATCACTTTAAGAAATGAGAATTAACGATGCTTTTTTTCTTTAAATTGTTTGTATTTCATGTTTTCTCATCTTAAAAACCTTACTAGCTAGGAAACATTGCCCTTTTCAGGGCCACCTGACTACGAAATCAGTATCAATGTGCTCAGGAATATGTCCTCTCTGTGAAAACCAACCAACCCTTCTGCTAGCCCCCTCCACTTCCCTATTTAGCAAAGCACTGAGAAGCTAAATGACTGCTGACAGATACAGAGATGTCAGAAGTGGACCATGACACAGTGCTTTCAAGCTAAGGAAGACCAGTGAGATAAAAACAAAAATCTGACTTTCTAAATGTCTCGAGCTTAAAGAAAAGCCACTACACACAAGAAAACATACAAACCTCCTAACCTGGTGCCACTGGCTACCAGCAGCACCCAATCAAGCATGTGGCGAAGCTTCCCAGCAAAGCAGTAATTTTCTGGCTATGTTGCTAAAACCTAGAAACCTAGTTTTCACACTACAAGGCGATACCCTGAGTGCTAGCACCTGTGCCGTTTCCCTATGAAGATAACAGCTGAGCAGTGAAACGGAATCAAACTCTTAGATCAATGGTACCTGCCTCTGACTGAGGATGTGGCAGCTAGTACAGCTTAGTTTACATGGTGGAGCAGTCTGAGTTCCTTCTACACTGTGTTTTGGTTTCCATCATAATTCTTTTTCAATGAATGAGCAACAGAAGTCCCACTGCCACAAGTTTATTTAAATCACTAGCTCTGTCTGCTTCAGATTCAACGAACAGCTGATGACTGCATGAAGGTAACACAAGTAGAATTAAGACTCAAACCAAGCAAAATAATTAGTAAAATACCTCTTCAAGTTCAGTGACAGCAAACACTACTTTTTCAATGGTTTCCCCATGGATCTCTAGGAACCGCCTCACAGTACCTAAGGAAAAGAAGGTATTCAGTGTTAAAACCAAGCTCTGCAGCAGGCTACTCTTCACTTCCTCAGCCACTGCTCTTCATCATCAGAAAAGCCAGCGCCCCACCCCTACACACAGCTGGTGTGCTTTTCTTCAGAGCAACTGTGGCAGACATGTTTCAGAGGTTCCTTTTATGGCATGTCCTCTTTGCTCTCAGCCCTCCACTGGCCCTAAGGTGCCATGGTGGGAGCTTCATTGCACTTGCTGTCCTAATTCCAGTGTCCATCACGGTGGCTGGCTACAGAAGATACTGAATCCAGACCACCTTCCCTTATCCAGAATGTTCTTGATTTCCCTGGGGCTTCCCTTTGGCTGAAATAATCTAGCACAAATGGAAAGCAGAGTATCTTTCTATTCATTCACTTACAGCATAGATGTTCCACTGAGCTTGTTTCCTGCTCACAAAACTGAAGATGAGGTTTTTTTTTTTTTTAATTTCTATCCCATATTTATTTTGCTCTATCAAGACCCAAAAGCCCAACCACAAATCTCCCTGCCTTTTTTGGTCCTTTATGCCCATGCTGCTACCTTCTAAAAATGCCCACATTTTTGTTTTCTTGATACACATATTTTCAGAGCTCACTAATTGGTAAATTAAATTTAACTTCAAATGCTGATGACTCCCAAACTGTAAAATCTTTCTGAACTAAAAAACTGAGTTACTAGCTGGGCAATAGTGGTGCACACCTTTAATTCCAACACTTGGGAGGCAGAGGTAGGTGAACTCTGTGAGTTCAAGACTAGCCTGGTTTATAGATTGAGTTCCGGGGCATCCCAGGCTACACAGAGAGACACTGTCCCCCCAAAAAGAAAAACAAAACAAAACTGAGTTACTTATTCCTTATTGAGCATATTTTACCTACATAACCATTAAGACCTCAAATCCTGGGTCTAACTTCCATCTTCTTCCCCTGTATTCCCTACCTCAGTTACATACCAACAAGCCAAACGGTCACTCAAACCAGAATCCTTGGTTTGTGTTTTGACAAAAATATTTATTTTATGAGATTTGTATACATGTATATATATCTACCACATCTGCATCTTGTACCCACAAAGGCCAGAAAGGGTGTGAGAGCTCCTGAAACTGGGTTACAGACGGTGTGAGCTGCCCCGCAAGTGCGGGGACCTGAACCGCGGCCCCCCTCAAAAGCAGCAAGGCCTTTAACCTCTGAGCCATCTCTTCAGCTTCGAGACCTTTCCTTAAAACATTTATCCACCCTGTGTGCATCACGGCGTGTGTGCACAGCTCAGAGGACAGACTGCAGGGATTGCCCTGTCCTCCTACCGTGTGGTTTCAGGGCTGAACTCAGGCCATCAGGCTTGGCAGAAGCATCTTTACTTGCTGAGCAACCCCATTTGCTCCTGAATTACCTTTGGCATTCCTTTGTTTTTTCCTTCAGTCCACAGTTTCCATGCACGATCTTTAATTCCACTGTTAACACTTCAAATAGCCATCCTTCTCTCGGCTGCTTTCAAGCTCTTAATGCTCACACACATTTTGGTAATGATCTATTAGCTAGTCTCGGTTTCTTTCATTCCCTAGACTGCAACTTTTGCTGCCTGGGAAATCTTATAGTACCTTCCTTAAGAAATACTTGTAATAGGGATGCACCCCTTATACATTAAGGTTCAAAGTTCCTAAGTGACTTGCCATGATGTCCCAGCTACCCACCTTATGAGTCCTATTTCCAACTGCTCCTCCAACAGGTCTTATACTGTCATTATATTTTATGATGTCCCATTGGTGGTAGGTTAGTTCTGACCGGAATACATTGTTCTCCACTTGCTTCTTTTGTGAATCTCCACTTATTTTTCAAGAATTGGTCATAAGCTATCTTTGTGTAGCATTCTACCCCTTCCTGTGTTCCTTTATACAGAATCTCCTGAATTCACCTTGGATCAAGTTTGCCTGAGGGGTCTGCAAGTTTTTATTAGGTTTAATGAGATACAGTCCCACGGTAAACTGGGAAGCCTCTGTGACCTTTTGAGCATCCTTCTATCTGTAAACTTCTTACAACTGCACTGTGGACCTATTTAAGGCCATGTATATTTTATATTGATGTTACACTAACTGAAGTCTAGCAGAACATGGCAATATGACATGCACTCAAAAGTAAGTGATAAGTAAATTAATAATTCATGGCCTGTCCTGGTAAGTAATGCAGCCCAAGAATCTAGTACAGTAGATTTCATTTGTTGAAAGCAGGATACATCTGCTGCGCTCGGTGCAAATCTGTTTTTTATCTCTCCTTCTGGTCTGCTTTCTACCTTTTCCTTAAAACAGCCTCCTAAAAGGAATTTTCTTTTATACTATTTACATTACATAAAATTTGACACTCATAATTTTTCCTTAATATAGGACTGCATGTTTGCTATGGAAGGTAGTGCCAAATAGTAATCAAATTAAATTCTCTCAATAGTGCTCATTTAGAAAGAGAATTCTGCTAGGGAAGAGGAACAAGGCTGACCTCACAACTCAAGGATTCTAGCATTGCCAGCCTACTGTTCCTTCCAGTCGCAGCTGAGCATTCTCCTTTGCAGCTAAACAGGATGTCACACGTTTTACCTTTATGAAGGTGCTTTAATTAATGTAAGTGACATCCAGGATACTAATACTTCCAACATGGAAGTGTGGAAGGAAGGAATATGCACCATGGGCTTCTTGCCTTACTACTGCATGCTCTGTATATGACAGAGGACAGCTGGGCAGTAGCTCAAGTTCTTGTTGAAGAAATAACACGACGATTTTACTTCAATGTTGACGTTGATGATTTTTCAAAGACTTTAATTGTACATGAACTAGGGAAACAAGATACTATAAAAAGTCTTGGTCAAAAATATCTTCTTGATCAAGAAGATATTAGGTCTTTGTAGAAAATGTTTGGCTAATAGTTTAATAAGCAGGAAAGTTCTTGATTTGGAAGGTGCATTATGTTAATGGACTCATTTTTATGCATGCATTATAAACATGTACAAGCCATTTGTTATTTGCAAATTCCAGAAGCACATTATTGTCTCTGTATTTGTTTTGAATAAGATATTCTATAATTTTATTACATTTAAGGTCTCAGTGAAATGGCCCTTATGCAATTTGACTAGCTCACTTTCAAGAGCTACGTGCTTCCTTTCTGCCAATTACATTCCTAGAAGTAATCTTCCCACTATCGATCTTCATCTGTTATTGTAAATTACTCTTAAAACAGGGGGAGGAGGTTGACTGAGGTATCATTATACAGTAAAGTAACACTTGGGACCATTTACCCCAAACAATGCACACTGGGAATTCACATAATAGTATTTAAGGAGTGTGTGCAGGCACTGTTTCAGTGTTCCTAATGATGAGAACCTCATTAAAAATACAGTACTATCTCAAAGAAATAAAAACTCCTCCCTCATAACATGCCTAGATCTTGCCATCTGCAGTTAGAATTCTTACCTCCACCTTTCCAAGGATCTGTAAAGTTCTTAGAAAAGCTTTTAAAGTCTTTATTTCTGAACTCTGATTTGGATAAGAGACCACAGCATTCTTTTGATGGAAGCACAGTGTAGATTATGGTACCCCAACTCCTGTGAAGGGCCCTTGGTCAAAAACGTATCACAGCATAAGGCCAGTGTGAGCGCCCTTCAAGTAAAGATGGGTACCATATCTGCAAACAGCATACTGATGTTTCAAGTAACTTGCCCTTGTTTGTCATTGTCTTGTGAGCTGTGACCTAAAATGTATAGACTATACTGAGGTCATGGGCTCACAACATGAGTACTAGTTTTTATTTCTGGGAACTGAACTCATACATTCTAAGCACATACTCTACCTCTTACCTATGCCCTTGGCCCAGTACTTCACTTTTATACCACATACGGCACTGTGAGTCAGTCTGGACTCAGTGATTTTTAAACCTAAATACAGTTTTATATTCAAGAAGCACTTGTGAAAGTGCTGTCTAAATAGAAAAATGCTATGCAAATATATTATGAGTTTGTTTTTGCTTCATTTCTACATACTGTTAAGATTATTCTCATTTGATTCAAATACTCATTGCATTAGTCATACTTTGAGGTCTGGTATCATTTTCAAATTTAATGAGTAAGTCCTGTAAGCCTTTATGCACGGTATAAATCACAGCATCCTAAGAAATTCAATCGAGAACTTTGTAATCCAGCAATGCAAAGTCTCCCGGGATACCATGATGTTCTTTCGTTATAACTTGTCCAATAATCAACCTCCAGCGTTACTTACGAAGCGCAATGTGTGTAGCATCCTCCAGAGGATAGCCCCGCTTTGCAGAATTGATGACACAGAAGCCAACAGAAGACATGGACTGTTCTCTGCAATCAGACAGAAAACCCAGAAGCTGTACTAAAACGATTCTCTACATACATAATCCACAAGTAATTTCAAAATGCAAGTCTGGGATCTCGCCTACCCCAGCAATGAATTCACAATAGTTAAGTATATTATTATTAGATAGTTATATTAACATAAAATTTAACCATACTGCTTGAGAGATAATATCTGAGCTCTTCAGAGTTTGATTTGCACAGTGAGCTTTAACAGTGTGTGGGGAAAGGTCATACTTCGCCAGCTGAAGCACGTTTCTGTAGCAGCTGTACAGGGAACTCTCTGCTGCAGTGCGGTAGCGGCTCTTATACTTTGGCCCCACTGTGTGAATGATGAACCGAGCAGCTAGGTTAAAGCCTTTTGTCAATTTTGCTTCACCTGTTCGGCAACCTGAGAACAATGGGGACACAAAGGAGCCTGTAAATCTTAGGGAACACAAATAAACAAAGCATAAAACAATGCATTAAGAATTATGAGGACTGTCATTTAAAAATGGGACTGAATGCAAGCATCGACGTCTGTTGCTTCCGATCTTGTGGCAGTGAGACAGAACAGCAGTATAAACATAATCTTACATCACAAAATGGGGACGACACAGAACAGAGAATCATCATCCAGGTTTGCAAGAGGACAAAACTCAGTGGACTATGGGTAACCGGCTTAGTGAAGAGGAAAAACCTAACAGCTTGCAAAATGGGGTAAGCAGCCTGAAGCTGAATGAGCTGGAGGGTGGAGTCAGGCTTAAAGCAGATTCCTTCATTTAAATCCTGAGTCCGAAGGACTGTGTGTGAACTCTGGGTGTGCTCATGGCCTCACTGTGCTTTGATTTCCAATGTAAGGGAGACACTGGCCTGTGAGATCAAGTGAGTTAACTTATGCAACAGCAGTGGCTGTTGTTATTTCCGGAGACACTAGAGAGACTACTAATTACTTCTCAGACTATGCTGTGATATGGGACTATGACGAGAAGGCTGGGGTTGCAGGTGTATATAGTCAACCAAAACTACAAGCCCTCCCCAAGCCTGCACAGCAAGGTTATGAGTTCTTTACCGAAAAGATGATTATTCCTGGGAGATGCTGAACAAGAGTTTCTGGAATCCAGAACCCCAGGCACAAGTGCAAACAGGAGATTCAGTTAAGGTGCTAATGCTGCCAGGACAATGCCTAGCCACCTGGTTGTCTGACATGCATATCCAAGGCCAAAGAGAAAGGTCAAGTTGAACATGATAATTAAATATGCCCAATAAAACCAAAGGATGTCTGTTCTACCCGAGATCCAAAACCCAATAATTCTGCTGTTAGAGTAAATGCTTGCATAGCTCTCCTACTTCCGCCATTAAAACCTCACTGTAGCATGTGATGGCATCCGGGTCAGTGTCTCTGGGAGGTTAGAGGAATGAGACAAGATCATGCTGGAATCCTCACAAATAGGATTAATATCTTTCCAACAGAATCCGGAGATTGTTTCTGCTTTCTAGACTGTGAAGAAGTCTAGAAAGCTTCAGAAAAATCCTGATCTGCCATCCTGATTCCAGTCTTCCAGATCCCAGAACTAGGAGAATTAAATATCTACAAGCCATGCATCATCTGTACTTTGTCAGCAGCTTAAGCACCCACACCTGTAATCCCAGCACTTAAGAGGATGATACAGGGGGTCCAAGTTTTAGGCTAGATTAGGCTACATATACTAGGTCTAAGCCAGCATGGGCTACACAATATACCACCTTACACAGGCAGACGAGTAAGACATGTACAGGCACACATGCCTCATTAGCTTTTCAGTTCCTCCTCAACACCAGTAACACTTACAGATCACTAGGAAGTGAAGAAGTCCTTGACTCAAACAGAAGTCGACAAAACTCCTGATATACAACAGGCAGAAACTTACAAAATGACCAAAAGTCTTCACACTAGAAACATGATTCTCAGAGACATGTGAGAAGATGTAGTGTCTCGAGTCAAGACCAGAACCTTGTTTTAAAATATACATGGAAGACAGAAAACAGCACTTACACACTTTTGCTACAGACTACTAAAAACTATAAGAACAGGAAAGTTCAACAGGAGCTGAAACTACAGTTGAGGCTATCATGCTGAGAGCAAAATGAAAAGAAATTAAGAGATATCAAAAAAACCTGAAAGACAAACCAAGAAAATATAACATGCAATACATTTTCTTCAGAGAAAGAAATATGGAAGAAAAGCAAGAAACTTCCCAGAACTGAGGGCCACATTCCTCAGGTCCTAGTGATCTTGGGTGTTGCTGTCTCAGGAGTAGACTGAGACACTAACAAGCAGTAAAGAAGGGTCAGTGACCTAAAAGCCTCGGGTGGACAAAGGTGAGTGACTGACACCTCTGGAAGCTTCTGGTGGACGGTCCACATACTAAGCCTGTGGCTATCTACCACTTCCAGCCTGCAGACAGACTCTTCATCCTCAAAGTCTCTCCTGAACTGTAGCCATGCTGCTGCCCCTTTCTGTCCAGTGAAAACCCCCAGACCTCCATGGCATGTATGCACAGAGGCTGTGGACCTTCAGTGTTTTGATTAAAGAACACTTCTGCTTCTGGAGACGCCTGCCTTTCTTTAGCCTCTGTCGATCTGTATCTGACAGGAGCATGTGTGCGTGTGTGTCTCACTCATCTGCCTGTTTGTTTACGGTGGTATCTTGTGTGTAACCCATGCTGGCTATGTATTACCATTTATAACGCAAACTGACCTCAAACTTGGACTCCCCCACTTCACCCTCCAGAATGCTGGGATTACAGCTATGGGTCACTGTGCTCGGCTGCTTAAGATCAAACTGCTGACAAAGTGCAACTGACAGGTAGAATACAGTCACCCATTTCTTAGGTCTGGAAGTCTGAAACCAGGGTGGCAAACAGAAAATGCAAACTACACAGAGGCAATCCACTACGAAATTTCAGCACATCACAAATAAAGATGGAATCATAAAGCTTCCAGAAACAAAGAGTAACACACAAAAAATTCAAAATAAGACTCTCCTCAGCTTTCTAACGGAAAGGTCTCAAATTGCCAGATTCATTATTTTTAAAGTGTTTTGACTGCATGTGGACCTCATGCATGCAGCACTCACAGATGCCAGAAGAGAGGGAGGGAGTCTCTGGAACTGAGGTTACAGATGGCGAGAGCTGGGAACCAAACCAGAGCAAGAACAATAGGCACTCTTACCCATCCAACCACCTCTGAAGCCCTAAGAGCGCTAGATTTACAAGGGGTACCAAAATCAATTGGGGTGTGAAGTTTATTAGAAGAGTTACCTAACACCATGGACAGACAGACAACAGCAAGGCAGATGCTCCACAAAGGAATCAGACGTACACAGCAGAGACCCTTGTTACAGGTCTATGCTGAAGAAAGTAGGTCTCAGTACGTGCCTTCAGCCAGGCTCTCAGATTCCCGAGCAAGTAGTGAGCGGAGAAGAGGGGGAGGAAGGGGATACGTGGTCACCAAGAACCACAGGTGGCTCTTTGTGTGTCCCAGGTTGGAAACTCATTTCCCCACGTGAGTAACCTGGAAGTCTGGTTGGTTAGCTGGGGATTCAGACAATGCTCTCCAAAGGATCCCTGTCTGAAGCTGAGGAGGAAGTTCAGAGATTATAATTTGAACAGTAGCTTGGTCTGGATTCTAACATGCAGGAGAAAGTAGTAAAAACAATGGAGAAATGCCTCCACAAGTTTAGAAAACAATTTCCAAACTACAATTCGACTTTCAACCAAATTTCCAATTAAGCAGGAAAATAGAAGCAGTTGTCCCTGTCATTCTTCCCAGAATCTGACAGCCAGAACAGGAAAAAAAAAAAAAAAGTACAGGACGTCTTGAAAACAAAGACTCTAAGTGGTAGACAAGTGATGTCCTAAGAGGAAGTGAAACTCAGTGCTTGGGCAGCAGGCACAGAGCAATTTAGAAGGAAAGGAGAGAGTGGAAAGTTCCAAGTGAGCCCTGCCAGGGGAGAACTAGGTTAGAAGAAAAACTAAAGGGTCTGATGTTCACTGAGAAGAGGTTTACCCTTGTATCAAATGTGGAAAATGAACGAGTGACAGATGCAAAAAATTATTTTAATAAGATAAAGTCAATTAATAACTTCACAGAGGAAAAAGTACAAAAAGAATAGGAATGCACTTGCCGAAGTTGTGAACGTTTTATATAGTCATAATGCTAATGGGGAATATTGATTTAATGTGAACTGTGATAGTTTGGGACGATGGCAAAAGAGGAAGAACATGTGAGAACTTTCTATGCAACGGAGTAGAGGAAGGTTTCATTTCCTCAGTAAAAAGGCAACAGGAAAACAAGAGAGGAATTTCAGCATACTGTGAGAAAAAGCAGGTGAACGAAGTACGGTATTGAGATGGTGGCAAGGACTTGCCCCAAAGCACAAGAATTAGATTCTGTTTCCCATACATTATATTTGACTCTGAAAACTATATACACTGATCAACAGAACACTGTATGCACAAAACTATAAAAAACAAGAAAGCCAGGAAATTTTGCTATTAACCAACTCTTTATTTGGAAGACTAGGTAAATGTCTTGGTTACTTTTAAACTACTGTGACAAGATACCATGAGCATAGCATATAGTGACATTTTGGAATTTTGGTTTCTTTAAAAGCACAGAATTATAAAATTGTGCTTCTGTTTTAATCCCAAGTGTAGGGATGAGGGGCTGCTTCCAACTGCCTGAAGTACCTACGATTCACCTCGTGTTCTGGCAGAAGAATGGTTTTGCCAGCTGCAGATCTCTTTGTACACTGTGTAAAGATTGTCTTTGTATTATTAAATGCTGGCAGAGATCTGATTACAGGTGGGACTTTGGTATTGTTATTCTTTGGCTGCATATTTTGTAAACATTCCCTCCAATACCTTCTGATTGGTTTAATAAAGACCTCAACAGCCGATAGCAAAGGCAGGAAAGGAAGGTGGGACTTCCAGACAGAGATAAGAACTCCAGAAAAGAATCACACACAAGGTCACCATCCAGACATGGAGAAAGAATCAGTGTTGGGACTAAAATTGAGAGGTAACAGGCCCTGTGGCGGGACATAAATTACTATAAACAGGACAATGTAAGATAGGAGCTAGTTGGAAACATAAGCCTAAGCTAAGGCCAAGCTTTCGTAATAATTAATAAAAGGTCTTTGTGTCATTATTTGGGAGCTAGCACCTCAAAGAAAAAGTCCCAGTGATAACAGGCACCCAACCTTTATACTCTCTCCGTTCTATCCTTGTTTCTCTCCTATCTAGTGTTAAGGGGTGAAACAGGGTGAGGGTGGGGTGGGAGAAGGTGGGGGGAATAAAGGGTGGAAATAAAGAACTCACAAAGCAGCAAGGAACAGCTGAGATATCAACTTACAGAAGAAAGTTTATTGGAGCTTACAGTGTCAGAGGGTGAGTCCATGACTATGAGGGCAGGGAGCATAGCATGCAGGCAGACAGGCATGGCTCTGGAGAAGTAGCTGAAACCTTACATCAGTTTCATAAGCAGGAGGAAGAGGGAGGGAGAGTTAACTGGGAATAGCCTAGTGTTGGGGGACGATTTTGTGCACTTGTAGTCAAATGCTGACGTCTGTACCCAGAGATCTGGTTGTAGTCTGGATGTGGGCATTGTCATTTCTGAAGCACCCCATCTCAACGTTGTATAAAAATTGTTCTCTATCACCTCTGACTGGTCAATAAAGAGCTGAACAGACATGCTGGGAGGAGAGTAAAGGTGGGACTTGCAATCCCAGGGGGGATGGGTCCCAGGTGGAGAAGAGAGAGACGGCTATGAGGAAGTCATCATAAGGGAGTTGCCATGAGAACACAGATGAAGCAGGAGCAGCCAGGAAGATTAAGATGGCAGGTAACAGAGCACACGGCCGGGATGTAGACCAGGCCAGCATAATTGCATTAGAATAGATGAGTATCTGCCCAGCTATAGTGCTTGAAGCTTATGAATAAATGTAATAGCTCTCTGTGTCATTATTTGAGAGCTAGAGCGGGTGTCAAAAAATCACTAACTTTACAGACAGGTTAGGCTCTTGAAATCACAAAGCCCACACCCAGTGACACACCTCCACCAACAACGCCACCTCCTAATCCTTCCCAAACATCCATCAAACATATGAGCTTAAGGCTGTTCTCACTCAAACCATCACAGTAAGAATTTATCTTTCCACCAGAAACTGCAATTCAGAGTAACCAAATAGACCCACTTAAACAACAACAACAGCGACAAAAACCCAAATAGCTCTATCTTATAGAACGCCAGTTTGAAAACATGAATGGAGTGATAGGTAGAACAGACAGCTTCTTAGTCTTAATGGAGGCATCGACTCACACCTGGATTATCAGTTTGGTCCTAGAAACACCAAATAGACTGTGACAGGGAACTGGAGTCTAGGAAACAGCACACAGCTAACATTATAGATGCAAAGGGTGAGCACTCAAACTCCAATCCAGAAGCAATCTTTGTGTCAACAGTGAACCACTAACAGGCTAGTTAGGATCTGCACATATTTAATATAATAAAGCATAAGATCTGTGAAATGCTTTACCCAAACTTGGTTCCAATGTGTAGCGACACAGACAATCTGGCACCACAAGTAAATCAAACAAAAGAGCTAGGATGCCTTGAAAACCAACTGAACTCTTTCCACACATCAGTACTGTAAGAAGCTGAGCTAGAGTAAACTCAGAAACCAACAACATAACAAGCAGAGCAATGGGTGCCCCTGACTGAATACAAGGCTTTGATAAAATAACCTCAAAGGACATTTCTGGGCAACTGAAATGTTGCCTATAATCTAGACTTAGATCTAATGTCTGAGACTAAACAGCAGAATGCATCTTCTAAAGAAGACGCTATGCATACTACCCTCTTGGAAGCAGCATACATGTAATTACTTTCTCTTTCTAAGAATAGTCTTAGAAACATATTCTAAGTATACTAAGAATATAGCATATGGAAAGAGCCAGAAGTGGTGATATTTGAATAGTGGGAATATTATGGCTTTAGTTATTTTAGCTTGTATGCAAATTATTTTTTAATAATTCATATACACTGATTCTAAACTAGAAAATAACTAGTTAAAAGAAACGATATATATATATATATATTATTTTGATTTTTAAAAATAAGTAACTGTCAAACACATATTTTGTTTATTGTGGAGATTTCTCACATCAGAGTTTAGAAAAAGAAAAAGTTGGGCTGGTGGTGCATGCCTGTAATACCAGTGCTTGGGAAGCAGGGCAGAAGGATAGAGTCTAGGTCTAGCCTGAGGTACAGGAGACCCTGCTTTCCCCCAAACAAGGGAAGAATAAGAAGTTTAAATGTAAATATCTCATTCCTGGGATAACACTTTTTAAAATTGTTCTTAAGAATTCTGGATGCTGGAAATCATGACAAGTAGTAGAACAAATGTTCTAATTCCATCTTTCTTCTAATCCATAGCTTGAAAGCTGAATATTGTTATAAACATTTAAAACATCATGTGTTTTTAATGTTTGAAAATAAACACACTTCACTAAGTAAGATTACCTCTGGTCCTAGTTCTGTCTAGTGTGATGTCTGTCCATGGCTACAGGTTCTACTAAGGAGCACTGAGTATGTGAATTACCAAAGATGATTCAGCAACATTTCAACTGCACTTCTTTGCAAGGCCTAACCCCACAATAATGAAGCACAGAGGCTGCTGAATGCTTGGAACAAAGAGTGCTAACCAGAAAACAGCAGAAAGTGCAGCACATGCATTCTAACCCTGAGAGCTCACACTCCAGACCTGAGTCAGAGAACACACAGGCAACAACCCAGTGACCCCAGCATCTACGTACTGGGTATGCTCAGGCTGGTGACCTGGATATGTGCTCTGGGCTAAAAGAAGAAGCCCAGTGAATCCAGATGTTCTAATTCTTTATAATGGAATACAAAGGACAATGCACACAACTTTGTTTTATGAAAATAACCAAGTTCAAAGTGAGAAAGTTGTACTGATTTGGGATGAACTGAATGGCTACACAAATCCTACATTATCTATTTTTTAAAAAGCTCTATTTCTTAGAAAAAAATTTCTAATTAAATTGAAACACAATTTTATATATCAGGAATTCTAGCAACACAATAGCTTTTACCTTCCATGTTCAAAACATTTCTTCTCAAGTATTTGAGAATAACTAGTGTTCCCTCCAAATCCTCTCTATGCTAAGTCTACATCTTTGAACTCCTCAGTAATGTGCCCTCTACAATGCCTAACAGGCTAACAATTTTTCTTTTAGGTGTATCCCAGTTTATCACTCTTAAAAGGTAGTACTATCTTTTTTTTTTTTTTTGTGGTTCACTTCTTTTATATATATATATTTTTATTTTTATATCAATCAGAGGTTAGGTACTTTGCATCCCTGGCATAGCCCCCTCCCTCTTTCCCTCCCACTCTCCCCATCCCTCCCTCATCTCCTCCCCACCCACTCCAAGTCCACCTACAGGGGAGGATCTCCTCCCCTTCCATGTGACCCTAGTTCATCTTGTCTCCTCAGGGCTGGCTACAATGTCCTCCCCTGGGATCTAGCCAGGCTGTTACTCCCTGGAGTGTATGGGGGAGAGTCAAAGAGCCAGCCATCGAGTTCATGTCTGAAACAGTCCCTGTTCCCCTTACTAGGGTCTTCAGTTGGATACCGAGCTGCTATGGGCCGCTTCTGAGCGGGGGTTCTAGGACATATCCATACATGGTCCTTGGTTGGAGAAACTGTCCCATAGAAGACCCCTGTGCCCTGCTCAGTTTGATCTTTGTGGAGCTCTTGTTCTCCACAAGTCTTATTAACTTCCCCTATTTTTATTATTACTTCCTGCCCTTTGCCGAAGGCTTGGTTGTGAGTCTTAATATCTGCTTTGATACATTGCTATATTGATTCTTTCAGTGGCCCTCTTTGGTATGCTCCTGTCCTGTTGCTTGTTTTATCCTCCATTCAATGTCCATCTCATTGGTTCATCTAAACGAGCATTGATCATACCAACCTGGGGTCCTCCTTCTTTTAAATAAAAGAAATGAGAAAAAAAGGAAAAAAAAAAAAGAAATGGAATCTACAGAAGACAGAAACACAGATTGGCTTCCACCATTGCACGTAAGCCTCACTCATAAGCAAGGGAAGCTCAGGATGTAACATTATTACTCAGTAATTTACTGTGGTCAAGCCAATAAAACATTTTCATCTCATAATTAAAAGTATAAGTTAAAATGGAAAAGGTTGTCACAGTGTATGTGTATATGTCTGTAATTATCTTATATGATTTTGGGACTGAAAGCACTGACTTGAAGACAGTAAGTTTGAATGTCTTTTAACAAATGCTTTCAAAGTGTGAGATGAAATTTGTGAGATATAAATGTAATCCATGTAAAAATAAAGCAAGTTCAATAATTAAAAAAAAAAAAAGGTAGTACTATCACCACAATAAAAGACATAGGGTCTACCCCAGGGGTCTCAGCCTCTCTTAGCACCGATAATTTGTTTGCAACAAAATAGTGTAAGAGCATTAGCTTTGAGTTTATTCAATTAAAATCATTGGGAATTTCAATTATCTTTGCTGGGCAGTTCTTGCCTGCACCAAGTTTACCCTTTACTCAGGGCAGCATCCTCACAGTGACAGTCTATAATACCACAACATGGTACTCAGGACAGCAGTAACAATCTATAATACCACAACATGGTTAGGGCACACATGGGAAGCATGACACTGCAGACTAAGACCACATTCTATGTGACAAAGAGCCTTTCTGAAGGAAAGAAAATCTGTGCATTGCAGAAGAGGTGTCAGGCAAGACTTAAGAGTTGACAGCAAACTCAAACCACAGAGGGGTTTTCATAGAGATCCTTTGAGTTCAAGGACTGAGTTTTGCAGGCAAAAGCCAGGGTAGTATGAAACTGGAGACTTAAGAGTGAGATCTTTCAGGGACTGGAGACTAGCTTAAGGACTCTGAAGGATCACTAAATGGTTTGAAGTTGAGGAGCAAGAAGGAGAGGTGTTCACAGATTACACACACTGGTTAGTGTGTGTAAAGCAACTTCACGAAGAATAAACAAGAGGGGATCAGTTACCCGGTAGGGAGGAAGTGGCTGCTAAGAGAGAAATAGAGCCACAATAAAATTAGGACCTGATGACGGACTTTGTGGAAAGGGTGAGGAAGAAGGACATGTTAATCTAAGGTTTTCTGAATAAAAAATGGAGCAGAAGGTATGTTATTCTACTGATAGTAAGTACTTCATATGTGCAAGAAAGATTGCCAAACTGTCAAACTGGCTTCTCAGGCCTGACCCTATCTAGCAGTCAAAAGTTAATGCAAGATTATTATAATCTTATATTTTTATAATAATATATTATATTAATCTGTATCAATTTTTTGCTTTTATTTCCAGCCAGTCCATTTGATATCTGTCCCTAGCTTTCTATCATAAATTTATTAAGCCATAACTTGTAATCATTTACCACCTTAATAAAAATTTGAAAAGGTGACAGTGTCCCATGAACCTTCAGCGGCCACTGCTAACCTCTTCAGGTCAGCACTGGTCGTTCAGACAAGATACGAGAACTAACTGGCGGCAGCAGCAGCAGCAATAGAACTTGGTTTCCGCTACCTGACGTCCACCACGCCATTTGATCTGTGTATTAACTTATCCATTTGATCTGTGTATTAATTTATCAGCAATGCCTGCAGCAACAGAACTTGATGTCCACTATGCCAATTGGTCTGTATGATACTAATTGCTATACACCAAGATCTGAGGTAGGAACCACCATTACCATGACGACTTGACTCAGACTGAGTGGTGATTGACAGTCTCCAGTCACATGCTCAGTACAGTACAGGGTCACAACATGAATTCCAGCAACTCCCAAATATTTGGGTAAATATTAACTTTAATAGTGATAAATTATATAACATCACACTTGCTTTTCTACTCTCATATTATTTCTAAGTCTCACTCTAAGCTGTACGGGTATGCACATGCTTGTGTACCCCTAAAAGGGATTTTCCCTGGCTCGCTTCTCTGTGATCTTTACCAGAGGACTTTTCTTTCTAATTTCCACACATTTATTATGGCATCTTGTTATAGTTTGATTAAAGGCTTCTTCAACCCCCCTCAGCACTCCTCCATACTCCATGGCCTCTGCTCACTGGCTTGCTCCGCATAGCTTGCTAAGTCTGCTTTCTTAAAGGACCACCAGCCTGGGGGCCACCTCGCCCACACAGGCCAGGCCTCCCACCTCAATCACTAATTAAGAAAATGCCATACAGGCTTGCCTACAGTCCAGCCTATGGAGGCATTTTCTTAATTCAGGTTCCCTCCTTTCTGATAATTCTACTTGTATGAAGTTGATATAGAAGTAGCCAGCACACCTGTCCTTTTAAAATTCAGTGTAGGACTGATAAGCTGTACTGCTAGTAAAATTTTAGATTTTATGCACTGCGGGTGTTGCAAAGGCTACTGGACTCAACAACAGAAATCAGCTTTATATGCATGGTATTCTCCTTTAACACCCAATACTCCTCTTCACAGAAGAAGACAAAGTATTCCCTAAGCAATAACATGCCGAAGAGTGGTCACTAACCTTTAAGTTTCAGTAGGTCCTCCTTCAGATCTGGCCCTGCAAGCATGAAGATACTCTCGGACACAGGATTCTTATCTGTGAGGCTTTCATTGCTGGTGTTCACAATGGCTGTACAGTTCAGCAATGCCACATCTCCTTTCCTGAGGGACCAACAGATAAAAAGCAATTGTGGGGAAGAGGAGGGAGTTAGCTGACCTAGTTCATAATTTCTCCAAAGCCTTCCATTTCTGCAATGTCAGCTTTGCAATAGTAGAAAAGTAGAAATGGGGGAAAAATGCCTGACTCAAATTAACCCCGCACCTCACAATTTACTGTACTACTCCAACCCCAGAATTCACAGAACCATCATCAAATGAATACATTTGCCCCTTGATACATTTCCTGCATTATAACAGAATGCTTACACAGTTGTAAGTAGTTGACTTAACAGTTTAGAAATAGAATCAGTCATAATAACAGCCAAAAGAATATACCTGTCTATCAACTAGGGAACTGATAAGTGTGCTTTTAATATGCACACAAGGAGTACTATTAAGTCACAAAAAGAAAAGTGATACTTTGTACTACAACTGAAAACATACTAAGTCCAAAAGTGTCAAATATTTTTGGTTTAGTTTTTTTTTTTTGAGACAGGGTTAAGTCTCACGTATTTTACTGTTAGAATTTCAGGTATATGAAATATCCAAAACAGGCAAACCAACAAGATTAATTCTAAAGATGACTGGAATAGCAGTGTCTTAACTGTGGAGACGGCTCCATGGATGCATACATAGAACAACATTTAAGCTGTACATTTAAATCTGTACACTTGACTGTATTTTAACTATAGCTCAATAAAGCTATATTATAAAAGTAACATTTCAATAATGCTAGGACTTCAATAAAAAGAACTGTAGATGAAAATTATAAGGATTCACACATGTAAAATATAATAAAAAGTTACCAAAGAACCACTTTTCCATTAATGTGACGATTATACAGAAAAGGGGATCTGACGATGTCTTCCTGGAATGTCTCGGCTGTGTTGTTGCAGGAGCTTACTTCATCTTCACATGAGTCAGCCCAGCTTAGCAGGGTGTCCACATCCACAAACTGGGAAGGTGCACCCAAGGGATCCATGGAATGGGAGCTTCAGCTTGTGTCCCAGAGTCCTTGGCAATTCAACAATTCCTAGAGATTTTGGCTTAAGAGAGAAGGGATCATTTTAAAACAAAAGCACAGCAATTACACACAATATTACTTTAAGTGTACTAAACAAATGCACCCAACTCTGCTGTGGAATGGAAAGAGGCAAGAGTGTATTACGTGCCTACAGTCATTGTACTTGTCTATTAGGACAACAGTAAAACTCCTAAAATATGGGAATAAGGGGGGAAGGATTATAAGAATAATTCCTTACAAGGAACTATGTCTTTTGTGATTAAAAATCATCATAAATCACACCAGTTCTACTTTTCAGAAAGGATAACTCATTCAAGCTTCTGGGCACCCACTATTGCAAAATAAATATATAAAATGCTCTCTGCCGTGCTACAAGATATAAAGTGATAAATAGCATGTATGATTGAAAGAATGCTAGCAAGTCTGATTGAGACAGGGAGGGCCTACAGTAGTAAGATACAGTTAGGTTTCCACTAATGATCCAAGAAGATGAGACCTGGACTTAAGAGGCAACATGTGGGGCTAGAAAGATCAGCAATTATGAGTGTATTCTGCTCTTGTAGACGATCTGAATTTGGTTCTCAGCACCCATGCTGGGAGGCTCACAGCCTTGTATAACTCCAGCTGTAGGGTATATAGTGCCCTCTTCTGGCTTCTGCAGGCAACTGAACTTATATGCACTGACCAAACACAAACATGCATATATATACTTAAGTTAAATTAAAATCTTTTTTTAAAATGGCAACATGCAGAGGAATAATGACAACACACAGGATATGGTATATGAGACTACATATGGTAGACAGCTGGTTGTATAAAAATTGGAAGAGGAGGGCAATAGGAAAGCACAGTTTCTAGAGCTGGACCTAGATCATGGAAAATTCCACCAGAGAAAAGGACACCACTGACTGGTACCGTTGTTTTCAGTAAACCGTAGCCTCATTCATCCACTTAACCTTTGTAAGCCCGAGGGTGTGTTAGGCACTATTCTAAGTCGTGAGGACACCCTCAACAGTACATCTCTACCTCAGGGAGCTCATGTGTGAGCAGAGAAGAAAAACGATGGTAACAGTGTAACCAGAATGTGTATCAGAGAAAGGGCGGTGTGAGGAGCAGGTTAAGTTGGGAAAGCAAGAGGGAGAGGAACAGCAAGGGCAAAGACAAAAGCGCAGGAAGAAGTGAGCTGCAGTCCAGGAGCTAGGAAACTACACTGGTTGGAGAATCAGCTAGGTAATGAATTAGATGATGAGGTTGGTGCAGAGCAAGTCCTGATGGTCCAATTGTAAACCAGGCTAAATCCTTAGCTTCTGCTCTAAACATGAGGAAGCCACTAGAAGATCTTGACCACCACAACTAAATACAATGCTTGAAAGGAAGACTGTAGCTAGGAAAAGCAAGAGGGGCAAGAGTAGCAGAAGAACATACAGGAGGAATCTAGGACATGGTGGCCATGAGAAATGTCAGATTTGGGATATAACTGACAGGTAGAACCAGAGGATTTGTCATAGGAATTCAGAGGGCGAGGAAGCACACGAGTCAGACAATGCCTAGATTATGTGCTTGAGCAACTGAGTAGGATAGTAATGCTATTTATAGAGAAGAGATACTGGAGGAAGCTGTGGGGTGAACGGAAAGCAAAGGATTTCCCTCTCCCATGTGTCTCTTAGAATGTGCTAAGTTCAAAATGCTTATTATATAGCCCTGTGTTTGTTTTTTGTCAAACTGACAATTGGATGCTTGAAGCTAGAGCTCAAAGCAGAGGTTCAGCCAACAGATCTAGAAGTCTCAGCATGTGCAGTGGTGAAAACTACAGGGACTAGGTAAGGTTGTCTGCAGAGCAAATGCAAACAGTGAGAAAGAGCTCCTAGGACTAAGTCCTAAAGCAAAATATATACTAAGACAAGACCGTAGTGAGAAAGCTGGTAACTAAGGCAGAAAGCCAAGCAAGATGGTAGAGGGTATTGGTGAAGTGCTTCAGAAGGATCAGCCAGAGCAGAATGCTACCAAACAACCAAGACCACATGAGTTCAGGAAGTGAGCAGACAGATGAAGAGAGAAGAAAATCAGTCTGGGAACTAATTTTAAAAAAGCTTCTTGGCGTAAGACTAATGTTTGTTGTCACACTCAGGGAGAACACACAAGACCTTCCAAAAGTAATTTATTAGTGTTTCTTGGTAAGACATGGATCCTAACTAGATGCACAGATCTATCAGAATATGTTAATTCTTCTCACATATTGTTAGGTAGGAAGTGTGGTCATTCACCTAGCAGTTAAAAGAAGATCTTGTAGTTTATACCAAGATACTTTATATTGGTGCTTGATGTTTATAGTAAGTGCTTCTTTAAAATGAGTTTTCTACATGCTGTACTTGGTTCACAGTCAGCCTTTGAACCTGGAGGCAAACACATGCCCACATGTTGCTCCAGACGAGCCTGAACAGAGCACAAATGCCACTGACTCAATGCAATGACTGTCTCAGGAATCCCTGATTGCAAAAAAGGATATGCTGACTCATGCTCATGGTTCTTAGCCACATGATAAAATGAAAAAAAGAAAAGAAAAAATTCATCAAAAACATAAACAGTTTCTAAATTGCAAACTTACATGTCGACTTTTAGGGTAAATTGCTTTTTCAAACTAAATTCTATTTCAGACTCTAACACCTGCTGCTAGAACACTTTAAAATTAACAAAAAAGTAAAATGATCAAGAAAAAGAAATCTCAACTTTGGTGTAGTTCTTTCTCTTGTGACAGAGGTAAAATCACATTCTGTGCATAACCTCGGACCTACCTTCTCTTTACTATTGTGAGATGACTATGTCCACATTCCATTCCACAGTGCAACAGTGGAGTGTGACACAGTGTAAGTCATGAGCTTCTGTGCGTCAAGGCCCAAGTTCGAATCCCTGACTCACCATCTGTGAGCTGTGATCCTTGAGGCAAAGCTAGCATTTATATACAAAGCACTAGTAATTAACTCATAGGCTAATCATGAAGACTAATGCAATAATCTGTGCCAAAACTACACATCAGAGAACCTGACACAAAGCAAGGCACAATGAATTACTTTTTTAGATTTCCTCAGGGCAGTGTAACCACTGGAGAGATGAAGTTATTCTTCCAATGTACCGAAAAGACTCAAGTACTCACTGTCAAATCAACACGCAAGCTAAATGCTGAATGCTGAACTAAGTCACATTTTTTCAGATCTTGATGTCATGACTTCCCTTGTTATGTCTTGTTAATCCCTAAATAACCCAACATCTGTTCCTATGTCAGTAGGGGAAGGAAGCCACACATCAGCAATCTTGACTGTGCCAAAATGAATGTGCGACCTTTCCTACATTAGCTGGACCCTCCATCAACACTACTGCTTTAATAATTTACAGCTATCTAAGTGACTGAACAGCACCTGTCACAGACAAGCTTTCAATTTCCTTCAATGACATTCACCTTCTGGCACTCATACCCTGTGTACTTTTCTTCTGCAATACTCAGGGCTAGCAAATGATGGTGTGGCTTCTTCCAAAGATAGTTATAAAGGGCACTGTGGCCAAGTCCTGCTCTCTAACTGTGCTCTGAAGGTGTTAGGCTCCAGCCGGAGGAAAACAGGGGTCTCTGCCAAAAGCTAACCATGCACAGGCTTTTGGATAAACCACTGTGGAAGTGTGGACCCTCTGTCATTAGCTGGCTTTAAAACTATTCCAGCCACAGCTGTTTTTTCCATTGCAACCTCATGAGAGACACTGAATCAGAACCATGTAACAATGCAACAATGCTACTTTAGTATTCCTGATCTGTAGAATCTATGAGAAAATAAAAGCCTCTTGGCTTATTATGATCCAGACATTCATTCATTCATTCATTCATTCATTCATTCATTCATTCATTCATTCATCCATTCAAGAATGCTGGATACTAAATGTCCAGTGAAGAGACAAAGCCACAAAAACCACACAAACACAAAATCACAGAAATAGTATGATAAATATGCTATGTCAAATGGCCAGGGGAGATACTTAATTTAGACTAGAAAAGCAGACATTGTCCCCTTCAGAAAGTAGCAGTAAGTCCAAAAACAGCAAGGAAGTTTTACACAGGTGAAGGAAATTCCGAGAGCCATACATAGGAGTTTGGGGCGTTAAAGGATTCACAGTGAATATGCTCTCTAATCTTTACAACACTCCCATACAGCAGATACTTGAACTCTTGTTTCAAACCCAAGAGGCGCAATACCAGCCCAAGGCCAGCTAAGCGCCATGTGGACGCTGAGGCCACACCCAGGGCACACTGACCCTGCAGCCCATGCCATCCCTCTGCTCTCTGCTCTTCCTGCTGCTCAGACCACTACCTTCTCTCCAGTTCCAAATCCATTTTCATGCAAACTTTTCCAATTTCTGAGCGATCTCAGCATATATTCTGCATGTTTAAGCCAGCCAAAAGATCTTCATTCAAGCACTTTAGCAGCTGCCCTTTATAAGAATTGTATCAATTCTCCCTGAACATCTTCCTCTCGCCTTCTCCTAGTGCTCCCATTCTTGAAAATCTTTCCTTCCTCATTTCTTCTTCAGACCACAGAAACAGCTCCCCACATTGTGTGTGTGCATGTGGGGGGCTAGTTGGGCAAACACTATCACCAAGCTGTATCTCTAGCCCTCTTTTTACTTTCTATGTACTCCCTGTTTTGAGATGGAGCACTCTAAGTTGCCAGCCTCGCCTTGCTCATTCTTGCTCACGGAGGCATTGAAAGCAGATTACCCTGCCTCAGCCTCCTGAGTAGCTGGGACTGCAGGCTGGTGCCACTGGGCCTGGCTCACGAAGTGTTGTGTGAGTGTGTACTGCGTATGTGCGCACAGATACGTGTAAGCACGCGGATGGAGGTTAGAAGTCAGCAGCAGGCATCTTCCTCAATTCCTCATTCAACTTATCATTATTATTATTATTTTGAGACAAGGTCTCTCACTGAACCTGGAGTTCAGTGATTCAGCCAATTAACAAGAGGATACTCTTGTCTCATTTGAGCTGAGATTACAAGAGCACAACATAGTGCCCAGCTTTCTATGAGGGTGCTGAGGAGCTGAGCTCAGTCCTCACACTTGAGTGAGTGCTGAGAAGCCGAGCTCGGTCCTTACACTTAAGTGGCAAGGCTGTAAGAGTGAGGCATTGCTCCAGTCCCAGCTTCACTTCTGAGTATTTGTTGCAGAGTTCTGCTTCCTCTTTCATTTACTCAACCTTTTGTAATTTCTGTCAGCTCAACATGATTAAAGCTCTGATTTTAAGGTCAACAGAAATTCCTTAAGTTGACCAATTTCTCCTTGAAATCCTATTATTGTCTTTGATGTGCACTTCAGTTGCTCTCTGTCAGATCATATCTAGTCAGTTCAGTATGCTAGATCTCTCCTGCTACTGGAGTTATTGTGATCCACAAGATCAGCGCTAATTTAGTGCTAATTAATGCTCACAGCTGACGTGGGGCAAAAGTTAATGACATTTTCTGGAACATGTCCTAAGTGTCCTGGATATTAATTAAGGTTGATTTTTTTTTTCGAGACAGGGTTTCCCTGTGTGGCCCTGGCTGTCCTAGACTCATTTTGTAGACCAGGCTGGCCTCGAACTCACAGAGATCTGCCTGCTTCTGCCTCTGGAGTGCTGGGATTACTGGTGTGCACCACCACCACCACCCAGATAAGGTTGAATTCTTTTGCTCCATCTCCACTGAGAAACTGATTTTTCTCATTAAAAATAGATTTAACTCACAGATGCTCCCAATATAAACTCATGGCCACGCTTGTGCATCTCCACATCCATGCACACATGCAAGAAAGTTGAGAAGCAAACCCAAAGGTGGCAGAAACCTAAACCCCAAAGTACGGAGCTCCCTACGCACACATTATGTGAAAGTTACATGTTGGAAAAACTCACCTCACATAATGTGTATGTAAGAACTCATACATGCGCATACATCTGAAAGGATTTCAAGACTGAGATTAAAACTTCAAGGATGGACTGAAAACAAGAAGGGGTCATGCGTATGATGAGAAGTGGGAGTGTGGATGGAGACAGACAGGTAACCACAGTAATCTATAACCTTAGACAGAATTTGGATAACATTAAATGGAAAAATACTTCCCACTGAAAATCAATTGGTCAGTTCTGAACTTTGAACAAGCTTGCAAACAAACACTATAGTGTAGTGAAACAGGCTCCTAAGGCATATTTTCACATCAAAAAGTTGTTGGATTCCAGAATAGATCAGATCTATGTATTAGGCCAAATACTTTCTATGTTAAAGAGAAAGGACCCCCAAACAAAAAGAAGCTACTAAATATCCTTTATAGTTCAAAGGGCTTACTATAAACAGTTCTTTGTAGCTTATTTCCCTCCTACAACCTGTCATTAATAGCTTTAAAGAGAAAAGAAGTCTAGTGATTTATATGAAAAATTAAGTTTCCCAGAGACCAGATTTTACTACTCAAGATTTGGCAGCATCAAGTAAGAACACTTTGGATCACTCAAAATCTGATTTTTTCCCCATGACAGGATTTCTCTGTGTAGCCTTGGCTGTCCTAGCTTTGTAGACCAGGTTGGCCTGGAGTTCAGAGATCCGTCTGCTTCTGCCTCCCTGAGTGCTACATTGCAGGTGGGAGCCACCTTGACCAGTTACAAAATCTGATTTTGGAATGGCATCAAGCTGGGCGTGGCAGCGCAAGCCTAACACACGCAGCACCACTCCCAGCGCCAGGGAGGCAGAGGAAGGTGGGTCTTTGTGATTTTGAGGCCAGATAATTCCAAGACAGCCAGAACCAGGTAGAGAGCTCATGCCTCAAAAATGAACGAACAAACACAGAATGGTATCATTTAAGAAAGGAAAGTGAGAATCTCTGAGATGACAAGCTGTCTGTCAAATGTTTTCACAGGTAAGACAAGACTGGAAAATTCATAGAGTTTGACTATGCATCTGACCTCATAATTAATAACACTACTTGTTTTGATGCTTTTGATTAATTACAGGTTTACTATCCTTTATGGTTTTGTATTTCAATATTTAAAAGCTCCGAACGTAAAAGGATGAAAAAACATACCACATCCATCCCAATGCCAAATCAGTTATGGAGTTATCAGTTAAAGAATTAACTTATGCAAATGGAAAGCTGCCCAGATAAAAAAAAGTGTCAGTGCTCAAATATATCAGCAATAAAAACATCATAGCAAAAACGACTTCTAAGCTTCACCAATGGTAAGCTGTAACATCATCATTCAAAACCACCCAAAGCACATGCTCTACTGGTGAACTAACAATGTCACCTGAGCATTAAAGGAACCAGAGCATGCTTCAGTTGCAGGTCTTCCTACTGTGTGCAATTGGAAGCTTAAAAGAGAATGTTGTCCTTCAGTACTGGATAAGTAAAAGATTAAGATGTGCTATCTTAGCCTGGCAAGGCAGTGTACGCCTTTAATCTCTGCACTCTGTAGGCAGAGGCAGGTGGATCTCTGTGAGTTCAAGGACAGACCGGTCTACCGAGAGAGTTCCCGAAAGACAGGAATACTGTGAGTCTCTGAAAGGGGTGTGGGTGTGTGTGTGTGTGTGCGCTATCATAGCACTTCATATCTAGACCAGGATGGCTTCCAAGTGCTGGTATTAAAGTCATGGACCAAGCCTGGCTTTGACCCCACGGTCAAACATGACAATACTTATTGGCAACATGTAAAGGTTGGACAGGCCTGAAAGAGTCTAAACTGTTTTTCCACTAAAGTGTACATTTTCCACCTCTAACAAAGGAATGCAGAAGCATCTACAGGAGGTAGGGGCCATACACACCTATCAAGCTCCTCCCCTGCTTCAAATAAATCTGTCGTCACAATTTCTTGCCTTCTCATTCATCCAAGCCACAACAAATGTATTCTTGTTTCAAAACACCTATGCTGATACAAGCACCACCTATGTGTTCTGTATAATTTTTTTTCTTAAATACAGACGAAGCGCTGAACATGTTTTAAAACATGAAGAAAACCATACCCTGTAAACAATCCCTAAAATTAAACAGAAAGATAAATCTACCTGACAACTACACTGTCTACTTTCTAAATTTCTAGGTTGGCTGCAAAGGTCTTGTTCAGTTAGTGATGGCAGGAGATCATTTCTTTCGTATAGTTAAATGTCAGCTTCGGTTCCATACAGATAGCTAGAGACAGCAGAGCTCATTTCTTCAACTTCTAAACAGCCCATGGATTGAAGCGGGCAGAACTGCAAGAGAGAAAAGCTAATTTCCTCCCGTTAACAGAGCGGCTCGGTCTCAGTCTACAATCAAGGACGGGCCAGCCCAGGGTCATTTCCCTCCCAAGAGGCCTGAGAGCGGAAACACAAAACCAAGGCAATGTCACTCTGGGGACTGTGGGGTTAGACAGCTCAGCATCCTGGGCTTGGCGTCTGCCCTCAGCGGACTCAAATCTACAGGGCGGGCTAGACTCGACTTGAGCTGTCACCCGTAGGGCTGCTAGCGGCACCGCGTTTCAGCATCTCAGGACGAGCGCCTCCAGAGCTCCGCGCCCCAACCTGCCCGGGGTGCGAACCCCAAAGCCGGGGCGGACGCCAGCCTGATCCCTCCCAAGTTGTGCTGCCCTCCCTTCCCGGCTTAGCCCTTTTCTCACGGCGCTTGGGCGGGTCCATCCGGGCGGCGGCCCGCAGCTCAGCTCCGTAGCAGAAGGCGGGAGGTTGACATCGGCAACACACGATTGCCAGAGGCGGAGGCTGAAGCGAGCTGGTCTCTAGAGGCCAGGGTGACTAGCGACAGCACTCTGACAGCCAAGGTGCCCGCTTCCTTTCCGCCACGCCACCCAATCACACGTTTCGCCGTCACTTCCGCCTAGAAGGTAAGGGGAACGCCGGGCGGAAGAAACCACCAACCGGACCGGAAGAGGCGGGTTCCGTGGGCGGTGATGTCTGCTGGAGCCTCGTGGAGGCTGAGGTGAGTGTTGCTGGCTGTCTAGGGGTTGCCGGGCGCGTGGTGCTCTGGGTGGGCCGGTGCAGCGGAGAGGACTCCGCGCTGTGGGCACCAGGGAGGCTGGAGGGTGCTCGGTTGCCGGGGCGGACTGCGTCGCGGAACCCGGAGGCCGCGCGACTGTCCCAGTGCTGGAGAGTGCAAGGAACTGTCCGACTTTCCTGGGGTTTTGGGAAATGATGTGCAATAAAAACTTAGGAGGGCAGGCGGGGGAATAATTTGAGAATGACAGGGTCGCAGGTAGAAAAAAAGGGAAGTTATTTGAGAAATAAGCATTTAGGTAGGTTAAAGTAACTGAGTCCCCGTGGACCCCTTCATTTGGCTAACAGCGTAAGCCTTTAAAGTCCTAGGGTAGGGACGGTGCATTTGAAAACAAGTTCAGTGTTACTGTGACTGCGGATGAAAAACATGGAAGTGAAAGGGCTAGGTAAGAAAACTAGTGCAACAGCTCGTTGATGACGAGCTGGAAATGAAACTTTTGCGAAGTGAATCATGGATGGTATTCACAGAAAACAATCAAAGGAGATGGCAGGCCTAGGGGAAGAGTGTTTAGCGTGGTGATTAAAAGCAGAAAATTTGGAGTTAGACTGCCTGTATTGGAGCCTGGCTTTGGTGCTTACTGGTTAACTTTGAGCTAGTTGTTCAGCATCTCTGTCTTATTTTCCTGGTCTGTAAAATGATGTTAAGAATAAATTGCCTCTTCTATTACTGAAGAAAAATTTTATGCATACATTTGCAGTGTGCTAGACACTTTACTGGTGTTTGCTTCTGCTCATGCAGTAACTGCATGAAGTTAGAGATCTACATGTGTAATGCACAATGTATCATTTACTGTACCTTACACACTCTCTTAAGCCTTGCTACTATGATTCTTTTTCTTTTCTTTTCTTTTCTTTTTTATGACTCCAAGGTCACTAGAAAGTTTTAAACCTTAATAGCTAGGGAGCTTGTTTTTAAAGTCAAACAATAAGAGAGGTTTAGGAAGTAAGGTTGTGATATAACGTGCTCAGGAGGGCAAGGCCTGTAAATGCTTGGAACTCTAGTCGAGACTAGAAATAGAGATGTGGGAATCCCTGAACCTCAGCATGCTGTGTGGATTCGCCACTGAAAATACTGCAGAAGGATATCTGATGAGCAACTTTAGTTAAGTTCATAATAAAAACAATTGCAGAAGAATTTAATTCTCTTTTGGTTTTGTTTGTTTGCTTTTGAGATAGGGAGACAAGATGCTATATAGCCAATTTTTAAGTTTACAGTGCTACTTACTGCTTTTCATATGTAGCTGAGGGTGACCCTGAGTTCCTGGGACCTGGTGCCTTTCTGCCCAGGGCTGAGATTAAAGTTTTGCACCATTGCACATAGTTTATTTAGCACCAACAGTCTAACCCAGGAATTCTAGTGTGCTAGACAGGCTGAGCTACATCCCCCCAGTCCTTTCCTTCATCTTACTGGTTTAATCCAGGTTCCCATGAGGGGGGAAAAAAAGTCAGATTTACAGTAATCACTGAGGAAACTATTCAGTCTCAGCCTACCCAGTTTCAGTGTCAGAACCTTGCTAGTTCTTGACAGGGAAAGAGAGGACTGTGTGTGGCTGCTATGAAGCTTTTATGTTAGATATTCCTGAGGTGATTGTGACAGTGTAAACAGTTTAAAACTAGAGGCATGAGGGAGTAAGGTCAGTGATTTAGTCAGTAAATAAAGCTTAAGAAGTCACAAGTTGCATGTTTTTGGAAGTACATGTGTGCAGCTTTATCTGATGTGTGTGTGTGTGTGGAGTTGACATGGAGTATCTTCCTCCATCACTGTCTGATTTATTTCTTGAAACATGATTGCCCAGTCCTTGCATGGCTTGGGCTTGGAACCCTTACTAGAGGAAACAAGAGAATGAAGAAAAGACAGACACATATATACACATACAGAAAAGCTGAGATCAGGTGGTCTGGGCCCTCGGATAGGGAGGCTGCAGTGCCCCAGAAGCTCAGCATGTTTATTATATAGAGTTGAACAGGAAGGAGGGGTTATTGCATACAGCTGAACAGGAGGCAGAGTTAGCTAAAAGGGGAGCAGTCTTCAAGCAGTAAACATTAGACAAGAAAGTACTGTGAACAATTTCTGAACACTGTAAATATCGCCACTTGTGCCAGAGGAAGGTGCTTCCACGCACATGTGTTTGAGGATTTGAAGTCCTTGACATGGCTGCGCTCTTCTCAACAAGACACATTCACTCAGGGCTTCCTTTGATCCACACACAGGGTCTCTGAACTTGGAGTTCATGGATTCAGCTAGGCTGGCCCTGCCAGTGAGCTCTAGGGATCTATCTGCCTCTGCCTTCCCAGTGCTGGCATCGTATACACATTCCTTTGCACCTGGCCTTTGCATGGGATCATGCTTACACAGGAAGTGCTCTACCAACCATCTGAGCCAAGTGACATGCTTTTGACTGCATAAAAAGTGCTTTGTTACTTGTACAACCACTCTGGAAATCAATTTGGCACTTTCTTAGACAATTAGGAATAGTGATTCCTCAAGACGCAGCTATACCACTCTTAGGCATATATCCAAAAGATGTTCAAGTACACAACAAGGACATTTGCTCAACCATGTTCGTG
>CM053744.1:93891330-93933299 GCA_028658305.1 Pachyuromys duprasi
AAAAAAAAAAAAAGGGCTTTGTTTGTTAGTCTTCCTGAACCAATATACTGCAAATGCTGACTTTTGTTTATTTACACAGATCGCCTTCTCTGTGGCATCAGACATTCTAACATGGGGCTTACCAAACAGTATCTCCGCTATGTGGCTAGTGCTGTCTTTGGCTTAATTGGCAGCCAAAAAGGTAACATTGTTTTTGTGACACTTCGTGGTGAGAAAGGACGCTATGTGGCAGTACCTGCCTGTGAACACGTTTTTATCTGGGACTTAAGGAAAGGCGAGAAGGTACGTCAGAAAATGAGTGAGTTGGTACTGATTCTTTGGAGGAATGAAGTGGAAAAGCCCTGACTGATCTGCCCACATTAATTTATCTGTGAGCCCCCAAGAGACCACTTCCCTCTGCTTCTAGAGAGCGAGCACCAAATTCTGTTGTGTTCTAAAAATCACAGCCATACAGGAGCTTCCTTGTGTAAACGTTCATAGGTCACTGTTTGTAGCTATTATTTATTTCTACTTCTGTCTACCAGTTCTACTTTTCTGCTTGTTCTCTGAGCCAGTGGTAAAATATTAGGATTTAAAAAGGACTGTTGTGGAGTCTGTTTCTTAAATATATTGATGAGATCTAGCAGTTGCAGAACTAATTTGACTGTGACTGAAGCTAGTGCTTTCTTCTAATAAGCACATAGAGATATTTGAATCATCTCTATTTGCTGTATGACTCCTAAGAAATGAGATGAGATAGATATAGATATATAGATACTTGTTGCTACCTAGAGACTCTTGGGATGAAACCACTAGTTTTATAGTTCCATGAGGTTGAGTTAAAGCAAGGATGGGATTATATCCCTTTATCAAAAATCACCAGGATAAAAATTTGGTAACTTACTCATTGCCTGGCTGTATATCCCAAGGTCAGGCTTGAGAGGAAATGATTACCTCTTGAGGATCTCATTGTCTTTGCTTGTGCATCAGTGACTGGAGTTTATCGGTCCTCATGTGTCGCTAAGATCATTCCCACCCTGGTGTCTTGATACATGCCCTACTCTTCTCCATTGGTTTTGATTTTTATGATTTCAGATCCTTATTCTTCATGGACTTAAAGAAGAAGTCACTTGCTTGTGTCCTTCTCCAGATGGGCTGCATCTGGCTGTTGGCTATGAGGATGGATCTATCCGAATCTTCAGCCTCCTCAGTGGTGAAGGAAACATAACCTTCAATGGACACAAAGCAGCTATCACGAGCTTAAAATATGATCAGCTAGGAGGCAGACTGGCTTCTGGGTCCAAGGTAAGCTTCAGAGACCAGTGTCCAGAGTTGCTTTTCACACTTAGGTAGAAGAAGGTTATTTACATAAGTTATTCTGTGAAACTGGATTCTCAGGGTCCAAGCTAGTATACATTTGGAAGAAATAGAGTGAGGAAGGTTGATGCCCATGACAGGAAGTGTGCTATTTGTTTCCTATTATCTTCTCTGATAAAAGTCTGTATAAATGAAAGAGTAAGACAGAGGTACAGTGAAAGCTGTCATTGTGGAAAAGTGACCCCAAAGTGTAAAATAAGGAAGATTGGAAAAGAAGATGTAATAATTTTGCCAATGAATCTGTAAAATTAGTATCTTTCTAATGTTTTAAAAGTTAATGAGTTAAAGCCCAGCATTCTGGCACACATCTTTAATCCCAACACTTAAGAGATAGGGCACCTGCATATCTGTGAATTTAGAGGCCAATCAACTGAGCTGTATCCTCCTGGGATATACAGTCAGACCCTCTCTTAAAGAAAAAGCAAAGGAAAAAAGAATGTTTTCCAGCATAGGAGAAAGGGAGATGAGCTCTTTGTAATTGTAGCTAATGGGAGAGGAAAATCATCTTTCTTCAATGGAGTGATAGTGGGTATGTTAACCAGACTTCAGGCAGGCCCCATGCTCAGGGTAGTTGACCAACACAAATCAAAAACTCTGATTGTTTTCTTGTTTTGTTTTTATTTTTTTTCCATTTGTTCTGTTTTTGTTTTTCTCCTTTTTGTTGTTTGGTTTTGTTTTTTTTTAAAGAAGGAAAAACAAACATGCAGTTGGGTGCTGGGAATGTTGAGGGGAAGAATATGATCAAAATATATGAAATTCTCAAAAATAAGATTGAAAAGATTGATAGATTTGAAACATACATTTAAGACATTAAAATTTTTACCTTTAAAAAGTATAAAAAGGGGGGCAATAGAGTGTTTAATAAAAACTATCATCTACCTTTTAGACTTGTAAAATACGATATGACATGCGTTTAAGAAATTAAAATTTTTACCTTTAAAAAGTATAAAAAGGGGAAATATAGTATTTAAAAACTATCATCTAGCTTTTAGATTTGTAAAATAAGGTATAAAATTCAACATGTAAAAGATAACATCAATGAAAAAAACAAGTCAACAGTTTTAAAGAAATGATGGTGGCCATTATTTACCACAGATCATGGGGGAAAATAGCATTAGTTCGTAGAATACTTGCTTAGCATGTAGGAATTCCTGGGTTTTATCCCTATCACCATATAAGCTTGTCCTATGCCTGTAAACTTGACGGGAGATAGAGATTGAAGATTAGAAGTTCAGGGTCACTCTTGGCTACATAGTTAAATTGAGGCCATCCCGGGATACATCAGACCCCATCTCAAAGAAACAAAAATATTAGTGTTCTGAAAAACAAGTTAAAATGGATATGAAGACCAAGCATTCTTTGCTGAAGGAAGGAAATTGGCAGTGATTTATGGAAATATGATAATACCCAGAGTACACAGACAGGAAGCTAGTCTTCTCATACAGATCTTTGATAGTTTTATAGATAATGTAATCTCAGGATTATTACAATGCTGTGTCTCTAAAACTGTAAAGGCAACCATATCTTTTAACCAAAAGCATCAAACTAGTATTTATTTTTACTAAGATAAATGCACAAAGATTTGTGTAGGTGAATTTTCAGTTTCACTTTTATAGTAACAGAAAAATGGAAATTATGTACATGTGTAAGATAAACAATGTAAATTGTGACACTAGAAATCAGTGTACAGCAGAATTAACTATCAGATGCATCAAATAAGAGGACAGTTTCAAGCTGAACACAGCATGGACTGTTCTCCTCTTTGTTTTGATTGGTGTTCTGATGCAGAGTCTCACTGGACTGTTCAGCTGTCCTGAGTGCAACTACAAGGGATCACCACCATACCTAGAGAGCTCTGTTTTCTAATAAGAAAATACCTGGAGATCTCACGTAAATGCAACCAGACAGTGTAAAATACTGTCTCTGCTCATTATTCCTGGATGCAGGAATAGGCTGCTTTCCAAGTTGTGCAGGATGGCATATTACCTTTGTAGTGACTGAGTCCCGTTATTTTGGCCTTTTGTGGTAAGAAAAATGTTTTTTCTTGTGTGTCACTTTATCCTTCAAGGATACAGATGTTATTATTTGGGATGTGATCAATGAAAGTGGCCTCTACCGTCTAAAGGGACACAAGGATGCTGTCACACAAGCTCTGTTCCTACGAGAAAGGAATCTCCTGGTTACCAGGTAAAGACCTGAGGAGTTTGGGGTTTTGAAGGAGTTGGCCTCACCGCTTGTTGCTCTCCACTGTGCTCATGCTTGTGTGTGTCAGTGCTTTCTCCTAGGCGTCCAGCTTCCCTCCCCCCTCTTCCCGTTCTGCTTCTTAAGTGCTAGAGTTATGCAATGAGTACAGCATGTTGAAATTTTCTTTTCAGATTGTCCTGTAGAACGGGCATTTATCTCCTAGAGCCATAGAAGTCAGGAAAGCAGAATGCCAAGCTGTGTGTTTGGTGGCCTGCCTATTGAGGAAAATGTGCTTCATAAACCTATTGAACCTCTGTTAGATTGACCCATTTGAAAATTTTATTTTTGTTATGTCAGAGTGATCAAATATTTTTAATTACATATGGTTCAGCCTAATATAACCACTGTCTGTAAGGCATTCACTCAAGGAAGACTAAGATCATAAGGTTTGTCATGCAGTAATGAGAAGAAACATTGTAGTGGCTCAGGAAGATTTGTTTCGATTGACAGGGTGAGGAGACACCTGTACTAGGGCAATAAACAGGTTTTTGAGGATGATGCAAGAAGAGACTGGCTTTGATTCTGTGGAGAACGTTGAATTGGTAAACTTTAAAGTTACCTCAGAGTTGTGTGGGATGAGTGCCAGCAGTGGGCAGCAAGGCCATAGAGGAGCTGCCGAATGATGCGGATCGAAGACGCAGTCAGGCCTGTGCAGATGTGGATCAGGAGTCAAGCTCTAGAGAGCATGCAGGGTGTTCTCAGTATGGAAAAGTCTACGAGGTGGAGGACAAAGGAGCTGGGAGGTCTGAGATGTTCCCATGGGGGAGGGGGGGTGAAGCTCCTTATTTTCCTGGTAGAGAGGCCACATGGAGAATTGTAATTCTTTCCTTCTCACAACGCTTGGGTAGTTTCCAATGTTACTGCTGTGTTTTTCTAAACAACAAATGAGTTACATCCTTTGTTAGTTTACTGATTCTTCCTAGTAAGATTCTTTTCCCGGTTTTTCTTTTAGTGGGAAAGATACTTTGGTAAAGTGGTGGGATCTTGATAACCAGCACTGCTTCAAAACAATGGTCGGCCATCGAACTGAGGTATGTGCTGGGTCATGGGCTCCGAAAGAAAGCAAAAAGTAAAAGATTGTTGTTATATATAAAAAAAATCCCAGTCATTCAATATAACCAATAAAGACTCAGGAGCCAGATTCTGTGGTAAAAGCCTACTAGCTCAGAGAGGCAGAGAAAGAATCTAGCTGACCTTTGCTACTCAGCCAGTGTTCCAGAAGGAAAAAGCCAGAAACTGAAAACCAAAGAGCTCAAAAATCTCCTTTTTCTCCATGCTGTCTTAAATACTCTTTAATTCAGTGCCCTTTCTTTTCTACCTGATCCCCATCAGCTGGTTTCTTGCTTGGCCTCTTGACCTAGGATTAACTTTATTAAATCTTGTCTAAGAAAGCTCTTGGATTAAAGGTATGTGCTAGGGCTGAGCCACAACGTAATCACCTGTTTACAATAAAGAGAAAGTTCTTAGATTAAAGGTGTGTTAGGGCTGAACTACACCAAACAAAAGACAAGTTTTTACAGTTCACAGTGGGATCAAACATCAAATATCAGACAACAAAAGGTGGTTTCTCCTCTGGCCTTTCCTGGTTCTTTTTACTGCTCATCCTAACCTGTGTGCTGTCTTGAGGGACAGACCAGCTGGGAGGAAGCGGTACCAACCACTGGAACAGTAGCAACCTCTGTGGTCTCATACACATTAGCCCTGGGTGGCTTGTTATCTTTGAGTTCCTCATCTTAACTAGACCTACCTGTAACTGTTGTATTAGTAAGGGTTCTCTAGAGGAACAGAATATATAGAATGAATCTACATAGACATTTAGAAAGGAAGTTATTAGATTAATTTACAGGCTGTGGTCCAGATAGTCTAACAATGGCTGTCTACAAATGGAAGGTACAAGAATCTACTAGTTGTTCAGTCCAGGAGGCTGGTATGTCTCACTGACCTTCCATAGACACTAGAATCCTGAAGAAGTGGGCTCTAATGCCAGGGAAGAAATGGATTTGCTTGCTAGTGAGAGCCAGAGCAAGCAGGCAAAGACAGCTAGCTTCCTTCTTCCATGTCTTTTATGTAGGATGCCAGATTACAAAAATCCAGATTACAAGTGGGTCTTTTAGCCAGGCAGAGTGCTGCACACCTTTAATCCCAGCGCTCAGGAAGGCAGAGGCAGGCGTACTGCTGTGAGTTCAAAGCCAACCTGGTCTACAAAGCAATTCCGGGATAGCCAAGGCTATACAGAGAAAGGCTGTCTCAAAAAACCAATAAAATAAATTAAAGGGATGTAGGATCTCACGTATCCCAGGCTGGCAGCAGAGTCACTGTGTGGCTGCTCCCTGCGTCCCCAGCATCAGAATGAGAGGTGTGTGTGGTGTCCTACCTGGTTTCCTGGGGTGGGGGTTCTTAAAGGTGTAAAGACATGTTCACATGACATCCATCTAGTCTGCTCTCACCTGTTTACTCAAGAGAAATAAAAGCATATGGCAGTAAAAAAAGTCTTTTCACTTCAAATGCTTTAATCAATATCTTTGCCTCTCTTTTTATGAGGCTTTCAAAAATACTTGTAATAATGACGTGGAAAGTGTTTCTGTGAAAACTGATGGGCAGCAGTGTTGCTGTGTCTCTGCTGCTTAGTTCTTGGGTGCTAAAGGGTGAGAATTCTGCAGTAGACATGAATAAGGCATCTTTTAGTTGTATGACATGGCCAAAAACAAGTATGAGACCCCGAGTCATGGACTGTACCGAGGATTTGTGATGAGTAGCTCCTATCTAAGCAGGACAGTGAGAAAGTAGAGAAATTCCCAGTGTCACATGAACAGGTTTTCCCCTCTGGAAAAGTGTTTCTCTTTGTTAGTGAATTTTGAAAGAATTGCCTTAATACACTTTTTCATAGGTTTGAAATGCAGAGAAACTTCATCATAGTGAATGAACACTTCTGCAGTGCTTCATTATGACTCTTGGAGAATTGAAAAATGATTCTGTGTGACCTGTTTTGTATTCTTAGGTGTGGGGCTTGGTTCTGGTTTCAGAAGAAAAGCGACTAATCACTGGGGCTGCAGACAGTGAGCTGAGAGCCTGGGACATTGCCTACCTGCACGAGGTGACCACTGGGTTCAGATATGGCCAATTGCGTATTTTCACAGGTCATCATCCTATTGACATAGAATCAGATTTGTAATAGAAGGAGTTCTTCCATTGATGACCTGCAACTTCTAAACAAAGAGTTCCTCGTTGTGCGCTCTTTGTTCTGATTTATTTGAGCTTGAAAGAGAAGATTTAGGCTTATAGCTTCTGGTAATAGTGTTTAGGTTGTAGCATTTTAGCCTTGTATTCCTGGGCATATGTGGGTGTACTTTAGAGGACTTTCTTTTCAGACAACAATCTATGTAGGATACATGCATTTTTGTACACAGATAGTCCCAAGAGACTTACAGTTTTTGTGTGTATGGGGCAGGGAGTGATTGTAAACTTTAGGCTTAGCTGGAGTTAGTATATAGCCATCTAGCCAATAGCCATTGTGATAGGTTTTGTATATCTTAGAGTAGTGTTTTGTTTTGTTTTTTTCTGTATTTAAGGAGAAACTGTAACACACCTTACACTGCCTATGCCAGTACCAATACCAATGGCAGACTTTCTAGAATATCTTTTTTCCTACACAGTGAAAATCTTTAAGTTAAGGAAGAGTTGAGCCATTAGTTTTTATGCTATTATCTACTCATATATAGTCCTCATAGAATGGAAAGTCAGTGTGATAGTATAAGGAAAATGAATGCTGTTTTGTTGTATATAATGCCAGTTTCTAATAAATTCTGAAACTTGATATTGAAGAATTTTATCAGAGGTTACCAGTTAAGATGTAAGTGCTTATAAGAGAGACTTCTAAGTCACTGGGGTTAAAAGTCATTCCCTGAGACATTTTAACTTTTATTTTTCTATCTTTATAAAATAGATTGATGACCCAGAAGAACCAGAGCCTAAGAAAATCAGAGAGTATCCTGGAATACAGGACACACCCGAAGCAGAGGAAGGCACCCCTGAGGCAGAAGAAGTGTCTGAAGATGTAATCTACTGTGTTTCTTCAGTTGGGCTGAGTAGTAGGGCAGGGAAGAGCAGATTCTAAGTCTCTCCAATGATCATTTTAGGGAGTGTTTTGTCACCTGCATATATTAAATTTATGCCTTTTTAGAGGTTTAACAGAACAGACGTTTAATCTCCATGTTCTCTTGTGTCCTCTGTAGCGCATCCTTTCATGCCAGAAAGCTGGTTCCATAATGCGGGAAGGAAGGGACAGAGTTGTGAACCTCGCTGTGGACAAGACAGGCAGGATTCTTGCTTGCCATGTGAGTTACAAGCTTAGAAAACAGTAAGACTGTTCCTTTAAATACTCAGTCTTTCCTAATTCACTGTGGGCATGGACTTTTCTTTTGGCTGTATTAATAATTAAGCACATGGGTCTAGAATGATAGCTCAGTGATTAAGACTGAGCGTTGCTCTTGCAGAGGACCTGAGATTGGATCCCATCGTCCCTGTTGGGTGGGTTATAGCTACTTGTCACTCCAGCTTTAGGGGATCTGATTAGATAGACATGTCTGGTCTCTGAGGGCATGTATACACACACACACACACACACACACACAGACTTTAAAATGTAGTATACATGCGTACAGTCTAATGTCCTAGCACAACATTCATAACATCCCAAAAGTAAGTATATTCATTATTACTAACAACCACTTATTATTTGCTAGCTTTTCTCATCATTGTAAAGGTGCAGGCTCTGTTTGGCCTTTACAGGAATGTTGAACAGGAACATTATAAAGTATTCCCACTTTATTGACAAGACAACAAATCTAGAGAGATTAAATTGCTCATGGTGACCTGGCCAGGAAGGGAAGACAAATAAATATTGCTGTTTAGTTCTTTCCAGGTCTAAGACAAATTGTAAACTGCCTGTCTTAGGGGTCACACTGTCTGCCTCTGCCTCCCTAGGGAACTGATTCTGTGCTAGAAGTATTTTGTATCCTTTCCAAAGCAGAAGTTCAGAAGAAAATGGATAAGAAGCTGAAGAAAGCTAGAAAGAAAGCAAGGTATTTGTTTTTAATACTTAATATTGTGACTTTTAAAACATTTACTTGACTACTTATTACAGTTAAAACTAGAGAATTTGTGGAGTACCAGTCCACAGGGTTTTGATTTTTGATTCCTGCTTCTTTATTCCAAACACAATTCTGAGTTGCACTAAGAAGCACACAGAAGCAGACTGCAGATTTTAAAGTCAGGAACACTGGGATTTTCTTTAGGCCAGTGCTCGGCAGGCAGAGACAGAAGCCTAGCTGCAGCTTGCCGGCCAGCCAGGAGCAGAACCAAAGGGCTCCAGGTTCCCTAAGAGACATTGTCTCAAAGTGGAACACGGCTGAGGAAGACAGACATCCTCCATACACAAACACACCAGGGAAAAAGAAAAGAAAGAGACCCTTTAATGGGCGATTTATAAATCTAAAGTGGTTAAGTCACCTACTGACATGCTTTGAGATGTGTGCTGGTGCACATGACAGGTTAGTCTAATTGCGGTTACACTTGTTGAGAAAGTTGTAGAATTAGAGGAGTTTGTCAGAAACAGATTGATTTGGATGACATTCGTTGCAGGAGTTGGTATGGGCCCGTTGCATTCCAAATCTGTTCACTAAGAGCAACACTTTCAGTGGACTCTGCTCATTCAGTTCTCGGGGTGACCCTGGTGTCCAGGCTGCTCCCTCAGAATCACTCATTTGTCCCAGGGCCACAGTGTGTTTTCCTTTTCAGACTGAACTCTACCAATGGGGAGGAGGACCCTGAGACTAGTGTCTCAATGACTCTGCAGGATGAGATCCATCGGGTGGCCAATATCAAGACTTCTGCCAAGATCAAGTGAGTAGAGTGTCGAAGTGTTACAGAGCAAGAAACCACCAAGTATCCCTGGCATTGTCATGGAATTTGCCAACACGTGTGAATTATATTTAAAGGTGGCAATCATGTCACACAAGCCCACATGTCCATTTTTTTATTGAATCAGGCTGCCAATTAAGAAAAATGCATATTCTTCCTTTAGAAGTATTTTAAATACAGCACAACACAGAAACAGTATCTCAAAACTCAGAGCTGAGCCCAAGGGTGTTTTTTTGGTTTGTTTGTGTGTTTGTTTTTTTACATTAAAAGCCTGTGCTTAGCTGACGGATGCAGTGGTCACACCTGTAATTCCAGCACTCAGGGAGGCGGAGGCAAGCAGATCTCTGTGAGTTAGAGTCCAGCCTGGTCTACAAAGCAAGTCTAGCACTACACAGAGGCCAAGGGTACACAGAAAAACCCTGTCGTGAAAAACAAACAAAAGCCTGTGCTTGTGGCTCTCTGAGATGGCTCAATAGGTGTAAAGGAAGTTGCTCGATGCCAATCCTGACCACCTGCCTTTGGTCCCCAGGACACATATGGTAGAAGGAAAGAACTGTCTCCTTCGGGTTGTCCTCTGACTTCCACATTCATGCTGTGGTCCACACATATGTGTAGACACACACACCTTCAAATAAGCAAAAGTAATACATTATTTACATTGTTTTTTGTTGTTTTGTTTTTTGAGACAGTTTCTCTGTGTAGCCTTGGTTGTCCTGGACTCGCTTTGTAGATCAGGCTGGCCTGGAACTCAGATATCTGCCTGCCTCTGCCTCTCCAAGTGCTGGAATTATAGGCATGTGCCACTGTGCCTGACTGGTAAAATATTTTAAAGCATGAGCTCAACTGTTGCTCAATACCCAGAACAATATTGTATCTAAAATTCTATATATGTGGTTAAACTATAGATTTAGAATATTACTAAGCTTTTCTTATAGCAAATGTTGACTTCAGGAGCTAAGACAATAGCTGGAATGTTTGTGATAACTCTTCCATGCAGATCCTTTGACCTGATTCATTCACCTCAAGGAGAGTTAAAGGCAGTCTTCCTGCTGCAGAACAACCTGGTGGAACTGTATTCACTCAATGCATCCTTGCCAACCCCTCAGCCTGTCAGGACAAGCAGGATCACCATTGGAGGCCATCGCAGCGATGTGCGCACTTTGTCATTCAGCTCGGATAATATAGCTGTGCTTTCAGCTGCAGCAGATTCCATTAAGATATGGAACAGGTCTGTGAAGTGATGTTTCCTATACGTCTCTCCAGTAGAATTGACTTTTCTTTGAAGTGTTTCTCATACTCTTGATGATTGGCTCTTCTCCTTAAGAACCTAAATACAGTTCAGTCAAAAGATATAATTGGTGCATTTTGGCCATTGGTCTACAAAGCTTCTGTCAAAGTTTGGGCTGTTGAGACCGCCACTAAGGACCTGAGTTTGACCCCTGGAGCCCACGTAGTGGAAAGAGAGACCTGATTCTTGCAAGTTGACTTTTGTCCCCAATATATATGTGCCTAATCCTCCCCATGAATAAAATGAAAAAATAAAATTAAAATGATAACATTTGGGATAAAAAAAACCAAGCTTTTCCTTCATCTAAAGCTTTGGCTGCATTTGGCTAGAAAGAAACTTATACAGTCATTGCCCCTTTTTAATCAAGTGTAATGCCATCAGAAATTTACATTAATTCTCATTATTCTTTTCTTTCCTTGGCTATTTGACCACTTTCTTTTTTCTCTCAGACCTCAGATAATTCAAATATTTGAAAGTTGATATCGCCTACTAGTTTAATGAATAACTGGAATCATATAGAATATTCTCTGTGCTCTAATATCTCCGCTATGGTGTGCGTAACAGAACACACTATTTTACAGAAACTTTTATAATTATACTAAACATAAAAATCAGTAATACTTATCAGTGTTATATACTATACGTTATCACAGTCACGTGTTGTACTTTATATACCTATCATCTCAGTAGCTCTGCATACATCAGCTTCACCAAAAAATATAAGTACACACAATGCACTACAGTGAAAAAAGTTTCAGCTCTATCATAATCTTAATTGGACTGCCAAGTGTATGGTCTGTTGTGGACCAGAACATTGCTAAGAGGTATATGACTACATTTGTTGAATGAATAACTATTTACAGCCCTATTAAATGAATTTGTGGGCTGGAGAAAGAGGTCAGAAGTTGAGAACAGTGGCTTCTCATCCAGAGGACCTGCGTTCAATTCCTAGTACCCAATGGTGTCTCATAACCATTTCATTTTTTAAGTCCAGTTCCGGGGGATCTGACACCCTCTGCTGGCCTCTGCAGGCACTACTTGTATATGTTACACAGATGTGCATGCAGGCTAAATATGCATATGCTTAAAATAGAAATAATAATAATAATAATAAAATTAACTTTCAGCTATTAGTAAAGATATACCATTTCAACCCGAAACTCTCTTTGCTCTCCTAGGCCTTAGAGACTGGGTCCTGTGGGTCCCAGCTGATACTTTGCTTTACTCTGCATTTGTACGATCTCTTTGTTATGGTAGTTTTCCTCTCCAAAGAAATCCAGCTTTGGTCCATAATATTTTCCTCCTTGACTACTATGCGTGTGAGTCAATCTCTGTATGGCTCAGGCACTGAAACGCTGACTTCTAAGGTGGAAAAGAGGTTCCTTTAGCATTAACTCCATGCCCCTTCTTTCTCGTAGGTCTACTCTGCAGTGTATCCGCACGATGCCTTGTGAATATGCTTTATGCTCTTTCTTCGTTCCTGGTGATAGGCAGGTAGTCATAGGAACAAAGGTAAACCTGCCGCTTTTCTACTCAGCATCTCAAAAGATACTTGAGAAATTGGATTTTTTTAGACCATATTGGTGATTAATAGATTAGAGGTGGATAATAGTTTTTTTACTCTTTCTGGTGTTTTTAAAGCTACATTTTTTTACTAAAAAATATATCAAACTGTATAATTACAAAGAAGAACATTAATTAAAGTCAATACTGAGGTAACTGCCATTGGCATTTTGATGATTATCCTTACATGCATCTTATAAGTGTATGCAGTTATGTTTAATTGATGGTAAGATATATTAGTACTAAATAAAACCTATTATCATGTTTGGCAGAGCCAGGCTGACCAGGTCTTCATTTTCAGACCCTCACTAGAGTGGGGACGGCCGTGAGCAAACACAGATTTGAACTGAGGCTGTCTTTCACACCTCAGAGAGTGCTGCCTCACCTGGACAGCCATGACGACATTTGCACACCCCCATCTGAGTACTCTGCCACTCAGTCACTTTGCAATCTTGGCAAAACTGCTTGAGTCCTATTAGCCTTGCTTTTTTCAGAGCACAATAAACTGGGACTGGAATTTTCTTTGTAGCTCAGGCCGCCTCAAACTCATGATTCTCCTCTTTCAGCCTCCCAAGTGTTGTGACTGTACTCAGTTTGCGGGGTGTTTTGCAAGTCTGTGTCATCCTTATCTTGTCAAATATGCATGCATTTTATTAGGAAACCAGCAAGCCACGGTGGCTGTTTCTTGCAGAGCAAGTAATATAAAATGTTGGACAGAGTTTCAGTTCCTGTTGGAAATACATTTCAGTTGAAAGTTTAATTCATTTTCTCATCTATCCTTCAACAAATGTCCACGCCTGGTTTGTTGTTTGGAAAGTGTGTCAAGTTTTGCTTTGAGGACTGCTCGTAAGGCTACTGTGCAGTTCCTGGCCAGATGGCGCAGAGCAAGTTACCACATGGCTCTTGTAATCTTTATGACATCTCTCAGATGCTAGTTAGACAAACTCCATTTTATAAGAAAACAAACTCCTGGAGATAAATTTTGTAGTGGTCAGAGTTGGGCAGAGGCAGGCGTGGGGCTTAGGTCCCCTTACTTCCACTGTCTGCCCTGTTGTGTAGAAATTCATGGAGTTCGCAAGCTTTTGCCCATGTCTGTTAAATGCTGACACCAGGGTCATGATATATACAGACTTCTAGGCAAGAATCATGGGAGAGTTCTAGTTCTGTCAGTGTACTGCAGAAAGAAAAAACCAAAACCAATGGGGAAAAAGTTGGTAAACAACTTGAGTGGTTCACTTAATGTGTAGGTGAAACTTTAAGGGCTATTAATTTTCCATTTTAATTGTTTGGATTTGGCTGTGGTATTTCCCTTTTGAAGTTGTTGAATCAGTGAAAGCAGCAAAGTCAGGAACTACCAGGTTGCTCTTTCTGTAGTTGTGTATGAAAGCAGGCCAGCTAAGGTTAACTGTTTCAGAGGGGAGCAGTATGTTTTCAGGTAAGCAATACAGACAGTATTCATGCAGGATCCATTTCCTGAGCAGTTGACCACATTGTTGCTTTTCTAAATTGTAGGCATGAATCATGAAGTCTGTAGATGTGTTCCTTACAGCTCTGTTCTCTTTCCTAGACAGGAAATCTGCAGCTTTATGACCTGGCTTCCGGCAATCTCTTGGAAACAATAGCTGCCCATGATGGAGCTTTGTGGTCCATGTCTCTCTCTCCAGATCAGGTAACTGCATCTGAAGCGAAGCTCTGGGCTTCGGTGCTCTGGCTGCATTGTCCAGTCTTGCTAAGTTTAGTTACCTAAGAAAGGTTCCTCTTGTGATTACATTAAAGAAAGCCCCCCTACCATGTGTCTGATCTTTAGATTTCCTAAAGGTATCATCTCACACTACTGTAATGTGAGTAGATGCCATTGCAGAATCAAGTCTGGTTTAGCTGGTTTTGATCCTCGGCAGCATGGCTTTATTTTTATTTTTATAAGATTTATTTATTTAATGTAATGTTCATTAATGAGAGTGTTGCATCCTCTGGAACTAGAGCTACAGACATTTGTGGGCTGCCTGTGGGTGCTGGAATTGAACCCAGGTCATCTGGAAGAGCAGCCAGTGCTCATAACCATGGAGCCGCCTCTCCAGCACTCAGGCAAGGCTTATTTTTAGTTGGCAGTTTGTGATTCTTTGTAGAGGGAAACATTATATTAACATAGTGTTGTTCTTTTTTAGTTCAACAGTGACTAGGGAAATTCTTCAGCAAATATATGAGTCTCATGACTCAGTAATAAGTACTTGCCTTCATAGTGCTGCCTCCACTGAAGAACCTCAGGCTGATCCTGATGGAGACACTGCTCTGACATTTGCGTTTGGGGTTTTGTTCTGTTTTTTGACAGTACTTTGGCTTTTATCAAAATATTCCCAATGATAGCAATCCTTTATTCACTGAAGTATATATGTTTGGAAAAACTACAGAGTTTATAGTGGCTAATGTCACTTAGTATAAAATACAAGTGGATATTTTGCTGTGGGATGGGGCTGAATAGACTGCAGTTGATTTTTCTTTATTTGGAAATGTGTTTGAAGCAGGGACGCTGCAGGGGAACATGGAAAACAGACTGTTCACTTGATGTGTGTTTAAACTAATCTTACTGCTTTGTAGCAAGTTCTTTTGACTTCTGCCCCCTTAGGTGAAGTTGAAAAATGGGGGGGGGGGGAGAAAGAAGGAAAAGGGGCGGGGAACTACACTATTCCCTAAAGACTTTTCTTAATGATGCTAGTAAGACTTACCTAGGACTTCTGTGATCACATCTTTTAACTCTCAGTGTTAGTCTATGCTGGCATTCTCAAATGAGGTCTATGACAATGGAAGTAGTAGTGAGGGGTGGCCATACTTTTCTTAATTCTTGTCATTCGCCATTAAGTAAAAAAGTTTTAGACTATTTTGATGTGTGTACTTAGGAAAGATTTTGTACTAAAATATTTTGGTTTTGTTTTTACTAAAATTGTTAACTGATACGTCATTTAATTTTCAGCGTGGCTTTGTGACAGGTGGTGCTGATAAAGCCGTCAAGTTCTGGGATTTTGAGTTGGTGACAGATAAAAATAGTACGCAGAAGAGGTGAGTGGACATTTATGTGTGGGTTTTAGAATGGAGAGCGTGCCTTAGATTTGCGTGCCTCTCTGTCATTTGGAACTGTGTCTGTGGGGTTCTCATGTGTTTTTTCTTGATACTGTCTGGGTAGGCTTTCTGTGAAGCAGACTCGAACCTTGCAACTAGACGAAGATGTCCTATGTGTCAGTTATTCTCCCAATCAAAAGCTGCTGGCTGTGTCTTTGCTGGACTGCACTGTGAAGATTTTCTATGTCGACACTTTAAAGGTACAATGGTTTTGGCTGGGAATATTCTTTCTGAAGTTAAGAATTTGGGATGATCTGATATGATAGTTTTTATCTTCTCTTATTTTGTTATATTATTATTTCTTAGAAGCCTGCTCTTTCCTAATGAGAGACAAATAAGAGAGTGGATCAAGATGGGAGGGGAAGGGAGGAAGAACTGGGAGGAGCAGAGGGAGGAGACGCTGTAGTTAAGACCTATGTGAGAAAAGAATATTTTCAATAGAAGGAAAAAAAGAATTGGGATGATGCCCAGCTCTAGTATATTTTAAAAATATGTTTATCAAATCACGAAGTGTTCTATAGAAACTAAATAGTGTTGCAGGATTCATCAGTTTTATTTAAAACTACATAAAGTGCTAGTTTATTTTCAGAAGATGTGTAGATAGAAATCTCTGTTCTGTTAATAGCTAATAATGTTAAAAGTATTACTAGATACAGGCTGCTGGGCTTTGTACCCAAAGTTTCAAGACTAGATTGGGGCCCAGGATAATTTGTGAAAGAGCCATCCCAGAGTGTCTGTTTGGGCCAGACTCTGAGGCATATGTTTTGAGAAGCTGGACTTCTTTCACTGGGCTTCGGTGTTATTGGCAAGTACACATAGGGTCTGCGTAGTAGACACGTGCAATCTAGCAAACAGTTCAGAAATGCATTAAGTATTATTTACAATCAGCTCTACATGTAACAAATGAAGTGTAGACCAATATGAAGTATTTCTGTTCTTTCATGTTTAGTTTTTTCTCTCACTGTATGGACACAAACTGCCTGTCATATGCATGGACATTTCCCATGTAAGTAAAGTTTATCAGTTACCTTCTCCAAATGAGACCCTTTTCTCAGTTTGCAGTGTGCTGCTGGGTTGTGCAGCACTCACACCATCTGTTGAGTTTACTACAGCTTCCTCTAAAAGAGGAAGGTCACAGGTCTGCATTATGTCATAGCATAGACATGCTAATGTTCCACAAATTCTGCCCAAGTCCTTCTAACTACCCACTGTGGCTCTGGTAGGTTGCTGCTCTTCAAGAGTGTAATTGGTAGAACATCCTAAAATTCATGGCTTTTCAGAGGTCCCCTTTGTGCTGTAGGATAACATACGTGAGGTTTTGAGTATTGTAGCATTTTGCTTTGTATAAATACTCTCAGTCTTGGGAGTCAGTTCTTTCCATTGTATCATTATGACTGAAACTTGGTGTTTGAGAAGTGGCTACTCTGCACCAAAGGAGAGTGAATGATTCCGTAGCTGTGAGGTGCTCATACTCACACCCATTTGAACCATTTGAGGGAGCAGTGATGGGGCAGGGGGCAGCCTTCGAGTAGCTTCTTTTCTAGCCTCGTTTTCTACTTACCTTTCCTATTCTCCCCACAAATCCCGTTTCCGAGGTCATTGTACCCTTTTCTTATTTAACTGAGTAAACAGATCCTGATGTTAAGGCACAGCTCTGTGGCATTCTCCTATGAAAGGGTCAAAGATCATATTTTCACTTTCCAAGCTCTAAGAAGCTCTGTAAGTCTAAGCACAGTTATTTTCGGTAGAGATGATTTTTTTTTTTCGGCCCTACTTTGATATTCTTAAAGAAATGAATGGAATTAAAAATCCTGGTTAACTTTCAGCTGTGTAGTTTAATTGCACCAATATTATGTTTCTATGCCATAGGATGGAGCACTAATAGCAACTGGCTCTGCTGATAGAAATGTGAAAATTTGGGGTCTTGACTTTGGGGACTGCCACAGGTCTCTCTTTGCACACGATGACAGGTGGGTAAAGCCTTCTGGAAATATCTACTTACTGTCCTCAGATAGTAATAAACCTAAGGCTCCAGAGAATAGGCATTCTCAACTAGTGTAAGAGTGCTTTAGCTTACTGACCTGCTGTTTCTGCAATCTACTCTCCACCCTTAGTGTGATGTACCTGCGCTTTGTACCTAAGTCTCACCTCTTCTTCACCGCTGGGAAGGACCGCAAGATCAAGCAGTGGGATGCAGACAAGTTTGAGCACATCCAGACGTTGGAGGTAAACCTTTTACCTGCTTTGCTTGGTCAGTGCTTGTCTTAGTTAGGGTTCCCATTGCTGTGAACAGACACCGTGACCACAGCAACTCTTATTCAAGGCTCACTTGCAGTTCAGAGGTTCAGTCCGTTATGGTGGGAAGCATGGCGGCATGCAGGCAGGCATGGTGCTGGAGAGGTAGCTGAGAGCGCTACGCCTGAATTCTCCAACAGGACCACAGCTCCTAATACTGCCATTCCCCATGGATCTATGAGGCCATTTTTTTAATTAGATTTTTATTTTTTTAATATTAATTATAGTTTATTTACTTTGTATCCCAGCTGTAGCCCCCTCTCTCAGTACCTCCTAATCCCACCCTCCCTCATCTGCTCCCTTCCCCTCTAAGTCCACTGATAGGGGAGGTCCTCCTTCCCTTCCATCTGACCTTATCTTATCAGGTCTCTTCAGGACTGGCTGCAATGTCCCTATGAGGCCGTTTTTATCCTAACCTCCGCAGTACTTTAAGAACTCCTTTAAGAATATTTACCTTGTCCACTAGGCAAGGTAAGCAGGTATAAGCAGGTAATAAGCAAGGAGTAAGTTAGACTTCCTTGGGTCATTTGGTTTTTCTTTGTCTAGGGGCACCACCAGGAAATATGGTGTTTGGCTGTCAGCCCCAGTGGAGACTACATTGTATCAGCCTCTCATGACAAGTCGCTGAGACTCTGGGAGAGAACGAGAGAGCCTCTTATTCTTGAGGAAGAAAGGGAAATGGTAAGACTTCTACGTTCGGTTTCACGTCTCGTGGGGGTGTCTTACAGATAGCACCTGTTGAAGTTTTCTGTCCAGTGTAGTCACAGCCCACACAGGAGGTGTTTCCTGGCCGCCATAGGTGCCCTTGGTAGGGTGATGCTTTGAAAGCCCTTCGACTGCCTGTTCACTCTGCAGGGTGTGTTTCCCCTCATTGTAACTCCTGTGTTTCTCTTGGCAGCAAAGGGAAGCAGAATATGAGGAGAGTGTGGCTAAAGAGGACCAGCCAGCAGTAAGTCAATCTTCTGATACACGGGAATTAAATCATTTCAAGCACTAGTAACGGGAGAGGAATTAGGAGTGGATGCTAGAGGCGTTGCTATCTAATGTGGGAATCGATCTAATGTTTTATTCAGTTTTGTAGCTTAGTTCTGAGGCTAGCTTACTGTGAGAATTCTTGTCATTGTGGCTCTTTCTTTTTATCAATGAAACTTTATAAGAATTGTAATATTTATTCAGCAGAACATTTAAGAAACATTGAGAAATTGGATACTTTATAAACCTTGGCACGATAATGTTCATGACGATACAATAAAACATTGAATATTGTACCTGTGCTCAATGGGAGATAGCAACTGTGGTACTTTTATAAGCTAATACCCATCTTGTTCAGGATCTCTTATATCTGGCAGGTTCCAGGGGAGACTCAAGGTGACAGCTACTTCGCTGGGAAGAAAACGATTGAAACAGTCAAAGCAGTAAGTTGGATGAGTGCTGCATCATCTTGTATTGGGATTTGGCTCTTTAGTAAAAGCCTTAGTCTGTGTCCGCACATAGCTCTGTGTGATGAACTCCAGGAGCTGATTACTGCCTTTGTCTGATGCTCTTGGACTTGCATCTGTCCAGCATGTAGCTCTGAGTGAGGGAAGCTCATCTCATTGGTGTTCCCAGGAGCTGCCCTAACATGTTCCTATATGGGCTTATCTGAGTCCGTGGTATTACAAATTAAAAATAAGAAAAAAATTCTGACAACTCTAAGTGCTGCATTGCACCCTAACTGTCATATCTTTATTAAGCTGATTCAGGCTGTCACTAGCCAGGCCTTCCCTCTTCTAAGTCTTGGGCTCTTGGGTGTATGCTGGGATGCTTTTTTTCTTTGTCATCATCGTATAGGCTGAGAGAATCATGGAGGCCATTGAGCTGTACCGAGAAGAAACTGCAAAAATGAAAGAACACAGAGCCATTTGTAAAGCAGCGGGGAAAGAGGTGAGCTTATCTATCAAGTTACACACTGGGGAATCTTTACAAAAATAAATCCTAAGGAGACCATTTCAGACTTAAGTTACATAAGGACATGTGATAAAGGAGTAAGTGCTATTTGATTCAAGTATAAGAAGTCTTAGAACTGTAGGAGGAAAGCCTACTAATGACGTGGCTTAATAACTTTTTCATAGGTTCCTCTTCCTGTCAACCCCATCCTGATGGCCCATGGCAATATTTCTGTGAGTAGGATGTCTGTTTCTCCTTGGTGGTTCAAGGGTTAACTTCAGAGACAGGGAAGAGGAGACATTGTGGTTTGAGCATAGGTGCCCTGGGAAGTCCTTTGTCTCCAAAAGCCTTTCTTGGATTTTGGTGTCCTTTAAAACAGCTTGCATCTCATAGAGCTGCTAGGGAAACTTCCCAGCAAAGCCTCTGGGTTAGACCAGCCTGGCTCTTCCACCTTTATTGCTGCCTTATGTTCAGATCCACAGCACTCTGATCTGATACAAATCTTTGGAGGAATAATCAACAAAACCCATCATGAAGAAGGGAGGAAATGTATCAGGAGAATGTGTTTATCTAGGAGTTGCTAATTATTTACATGTCCCATTCATTACGGTAATCTCAGAGTATCTTCATTGTATAGCTATGAAAGAGGCCCAGCTTACAAGGACGCATAGTTGATGAAGGGCGTAGCTTAACTATAACCCCAAGTCTGGCTAATTCCAAGCCTGCACAGCTTGGCCATTTTCGGCCACTTTTCTCCAGTGGGATGGACTTTTAGACCCTGATGGGAAGGCCTCAGAAGCTTCACTCATGCTGCTGTCCTTTCTTTGTAGCCTTCAGCATATGTGTTAGAGACTTTTAAAGGGATCAGGTCAAGGTAAGTGCTAGTGCGCTATTGTAACTTGCCAGGACAAGTTAGTGAATGTCTAAGAGTAAAATAGAAATTGGAATTGATAGTTATCTTTGTTTAATTGTCAAAATTTTGGTGGAAAACAATTATAATACATTTTTGAAGTATAAGAAACTTGGAGGCTTCTGAATTATGGAGGGTGTTTGGAAGGACAAGTGTTAAAGGTAATAAAATAGTAAATACTTGAATCAGATACTAACTTGGAAGCTGTTTTGTTGTATATCTTGTCCCACTTATTTTGTGTATATACACAGTTGGAATCCTCCATAGTTTGTAAGTACTACACACTAAGCAATTGGGCCACTCAAGCTCCAGAGCTTCACTGTAGAGAGGTTTGCATCTCATTCTTTTTCACATAAGCCTTGAACATTTGCTCATGTCATCAGATTGTTGAGCATCTCCTATAGTACAAGTAATTACCATTGTTGCTACATATATTTTTGCTATTATCAGTAATGCCTTAACAAACAAGTTTATATATGTATCTGGGTCTATATTGAATATTTTATAATATATGCATTTGATTAAAAGTTACAGCCAACGGTATAATGTAAAGTTTTAGTTGCTACTTTTTTTCTTTGTTTTGTTGATAGTCTGACTGGTTCTTAGGATTTGGCATAATAAAGTTTATTTTCCTGAATTGTAATATGTACATATAACCCTTATAAAAATGAATAGAGCTGCCTGATGATAATGATGAGCTTTCACTAGAAAAAAATGTAAAGGGAACTTGATAATGGAGGTGGGGTAATTCATTCCATTATGGGAGGGTTCCATTCTGAAGGGCTAGAATTCTGAAACTAAGGAAGAGATTTCTGACCTGAACTGAAATCCTCTTGAGATTTCTAAATGGAATTGATGGCATGATACTGGAAATATTTTTAGAAGAAGCAAAATTAAAATGGTGAAAGATCAGTGTGAGAATCACTCAATGACCCAGTCATTATTATAGACTCAAAACCTTGAAATACAGTCAGGTACACACTCTACATCCATATACATACAGCCAGTGTATGCGTCCGGTATTCATACACACTAAATATACCCAGTACATAGCTTTGCAGTGTAACAGTATGCGTGCATTTATGTGGTAGGAGGAGCATCGTGAAGATGGAATGGAATGGAATTTTCAGTAAGGCCTAGTGAACAGTGTTTACTTGCTGTACTTTTCCTCATTATGCCAGGGACCTAAATGCTCTCTAAACAGATGATGTTATTTATAAAAGACATTTAGAAGAGTCATTTTGCATATAGGTGAATATTTAACTCTGAACTGACAGATCTTTGACATATAAAAGCAGGAAAACCCAAAGGGGAAACAGAGTAAATGATGGCATTGGGGAATGTGGTGTTTTGTTCCTCCTCAGTGAACTAGAAGAGGCTCTGCTTGTGCTGCCCTTCTCTTACGTCCCAGACATTCTTAGACTCTTCGATGAATTCATCCAGATGGGCTCTGAAGTTGAACTTCTGTGCCGATGCCTCTTTTTCCTCCTCAGGTAATGAGTTCTTACAAATACTATCTCTTCAGCCAGGCTGCTCCAGCTCTGGGCTAGCTGAAGCTGCATTGTTTGGGGATTTAAAAAATTTGTGTTTATTTTCGAGACTGTTATGAAATAGCTCTTACCTTTGGGTGATTATTCTTGCCTTAAAACAAGGGTCCCATTATGCCAGGGTGACCCATTTTAAAGTCACGTGCAGTGGTGAAGCATACACTATAGCTCAGGACGCAGTCTAAGGTGATACTAGTTTGCTCCATTTATTTTGCTTTAAACTCCTAAGCTTAAGCTGATAAGCTTTGCTCTCAGCATTTTAGAACTAGGCAGTTAATGTCTCTAGGTGACAAATGGCACAAATGGAGGTGGAGGGAAACTGAGGAATGTACAAGTGGTTGAACAGATATTCGGTGAAATGACTAGTTGATGAACTGGCCTGATTTTGCTGGTTTTGAGACAAGCTTTCACTGTTTTTCCCTGTCTGCCATGCAGCATCTGTGGATGCCAGGCTGGACAAGGTCTTGCCTGCCTCTGCATTCTTAAGACTAGGATTTCAGGTGTATTCCACCATAGCTGGCCTTATTTGGTTTTTTAAAACAGAATTTTGTAGTAGGCCAGGCTGGCCTTGTATAGCCTGGGCTGGCCAAATTAATAACAGTCTTGCTTAGTGCCAGGATTATAATGATGAAGTACCATGTTCAGCTTTGTCCATGCTTGCTGGGAATAAGCCCTGGGTCCACATGCTTGTATGGCAGGCACCTTCCTGACTAAGCTCTCTCCCCAGGTCCCCATGTTAGTTAGCATTTTGTACATTCTATCTTTCGAGCTTCCCATTATCACAATCTCTCTGTCCCTGTGGTAGATTTCTGAGGAAGGATGTGGCTGTGTTACCAGGTTTAGTGTAGCATTTTTCAAATCATCAAATTAAGTGGTGGAAAACTTAAGTGATTATTGTTCTTTTTTGTTATTGTTGTTGGTGGTGGTTGGGTTTGTTAGAAGCCTGTGTATTCTACCTTATAATGGTGAATTGGATCAGTATCTTTGTCATCTGTTTACTGTTTCTATGGAGGACAGCTAGACAGACACTCTCTTTGCAGCAGGACTGTTTTCTTTTAGGATTCACTTTGGCCAGATCACCAGCAACCAGATGCTTGTGCCCGTGATAGAGAAACTGAAGGAAACAACTATTTCAAAAGTCAGGCAAGTCCAGGTAAGTCTGTTGTAGACATGTGCCCTAAAGGTACCATATGCTGGGCAATACAAAACAGACATCAGTCTGTCCTTAGGGGAAACTTTAGCCACAAATTCTAAAACACTAACAACGAAAGCCCTTAGTGAGGGAAGGAAACAGGACCACACCCACTCAAAGACTACTACATTGACTGAAACACAAAGAATTCCATTTACTTTCTTGTGTTCTTCTCCAGGATGTTATTGGCTTCAATATGGCGGCTCTCAATTATCTCAAGAGAGAATGTGAAGCAAAAAGTGAAGTTACGTTTTTTGCTGAAGCTACTAGTCACTTGGAAGAGAAGAAGAGAAAAAGAAAAAACAGGAAGAAGATGATTTTAACACTGACTTAGCGCTGGAATGCCCGGTGGGTGTCTTTTCCTGCTTCCCCTTAAAGGGACATGTAAACTAAGCTATAGTGGAAAAAGAACATCATGTTGTAGATCTTGGTACAACTGTCAGCCCTGGCTGAGGAAATCCAGCATGGTTGTTGAGTTCTGGCTCCCATCTTTAGGCTTGGACAGATTTAGTTTTAAAATCTATTCTTCAGAAATGAGCCTTTAAATTATATCAAGCAGCAAAAGAATGTATTTTTATTGTGTATTTGATTCTCTCAAGTTGAAACAGACATTTCAGAAGCATCTCATTTATGGCAAATTATTTGTATCAGAGCTTTTCTATTAAGATAACCGTGTGTGTTGTTGTCGTGCAAATGAAGTACTATGGACGTTGGGGCTGAAAGGGCTGATAAATATCTAGAGTGGCCCCCTTACGCCAGTGCAGGCTGTTGAGTCTGCATATGCGATCATAGGGCTGTTTGTGCTTTTGGAATACAATATCATTTTCATTAAAACCATTTAAAATGCCTTGCTTTATGTCTACATGGTAGGAGTTTGGGGAAATAAATAGGGATGTCTAGAATGCTTAGAAAAAGAGACTCAGATAACCCTGGATCTGTGCTTTTAAGACTGACACAGAGAAATTCACAGGAACTACGTCATGTGAACAAGGCAAAGGATGGAGTAGTTACGCAGCTGTTGTATATGCTTGCATCTAGATAAACAGGAAAGAGCAGTAGTGAAAATGGAGTGATACAGCTGCTGTTCATACTTGTATCTAGACAGCAGGAAAGGGCAGTAGTAAAAAGTACCCCCAGAGCCTCAAGAAGGAGCCAGCTCTGCTACTGTTGGTGCTCGGAGTTTAAACCTCTGGACAACAAGCTATGAGAGAATGACTGTGGTGATTTGTAGTGCTTCGTTAGGGAGCCTTAGGAAATGGACTGAAAGTGTCACTTCATTGCCTTTGTCTCCTGCTCCAATGGACATGGAGTGGAGTTTTCAGAGGCTTTATGATGTGTGACTTAGGAACAGAACAGCACATCACAAGAGTCCTGTGAGCTAGATGCTGACAAGATTTGTTAAGAATATAAAGCAGTGCCACCGCAAAATTTCTGTTTTAGAAAATAGTGATTTTATGTATTTGTTTATTGATTGATTTCAGTAGCTCTTCTATATACAGATGACAAATGGACTGAGAAAGAAATCAGGGAAATAACACCTTTTACAATAGCCTCAAATGATATAAAATGTCTTGGGATTACTGTAACCAAGCAAGTGAAAGACTAAAAATTAAAAATTTCAAGTGATTGACGATATCAGAACATGGAAAGATCTCTCATGCTCATGGATCCGAAAGATAATATAGTAAAAAATGGCCATCCTACCAAAAGCAATCCACAGAATAAATGCAGTCCCCAACAAAATTTCAACACAAATTTTCACAGAAATTGAAAAGTCAGTTTTTAGCTTCATATGGAAACAGTAAATGGGACATTTTGAGAATCATGGAGATGGCAAAGGACACTCATTCAGACAAAGCCTACAGAATGGGAAAAGATTTTTAAGAACTACACATCTAAAAAGGACTAATATCCAAAATATAGAAAGAACTCAAATAACTAGACATCAAGAAAATAACCCAATTTAAAAGTAGAGTACAGATCATTTAATGGGTAATATGGAAACCTCATACAGTAGAACCTTCCTAAAATACATGCCTGTATGAAGACTGTCTAAATGAAGTGCTGAGAGAGTTCTAACTATCTGTTCCTTGTCACCAACTAAATCTTCCAGAATTAGGTTTCATCTACTTGAGTTGTTGGCTAAAGGGGTCCCATGGGAATCTCCAGACAACCCAGGGTGTTGCTAAGATGATAGGTGGCTCTCTACAAACCGACAGCAGGGCCGCTGCTGAAGACAACACCTCCACAACTCATTGAACCTTAGAAGTCAAGCTGGTGCATACCGAGAGCCTTCACCCTTACGTTCTAGTGTTGAGCAGGAAGGTACTGCATGCTACCAGAAGAGAAATGTAAACACCAAGCCAGCCACAAACCCTTTGATCAATAATAGCATCCTGCTTGCAAGAGATGCTAGGGTGAAACTCATAGATCAGTCCCTTGCTCAGTCATCCTTAGGGAAACTTGCTCCTGCAGCAGGTGGGAACAAATACAGAGACCTGGAAACACTTAGCCCTAAATGGGATGTTTCTACCAAATCCTTCCCAGGGAGCCCAGCGGGAGAGGGGATGGAAAGAGTGTAAGAGCCAGAGGGGACAGAGGACACCGAGAAAACAAGGCATTAGTCAAGCTGATCAAAGCTCATATGAACTCAGAGAATGGGGTAGTGTGCGCAGGTCCTCTGCATGTATGTCATGGCTTCCAGTAAGCGCATCTGTAATTTTTTTGATTTCACTTGGGTTCTTTCCATCCTGTTGGTCTTGTCCAGCTCCACTGTGATAGTTGTGTTTTATTACTCCCTAGAAGCCTATTTGTTTTCTAATGAGAAAAGGGATGGGTGCTGATGGTATGGGAGGTGGGTAGAAACTGGGAGGAATACGGAGGGGAAAACATGATCAAGATATTTTATGCGGAAAAAGTGTAGTTTCAATGAAAGGGAAAAAATAAAAGCATGCACCTTGAGAGGTGGCCTTGAGTATTTGGATGACAGGGGTGGAATGTCATGGTTTGAATATGTAATATTCCTCAGAGTATCATGATCTGATTACTTGGCCCAAGATGGTGGTGCTGTTAGGAAATGAAAACTTAAGCAAGCTGGGGCCTTGCTTAAGTAACTCAGTCACTGGTGGCTGTGCTTGGACCCTTCCTGACCACTTCCTGTCTCTGCCTCCTTGACCATGTTTTTTTTTAATTTTATTTTATAATTTTTTATTTATTACAATATATTCACTTTGTATCCCAGCTGTAGCTCCCTCCCTCAGCCCCTCCCAATCCCATCTTCCCTCCCTCATCTCCTCCCATGCCCCTTCCCCAGTCCACTGATAGAGGAAGGTCCTCCTCCCCTTCCATTTGACCCTAGTCTATAAGGTCTCATCAGGACTGGCTGCATTGTCTTCCTCTGTGGCCTGGTAAGACTGCCCCCCCCTCGGGGAGAGGTGATCAAAGAGCCAGCCACCGAGTTCACTTCAAGAAACAGCCCTTGTTCCCCTTAGTAGGGAGCACACTTGGAGACTTGAGCTGCCATGGGCTGCATCTAAGCAGGGGTTCTAGGTTATCTCTATGAATGGTCCTTGGTTGGAATATCAGTCTCAGAAAAGATCCCTGTGCCTAGAATTTTTGGTTCTGTTCTTATGGAGCTCCAGACCCCTCCAGGTATTTCTACCTCACCCTTCTTTCATAAGGTTCCCTTCACTCTGCCCAAAGTTTGGCTATCAGTCTCAGCATCTGCTTTGATACCCTGCTGGGCAGAGTCTTTCAGAGGCCCTCTGTGGTAGGCTCCTATCTTATTCCATGTTTTCACCCTCTTCCGATATCTATCCTGTTTGCCTTTCTGAATGAGGATTGTAAGAAACTGAACTTTATCATGCTGCTGTGATCGTCATTATTACCTGTATGATGTACTGGACTCTCTGACACTGAGCAACCTGTCCTCTAAAACAAAAACAAGCAAAACAACAACAAAAGCTGATTTGAAAAAAAAACAACGTATCTTACATACTGGATACATTATTTGTTTAAATATAACTTAAATTTTCCCAGCTCTAATTTTCTTTGGTGAGTATTGATACATTTTACTTATGTAAATAAAGCCCCTGGAACCAACAGTACAGTTGTTAAAGGAGTCCCAAGTCCAAAATGTTTGCAATCAATCGATTGAAATGTAAATCCTGAAAACGGTTTCAGTTTTGGCTGTAAGAAATCAGGGGGAAACACTGAGGCGTGAGCCCTCAGATATGAGTGGTTGACAAGCTAGCGTTTATTGCTTACAGATCCTAATGACGGGTGGCCTTGCGAGACGTGAAGACTCCAAGTGCAGACGGGGCTGTGGATGTCCTGTAGACCATGGGATTCTCTTTTCCCTGTGGAAAATCTTCTGGTCTATTGTCATAGTTACTGCTTGTTAAAACTGGTAAGATACTCGTTAAGGACCACAAGCAAGTGTCACACTTAAATGATCTTTCATACAGACACAAATAATATTTTGAAATCACAAGAGTCTCCAGCAGCATTAGTTCATGGTAGGTTCCCTTTTCCTGTAAAGCAAATCCTGCCTATGCAGGCTTAGGTACAGGAGGTAGATCCTTGTTTTATTTCTCCACAATGTTTTTCCTCTCCCAATGTCCTGGCCTGTCTATGAGAGGCCATCAACTCCAGGCCCCAGACCGTATCAACATGCTGATTTCATGCAGTTTGGGTAGGGATAGGTCTAGATTTTGGGACACTGGCTGTGAGCCATCTTTAGGAAATGAAAAATCTAATGGAACCATTTCCCTGTCTATGTGTAACTGATAAGTAGACACAGTGCCTATCTGTTAGAGATACCACCTTTGAAATGCATGGGCAAATGAATCCACTTCCATTCTTCTTACACAAAGCTTGTTTGATGCTTTCCCCTCATCTCAGAGTTTCACTCCTCAGCAGGCTTCATCTTCTCACCAAGGTTAGCTCCTCACTGCTGCCCTTGAGTTCTCTCTAGTGCCGCGTTAGTTACTTTTAGGCATATTTTAAATGATTCCCGTCTCCGTTCTCAAGCCTACAAGGAGTCTACACTAAACAACAAGTCTGTTGTATCATTAAGGTTCCTTCAGCCCCTCTTCCTTCTGCTCCCTAAACAGACCCCAAATTTCTCTTTCCTATGCCCTCAAACATCAGCTGTGTGCAGCGACTCTTGAAAACTTTCTGTTGACAGCTCCTGCTTTTTAGCTGAGATCTTGTTCAGTTTCTGGCTTTAAAATGGACTTCCGTCATATCCTGACATCCATCTTAGTAAGTTCCACTTTTGCTTTTGCTATTTCCTCCTCACTCCACATCAACCATTCATGCCCCATACCTGTGTTTGCCTTCCTAGGTATAGTTCTTGGCCCAGTGGAGAACTAATGAAGACTGTTTTGTCTTTCATGATTTCCTAATTCATTTCATTATTTCTGCACTCTGTGTGGGTATAGCAACTGAACTTGAAAGGATATTTGCTTCCACAGGTAAGAATAGAACATCATGCTCTGTCATGATTTCAATATTGTGGGAGATGTGTGCTGATCCCTTGGCACCATCTTCTCCAACAGCCATAGCAAAGAGTTCTAATTTTAGCTCTGCGTGCAAACCAGCAGCCACCTGTAAGACATCAAATACTGGTTTTAAGACTAATTTTTAATATATACCTAAATTCTCCAAACTTTAGCTCTCTCAACCATAAATTTGGTAGTGGTAAATATAAGCATGTGTGTGGGAAGTGAATGAAGTCTTGAGTAAATGTGTATTATTGCCATGAACATGGCCATATCATGACCTCAGTGCCTGTGACCCATTGGAAAGGCAAAGCCTTTTGCCAACCCTTGCTAAGTATGTGAATGTTGATTGTAATTGTAGGAGGAAGGCATTTACAGCAGCTTCCTTTTCCAGGGTGTATATAGGCCACCAAGATTAGCTAAGCCTACCTCCTTGTTCAACAATATATAATAAACCTGCCTCTTCCATTCAGATATATAGATAAATGTGTGGGCTTTCCAGGTGGTTGGTGCTCCATCTCTATTAACATATGGCCCACCTGATCCCAGCTTTACTGTAGGCATGTTTGTGTGTCTATTCTTTATTCCCTTGTCAGCCCAGTGGTCACATTTCCACAGACCAGCTGTGTATCAGGGCATGTATGCCAGAATTATGTAGATTAGTGTAGAATTCCAGGAAGTAGATGGGACTAAAGATAAACTTCTGAAGGGTGTTTGATCTGGCACATCCCCAAAGGACATATAGTGAAAGTTTGGTGTCAGCCTGTGTCGCTATCAGGAGTTAATAGAACCTTAAGGAAGCTGGGGGGGGGTGCACACCTTTGATCCAGGCACTCAAGAGGGAGAGGCAGGAGGATCTTGATGAGTCTGATGCCAGCCTGGTCTGTAGAGTAAGTTCCAGGATAGCCAGGGCTACATAGAGAAACCCTGTCTTGAAAGAAACCCAAACTAACTAACTAAAAAACTAAAATAAAATTAAAAAAAAATCACAGATGTGGGCTTAGTGCAAGCAATGAGGTCGTTAAGGCCGGGCCTTGGCTGCTCCTCCCTGTTTCTCTGCTTCCTGGGAGCCAGGAAGAGAGCACTTTTGCTCTCCCATCTATCCCTGCTATGATGCTCCACAGACCCCCAAACACAGGGCCAAATGATAGCAAAGTGACACACCTGAAGCTGTGGGCCAGAATAAACCTGGTTTCCTTTTACACTGGCTAACGCAAAGGCCAAGGCAGGTGCTATATGGGTGTGTGTTGGGGGGCGGGGGCTGTTGCTGAATGACAGGACATTGGAAGCGGAGGGACCTACTGCAGTACTCATAATTGTTTTTCTCTGAGTTACTTCTTCTGTCTCCATTGGTCCTTCTTCCCTCTGCTTCATAAATTGATGCCAAACTTCTCTTTCCCATATTCTCAAACATCAGCTATGCATAGAGGACACTTAAAAATTTTTTCTGACTCTGAACTGAGATCTCTGTTCCATTTCTGACCTCAGAACTTTAAGTCATGTCCTTACATCCATCCAACAATCCATAATGATGTGATTCTTTTTGAGTGCTGGTTGTGAGTTTGTCTGATGGCTGATAATGGTAAATTTTATCTGAGATAAATATGAATGTAATATAAGAAACTTGATGACTCTCCTGCTGCTTGGTCTCAGGGATTCTCATACAGGATATGTAGAACCACAGGGCCAGTAGAGGGAGACAGAATTAGTGTAGATGTCAAACTGCTTGGGTCTAAAAGCAAGACGTTTGTACCAACAAAGGAAACCTAATGTATAATGAAGAGACACAGCAAGGCTTTGGGCTGTTTGCCTTGTTCTTGGAAGGCACACTAGCCAGGAAAGGAAGAGATGTTTCTGTTTCTAAGCTGCCTCTCCAGGAGGTGGGTTAAAAAGCAGACTTGGGAACAGTTATCTCAAAAAATAAATCACACACTATCACATGGAGAGCAATTAGATACAAATGGACGTTTTGAATACTGTTTTATAAATAATAGAATTGAAAAAAATGTTTCCATTTTTTTTTCACTAGTGTATATGTGTGCGTACTGGAGAGGATCCACAGTTTCTGAGAGTCCCAGGCTTGGTCCTCCAAGCCCAGCAATCGGAAGGGCTGGGTTAGTGATGAAATTCCACGGGAGGGCTGGAGGGTGTTGCAGGACAGTCTGCCCAGGGTTGGGGTGCATTCAGTCAGTGTTGGCAACTAACCAAGGCTGAACACTGGTTAGATTTACATAGAAAGAAGACTGTAGATTATTATTATTAATATTTTTGGTCAGAGCCAAAACCTACTGTCAAAAAGGGGAAAGAAATACCTTTATAGTATGGTGAGCTTCAAAGAATACACACTGAGTTTTTTACTACTTATAAAGGTTGATCCAGAAGTCAGTTAGCTATTGGAGCTATCTGTTCTTTAGATTAAAATGAGATTTACTATCTTTTTAGAACAGTAGAAGGGCTTGCTTTGGTGGTTTTTCATTTTTATGTTGTCAAGAGTCTGACATCTTTTAAATATGTGCTTATTTGGGGGATATGGTGTGCAGGCTTCCACCTGGACACGTATTTGCCATGAGAGGTGTCTGTGGAGGTTAGAGGACAACTTTCAGGGTTCATTTCTCTCTTCTTACCACATGGGTCAGCTGGTGAGGCTTGGTGGCAAACACACTAACCTGCCGAGCCATCCTGCTGGCCCCAGGATTCTGAAATCTTGACCTCGTACAGTGGTGACTTATTCAGAGAAATAAACAGGCATGGATTCATGGATGTAATGTAAACATTGGCACATCTTTGGAGTTTCAGCCTGTGCCCTACTGTTCTGCTCTAGATTGTGACAAGCAAACTAAGTGGGGTCTTCTGCCAGAGGAGCATGTACTCTTAACCACCTAGCCAGCCTTCTTGTCCCCATGAACTCAACGTTTGAAAAGGTCATTTGCACATGACTGTGTATAAGTGTACTCCTGAGACGAGTGAAGAGAGCTTCGCATGTGTTTCTAGCTAAAGTTATTATTATTATTATTATTTTACTCTAGCATTTTTATCACAGTTCTTATAATGATAGGGAGCCCCATAGAGGACCAATCTAGGGAATCTCTTCCTTATGATATGAGAAAATTAGACCGACTCATGGTTTAAACTCAGTGTCAAAATGATACAAAAGCCAACTGCAATTGAAACACACACACACAAACATGCATGTGCGTGCACACACAAAGAAGCTCAGTAACATAGGGACTTACGGGTCCAGGTTTATATGTCACTTTCAATCCGGTACTGGGTGGTGGCTGCTTCACTCTAAACCTACCAGGAAGAAAAATGAAAGAAAATTTATGGGGTAATGAAAACCAAGCCATGAAGGAACTAGGGTGCTATAAAATCAAGAAGGTGTTAAACTAGGAGCCAGGGAGTCCACACCGTTGTACAAACAACCAAAGACCTTAATATTCCAATGAGAGAAGATTTTGGAATCCACCCATTTCAGACCTGCTTTTTCAACAGTTCTCATGAAATGGACTCCAACCTGTATTCCCACCTTTGGTAGTCGCTGATGGGCCCAGGCAGAGCGCTGCCAGTGTTTGGCTGTTGTGTGCTTCGCAGTCTAAGCTGTCAGTGTTAAATGCGGATGCTGGCAGCCAGGTCACGCAGCTGCAGAATAATGGCGCTTTGGGCAAACAGCAGAGCATGGGAGCTGGGCTTCCTCTTGACTTGGTATGGGGTTTTCTTGCTTGGGGAGAAGAGGGACTGAAGATCAGAAAATGCTGAAGGGCTCGAGAAGTCCTGTGCTCACACATGCTACTTGTTGATTTCTTCCCTGCCTCTGGTTTGTGGGTTCTGCCTGGGGATGAAAGGCCTGGAGCACTCTGTGAAAAGGGCCTACCTCCACACTGACTCCTACCCCACTCCTATGAGGATGAATACAATAATATCTGTTATCGTTTCAGACATCAATGGGCCTGAAGTTATAACTCAGTTACATAAAGAATCCGGAAATTTATGTTGAAATTAAGCCCCATGCTCCAGAACAATCAATGAATGGGTGAAAGGAAAATTCAAAAGAAAGATTTAGTGTATGAGACGGTTTCTACAAGCAAGGACCATGTGTGGATGTGGCCTGGAACCCCCGCACAGATGGGGCCGATGATAGCTCAGTGTAGGACTGAAGACCCTAGTGAGGGAAACAGGGACTGTTTCAGTCCAGATCTTGATGGCTGATTCTTTTACCCTCCCCCATACAAGCTGGGGAGTGACAGACTGGCTAAATCCCAGGGGAGGACATTGCAGCCAGCCCTGAGGAGACAGGATAAGCTGGGGTTGGATAGAAGGGGAGGAGGTCCTCCCCTGTTGGTTGACTTGGAGGGGGCAGGGAGGAGGGAGATGAGGGAGGGAGTGAGAGGGTAGGAGGGAATGGGGGAGGGGGCTACGCCTGGGATTCAAAGTACCTAACCTGTGATTGAGATAAAAATAAATAAATTTAAAAAAAAAGAAAAAAGAAAAAAAAGATTAGAAAGTAGGTTGAAAGGAGTCAAATGCAGACATACCTTGTGCGGTACAAGGAAAGAAACTCCAGGAGGGAAGTTTATTCCAATAAATGGCTGTGTTGATATTGCATGCTGATCTCCTCTCAGATAAAAGCCTCTATCTTGGAGGAAGCTCCTTAAGACACAGGATGGTCTAAGGGGATGTTAAATATTCCATCCTGCTGGGAAGCTGCTTATGACACAGGAAGTAATGACTCAAAAGCTACTTCTTCCCCAAGAATACATAATCGATCAGTAGAGGCATGTTGAGGCATGGTGACCTGACTAGAAGAGGCACAAACCAGCTAAAGTAACTGGAAGGAGCAGAGATGAGGGGAACTGAATGGAAGAGGCCCAGGCCACCCGAGCTACCTGAAAGAGACACTCTCCAACATGTTGAGCTGCTTACAAGGGGTACAGTATACATCAAGTTTCCAGTTTTCATGAGCTCTGACTCCTGCTGGGCTAGGCTTTGATGCTGCTGCTGTCTGCTCCTATAAATAACCTCTCACCCCTATTCCTGTAAATAGCCCCAGTAACGCTCACTGGTTCAGCAGGATATACTTTGGTGCCATCCTTACTTTGGTCCATCATTGGTTCGCTATCTGGGATGAGTAGACATTTGTTCATGTCTCCTCAGGAATAATGTCACATAACAATTAAAAAGGAAAAAGTGAATTCAAATCCAAGGTTTTTAATCAAGGGACTAGAAAAGGGATAAGGCTAACCCAAATTTGCCGAAGGAAGGAAATAATAAAAACCAGAGCAGAAATAAATCAACATGACAAGCAATACATAAACAAAAAAGATCAGTGTCAATAAAACTGAGAACTGATTTTACAAAAATAAAGAAAACTTATGGCTCTCAGCTAGCCAAAGAAAACTAGAGAAAAAAACAAACAAAAGAAAAAAGTTATGACAACTCAGAAACAAACTGTCACAAAGGATTATAATTTACAGTTATATACCACCAAAGAGAATTACTCAGATGAAAACACCTATTCCTGGGCAGACTATCAATACATAAGGAGAATAGATAATTAATACAAGGCTTCCTGTATTAGTTACTTTTCTTGTTGCTATGACAACACATTTGAGAAAAGCAGCTTAAAGGAACAAGAGTTTATTCTGGCTCACTGTTCCAGGATGGGAAGTCAGTCCGCCACACCAGAAGAAAAGAAGCATGGTTGTGAGTTGGCTGGTTATGGTGTATCCTCAGGAAAAAGAGAGATGAGTACTCATGCTCAATTTGCTTTCTCCTTTTTTATTTTTCTCATTTTAATCATTGAAGGGTCCTGCCTACATCCAGGGTAGATCTTCCCTTACTGAAGATGCTCTCACAGACATGTCCAGAAGTGTGTCTCCTATATGACTCTGTACAGAATCAGGCTGACAATGAAGATGAACCACTGCAAGTATATGCCATGTCAATGTGGCATCTAAATCACTTAAATCACAGCATTCCACTACTGGTCCAGATAGGCTCATGAACATCTCAAAATGCAAAATACAAAATGCAAAATGCAAAAGAAAATTTTATTCCAACCTCAACTTCAGCCCAGCATCACCTTAATAGTTTGACCAGAAAATAAAAATTACAAAAAGACTACACATTATTGATGGACAGTGATGCAAAACCCCTAGCACATCAGGACCAAGTGCAAGTTAATTGTGTATGTACAAGTCAGTCAGTGTAACTCCTTTACAGAGTTGAAGATAAAACTGATTATCTCAATCGACACACGCAAAGCATCTGACAAAATCTGATGGCTCAGGTATGAAGGGAAAGTTGCTTTATGTCATAAGGGCTCCTACAGAAGACGCAGAGATGAAATCTTCCCCCCTGAGGTCTGCAGAAAGGCAAACATGCTCACTCTCACCGCTCCTACTCATCGTGGCATGAGAAGCACTGACATTAGCCATCAGATGAGAGTAAGAAGACATCCAAATTGGAAAGGGGAAAATAAAATTACCTCTCCACATAAAAGCCAGACACTGCATGATAATATCTGCTAGATCAAATAAACTGCCTAAAATTATTGGGCACAAAGTCGACCTTCAAAAATCAATAGAAATTTTCTATTACAAAACAGTAGCTAAAATATTGAGAAGATAATTTCACAATGTGATAGCACTGGAAAGCCACACAAAATAATTGAGGAAAATATTAATATACTCAGCCACAAAACAGTCTGAAAGACAGTGAAAAAAATGAATGTAAAGATGCCTTGTGTCCATGGATTGAAAGAAAACTATTAAAATACCCATAATAAACAAGGTGTGGCGGCACACAGTTATAATTCCAGCACTGGAGAAGCTGAGGCAGGAGGATTTGTGCACATTCAAGGCCAGCCAGTGCTAGATATTGAGATCCTGCCTCCAAAAAAGCAAAACCCAAAGCAAAATGCCCACAATACTTATCAATGTACTTAAGGAGCACAGTCTCCTCCAAAACCTCAGTAGTTCTCTTTGAAGATTTTGCTGGCTGGTTTTATGTCAGCTTAACACATGCTAGTTAAGCATGAGTTAAGAAAAAGTATTTTCTTAATTGTTCATTGATAGGGGAGTGCCCAGCCCATTGTGGGTGGGGCCATCCCTGGGCTGGTGGTCCTGGGTCCTATAGGAAAGAAGGCTGAGCAAGCCATGGGGAGCAAGTCAATAAGCAACACCTCTCCATGGCCTCTCCATCAGCTTCTGCCCCCAGGTTCTTACCCTGCTTGAGTTCCTGTCCTGACTTCCTTCAGTGATAGACTATGAAAAGGAAGTGTAAGCCAAACAAAACTTTTCCTCCCCAACTTACTTTTGGTTATGGCATTTCATCACCGCAATAGTAACCCTAACTAAGACACAGAAGTTAGGGGAAAATATCCTAAATTTATACGAAACTATAAGAGATGCTTAATAGCCAAAATAATTCCCTGGAAGGAAAACCGAGCTGGACTATCACATGTCCTGATTTAAAGCCAGTAGAAAACTACAACAATAAAAACAGCATGAAGCAGACATAAAATCTGACTGACACATGGATCAGCTGAATAGAACAAAGAGCCCATAAATAGATTCATATACATTCATATACTGCCAAGGAATTTTTATATAGTCTCCAAGAAGACACAAAGAGGAAAGGGCATCTCTTAAATAGGCGGTGCTGCAAAACTGGGCTTTTACATGCAGAAGAATGAAAGTGGAGCCACATTTACGACCATAACCTCAAATCAACCCAGAAAGGATACAAACTTAAACATGGTACTTCAAACTGTAACATTCCTGGAAAAACACAGAGGAAGAGAAGCCTATGGACAATGACCTTAGCAATGACTTTTTAGTTATCACACTGAAACTCAAGGACCCAATCAAAAACAATTAACTAGTAATACATCAAACTAAAGAGCTTCTGTACTGCAAATGGAACAACAAAGTGAAGTGGAAGCAAGCAACAGGCAGAGAAATTATCCACCAAGCATGATTATGATGGGTCATTTAAAGTTACAAAGAAATCATACAGTACAGTAGTGGGGAAAAAATACAGTAATCTGGTTTAAAAATAACCAAAAGACCTTAGCATTTCTCTACAGAACACATAAAAATGGTCAATGAGCACACGAAAAGTACACATTATTAGCAATTTAATTACAAATTAAAAGCATTAGGAGATACTACCTCATACCCATTAAGATGACTATTTTAAGAGGAAACCCAAAGGTGAGAAATGTTAGAGAAGGTGTGGAGGAAAGGGATCTGCTGCCCTCCTGGTGGGAATGTGGACTGGTATAGCAGAGATTAAAAACTGAGCAGCCACAGGACCTAGCAGCTCCTCTTCTGGGAGTGTAACCAAAAGAAATGAAAACTCCATCACGTAAGTATTAATAAACACTGTTGTACACCCTGCAGTGCCATTAGTGAAAGCCAAGACAGGAAAACAACACATCAACAGATGTGTGGATAAAAATAAGCATCGATGGATGTAAAACATGAAATATTCAAACCTAAACCAAGAGATTATGCCTTTTGCTGTAACTGAACTCTTTTACTTTGGGGGTTCCTTACTCTAGTCACACTTCTACACCCTTCCAACTCCCTCAACACTAGGAAGCAGAGAAAAAAGGGTAGAGAGGAAAGCACGTATCATTAATATTAGACTATTTCCTGCTAATTAGGATGTCAAGTTTCAAGTTTGATCTTCATCATCAAGATATTCAGGTTTTTTCTTTTGTCTCTTTGCCCACAGCTCTGTGGGCATCAGCAAGAGGAGCCACCACCTCTGTGTCCCCTTCTGGGGCTCTAGCATGTATATACCCTCTCAAGAGTCCCCAGAATTCTACATTTCATACATTTGCAGAAACTTTCTGCAGCTGGCAAAATCATGCCGCTGCTAGAGCACAAGGCAAATCATAGTCAACTGCTGTGGACAATCTGAAGCAACCCCATCTCCCACACCTGGGATTAAAACAAAACACATTCCCATAACACTTTTGTGTTTTTAAGTAAACCAAAAATTCTCACTACATTTTTCTATTGCATGGAAAGTCCCGGAGGATAGCATGTCCAGTGGAATAGGTCAGACATAGAAACTGTATCACTTCACGTACATGAGGCCTCTAAAACACAAATTAAAACACACGGAAATAAAGAACAAGGGTGGCTACCAGAGGCTGAATGAAGGCAGAATAGGGAAACACAGATCAACATCTACAAAGCAGTCACTCAGTGTTTAAGCTCACATACTGATAGCTCAGTGATTAAGGGCAAATGTTGATCAGTCTTCCAGAACATTTGAGTTCTGGTGCCAATGAACCCACTGAGTGTCTTACAACTTCCTGTAACTTTTGCCAACAAGTCTGGAGACCTAATGTATGTAAAGATTGGAGCCAAACTGTACTATCTACAGGATTCCTGCTGAGTGAGTAGATTATGGCTGCTACTGGCACAAAAAGTATTTGCATCACTTCAATAATCACATGAATATGTATCCTATGATACCATGTCATAGTTCTTAAATATGAGCAATGCTTTTTGAGAGTGCTTTTCCTATCAGGCACAAACAAATGTTGATTTAGATCATCACAGTTGGTGATTGTTTAAGAAATAGCGTGATGGCTAATATTGGTTGTTAACTTGACACAGCTGGGAAAAAAGAACTTCAGTTTTGAAGAATTATGGGCATCAGATTGGCCTGTAGGCAAGTCTTTGGGGCATTTTCTTGATCAATAATTGATGTAAGGAAGCCCAGCCCACAGTGGGTGGTGCCGCCCCTGGTTCTGGGTTGTATAAGGAAGCAAGCCAGTAAACAGGAGTCCCCCATGGTCTCTGCTTCATTTCCTATCTCTAGGTTCTTCACTTGAGTTCCTGCCCTGCCCTCCCTTGATGATGGAATACAACTGTAAGCAGAAATAGACTCTCACTTCCTCAAGTTGCCTTTGGTCATGGTGTTTATAGCAGCAACAGAGAGGAAATTAGGACATATGGTCTCAAGTCCTGAGGGTTAATTATTGAAGTGCTTGTACAAACTATTTGTTTTTTGCTAGGTTAGATCCAGAGATGTGTGGGTGGCTTCTACTGAAGTATTAATCATGATTTACAGAAGGCATGAAAGAAGCGATCACATATCACATTATTGGAGTCAATACTCCCTTGTTGAAGAATGAACAAAAGGATAAAGAGATGAATGATATGATTGTTCAGTATTCAAGATGCCATTATAGTTTGGTAAATGGCCATTAGTATACAGGGAGGTCAAGCATTAAAGGCACATGGGCAGGTGGCTGGCACCCTGGCCTCACCTGCAGAAGTCCACACCAATGTTTTTCAGCTTCACAGTGGTCGCGTAGGTATGTCCTTCTTTAAGCACTCCAAACTTCACTGACGGTGGGAGGAGGTGGAACCCAAAATGGGTTGTTTTCGTGTTATAAATCGCAGCAGATGCAATGGAAGATGTATTCACTTTCCCCCCAACAGATTCTTCCACCTTTGCAGAGCAGAGAAATTGGTAAAAGTAAGAAAGGGAGTTTTAGATTAAAGAAAACACTGCTGACACCAGGGAAGAAGACCGCTTAGCAGAAGGAAGACTTGAAAGGTTTACGGACTCATGCAATCCTTACAGCATCCTTACAGAAATACTTCAGGTCTTGCTCTCGAGAAAAGAAAGTACATGTTCAGAGTTGAAAGAGATCTTTTGCTCCAATGCTTAAGCAGCAAAGTCTCAGCCCCAGGTTTGCCCGATTCATGGGTCCACGCTCTTTCCTCTGGGGCAGTGGCTTGCAAGGGTTGGTTAGCTTCCTGCAGAATCTTGTGGAAGATTCAAGATTACTGCTGTTGTTCCCTGAGTTTCAGACTCACTGAGCCTAGATTGGCGAGGGGTTTGCATTTTAAAAGTTCTCTGGTGTTGCCACAGAGGAAGTTCTACCCTCTTCCTTCTGCCTGTCACTCACATCACCCAGTAACTAAACTGCAGACCCTCCTGTCTCATATCAAACCCAGAGAGTCCGAATCCGCATCTCTAACAAAGTGCTATGTAATCCATATGCACATTCATGTGTTCAAGCATGATTATCAGCTGCACATGCGCCGCCCTCTGATGGTGACCACCAGCCTGTGCCACAGAAGGAAAGAAAATATTTTCTGACTTGTGAACATAATGAAGCATTCCTAGCAGAGCTGGTGGGAAAACTTTAGCTAAAAGGCTCTGAGGAAAGCCGGAAGTGAGAAACCCGCAGTGGCTGGAGGAGAGTGAGCCGGGTAGGGTAAGATGAAAGAACAAGTTTTAACAAATAGATTGTCATGGTCCATTTCCAATATGAAATGCTCCAAACGAAATGTTTGGAGAGTTCATCAGAGTCATGGAGAACAAAAGGTGCAGGGCCTCTTTTTCTTGTCTCGGATGTTGAGAGCTGGAAAGTTACAGGTCTGTGATGTGACTGAACCCATGACCGGAAAAGGGGGCAGTCTTAAGTCTCAAATTTTTTATTAGATAAATCTTTGTATCCTAAGCCAACAAGGGAAGGAATTTGGGAAGGGGACACATCCTGACTTGAGAAGAGGGATTTCTCATGATAGGGTGAGGGAGGGCAGCATGATCACAACACAGGATTACAACTTTACAAACCACTATCTTACCAAACTGTCATGCCAGCCATTGTTGCCTGTTCTCTATGCTGGCATCCCAGTATGCAGAATTATATGTTGAAAACTGCTCTGTTTCCATTAAACCCTTGAATTTATTATTTTATTTCCAACAACATGAGGTCATACTTGTGTGGTCTCAAGTTCTTTGGACTTTATCCTAAGCATTATGATGTGAAAGTCTTTGCGCTTTAGGTTCAGGGGCACAGTCCTTTGGGGTAGGAGATTCTTAGAAGAGTTATTAATGCCATAGAAAGATAGGCTGACAGCACCATGGTAAGGGCTTGGAGAAGAGTTGAGGCCCACATTGAGACAGTGCCTTGGTTGTAAAATAGGATTCCTATGAGAGTTCAGCTGACCTTGTCCAACTTTATTGGTCAGCCACAACCCAGAGGGAAATGTTTGCTGAGACAGCCTGTCCCCCAAGATAATCTGTCTTTCCTAAAGTGGACAATTGCAGCAGAGACCACAGATCCACACAAAGCCCTCACAGCTGCAGCAACTGCCTCACTGCCAAGCCCCTCCTACACCCTCATAATGGGTCCCAGCTAGCTTTATTCCTTTGCAGACTCCCTTCATTCCCTGGGGAGGGAGGCTTGCCCTCACTGTGTGTTATAAACACAGTCCTGTCTGTTGAAGTCAGACTCTCATTTCTTTCTGTCTTTTATCTCTTTATGTTACCTTAGATATCTAACACATGTGACAGAGTCGGGGGCTGGGGGACCCTTCTTACAGGTTTCAGAGGAAGTGATTGGAAGAGGAGACTGAAAAGTTTCCTTTTCCTTTGGCCCGAGGTTTGCAGTTCCCAGGATGACCAGGCAGTGTTGAGAGAAAGAATGCCCTTGGGGACTGTCCTTAACCGAGGATGCACAGGGCAGGGGTGGGGGAGGGGCGAGCTTCTAGACAAAGAAGTGACTTTAGTTCTGCAAATACAGAAGACTGTGCGTTCAGGAATTATCACCATTTAACCAGAATGGAGGAACTTTATAAAAAGGCATAGCCCTGGCTAACAACAAGAAGGAAGGCCAACTATCTCTTTAGCCAACGGAGAGCACCTGAATGATTCTCCCCAAAGTGACCACTCCTAGAGACCTGCCAGCTGCCTGACAAAACTCAGAAGCTGATGTGCACCAGTGGCAGGCAGCAATGCACCATTTTTGTGCTTCTGTGGAGAAATGGTGGGGCACAGGGTTGGCATGAACCTCAGTGCATTTTAATTGCCCTCGTTAATGAAAATACCCTAAGAGACTTGCCCAAGTATCTCCCTGTTACCTTGGCAAGAGGGTGAGACTTGGGCTTGGAGCCCATCAGGTAATGGGGCAGCCTCACTTTCTCTTTTCTTGCTTGTCCAGTGACATCCTGCAGCAATGACTGGGTTGGAATTTTGATCATCGTAAAAATATCTGTTTCTATTAGAGAAAAAAGTTTAAATTAGAGCACATCCAAGATATGTGTAGCACTGCCCGAGCCTGGAAGAGCAC
>CM053744.1:93933799-93949913 GCA_028658305.1 Pachyuromys duprasi
AGCTCATAACCGCCTGTGATTACAGCTCCAAGGGCTTTGATACCCTCTTTTCTGTGGACACCTGCACACAAGGAACAGACAGTCACACAGATACATACATGTGATCATTCGTGCATATGACACATGCATGCACAAACACACACATATGCACACATACAAATTTTGGTGTGTGTGCAGGGAATTCAAATCACAAAGCAGGGCACTGGGCATGCATGATCTACAGGAGAGCACCACACTGAAAATCAATTCTACACAGACCGCCTCATTTTGCCCTTGTAAAACCCTCTAAGGAAAGATGGTGGGAGCATGGAAAGTATTGGGGCTGCCACAGGAGCTGAGGAGAGGCTGACAGGACAGGGAGTTAGAAATCTGGTGGGGGAGCTAGGAGGGCCTAAAGGGGCTGGGAAGGCTGAAGGGGGTCCTTTATCGTGCATGCTCATGTACTAACGATTCCTTCTCTCATTGGTACTTCTGCCCCACCAGCATATGGGGCCATGGCGTCCTGGTCTGTGCCATCAGGATCACATGTCCCAGGCAGAGCCATTAGGGCTATTCTTGGGTAATGGGAACAACACCGTTTTGCCAATTAAGTTACAGGTCTGGAGGAGTCGGAGTCTTGGGCCTTTGGAGTCAGGATCCCTGCCACATGGAAGTAAGCTGCCCTTTGCAGGTGGGAACAGGATCACATGAAGACAAGAACGGGATGAGGGGAAGCCAGTGAGAATGTGAAGACAGGCAAGCCAACAGACTTGCATTCATGGAACACCTAGGAGCCAGAGGCAGCCACCCATGGGGCTAGCCCCAAAGCTTCTTCTTTGTCTTGCTTTTGAACAGGAGTAAATCTACTACCTCTTCCCTTTTTAGTTGGATATGGGTTTTCTCATTTAAAAAATTAAAAAGGCCCAATGGATACAGCAGAAGTATTCTCTGTCTCTCTGTCTGTCTGTCTGTCTGTCTCTCTTTGTGTTTCTCTATCTCTTTCCTTTTTTTTTTTAAACCTCTTTATAGATGAGGAAAATTGAAGTTTGGAAGATAAATTGTCCAAGAAGTTGTAATGAGTGTCAGGGATGAAATGTGAACTTTAATGAGTCAGATTCCACAGGGCCCCAAACCTGTCTGGTCACCATCATCTTAGGGTAGCTTTTGGAAAAACAGATTTCCAGGCTACAGGCCAGACAGGCCCTATTGTCGATCAGCGTGAACAGAATTTCTGGAGGTGGAACTCAGCAGTTAGTGTGGAGGTTGCCTGTGGGCCACCAATCTTCATGTAGGCAGCCATTCTAACAGCTTGATCCAAGGGCACTAATGACTGCTCACACTATTATTATTATTATTATTCCTAAGAGAAAATGCTGAGCTTGCCATGTGCCATGTGCTGTAGCAAGCAGTTCACTGTTCACAACCCTTCTGTGCATGTAGCCATGTCTGTATCATAATTTCTGCCTGGCAGAAGAGGAGACAGGAGAACTACAAATTCTTTGCCTCACAATGTGGTGTACAGGTTAACTTTGGAACCTTGATTCTTAAATCCGTACCAATTCAGTTGACTGGGCCTATTGACTTCGCTCCAGTGATGTATTTCCAAGTAATTAGCTTCTCACCGTCTTTCTCTTATGTGTGTGTATGTTGTACATGTAAGTACAAATTCCTGTGTGTGTGTGAAGTGTGAATGGATGTGTGTGCAGAGGCATGCAGAGACTAGACATTGGTGTTGGGTATCTTCCTCACTTGCTTTCCATCATAACTTTGAGGAGGGTCTGTTGCTAAACTGGGGGCACTCATCAGTTTGGCTAGGCTTATTGAACAGCAATCTCCAGGATCCTCCTGTCTCTGTCTCCACAGCTCTGGAATTGTAAGCATGCTCCATTATATCTAGCTCTTGGGATTCTGGATGATTGAATTCAGGCCCTCATGCTGCACAGCAAGTGCGTCCCCCAGTGAGCCATGTCCTCAGCCCGCTTCTCATCATTAACACATTGGCCATATTAATCCAACTCTTTGATAATTCCTACCTGCATAATTTCTGTCACTTCCTGCTGCCCCTACCTTTTCCTCTTCTTCCTTCCCTCCCATAAGCCCCCACTGTCACAACTAACACAACGGTCTTTTATATCTTTGTGGGTTCTTTCTCTTTGGATACACAGTCTTGCTATGTTGTCTGTAGCAATCCTACTGCCTCATCTTCTCAAGTAGGTGTAATCTCTCTCTAAAAAAAAAGTTGTGTGTGAGCATTTGGCCTGCATGTATGTTTGTGCAATACACACATACCTGGTGCCCAAGGTAGCCAGAAGAGGGTGTTGGATACCTTGGAACTGGAGTTACAGATGGTTGGAAGTCCCATGGGAGTGCTTGGAATAGAATTCAAGTGCCCTAGAAGAGCAGCCAGCACTGCCTCCCTTCCCCCACACCCAACTAATCTCTTAAATATATAACTTATATGGGGATGGGAAGAACGAGGCATTTGCTGCTCATTAGGATTGGACCCTTCACATCCATGTAAAATGCTGGCCCTGGCAGCACATGCCTGACATATCAGTGCTGAAGAGGAGAGATGGAAGGATCCTGTATTCCGAAGAGATGGAACATTTACTCTGAACCTGTTAGATAAAGCAAAGGATGGCCATACCTTCAGGAGGAGGTCTGGAGATATTTTCAATTTGGCTGGCTAACTCCTTGGTAGATTTTTTTAAACTTTCAATTTGTTTTTGGCTAACAGACCTCCTGGTAGATTTTTTCAATTTTTCAATCTGGTTTTGGTTAGCAGATTCCTTGGTAAATTTGGTTACAATTTCAATTTGGCCTGGTCTAGTAGACTCCTTGGCAAGTTTTGTTAAATTTTCAGTTTGGTTCTCATTAAAAGACTTCTTGGTAAATTTGGTTGCACTTTCAGTTTGGGTTTGAGTAGTAGACTCTTTGGCAAGTTTTGTTAAATTTTCAATTTGTTTCTTGGGAGATTTGGTTACATTTTCAGTTCCGATTTGGAGAGTAGATTTCTTGATAGTCTCAGAAGCTTCCTGTTTTGGAAGGGGAGCTGTATCTGAGGCTTCTTGTTCCGTGTCTGTACTCAGTGCGGAACCTAAAATCCCAAACCAAACAATATAAGTGATATTATGACCAATGATACAGGGACAACTAAGGCTTGTACAAACCACACTTGAACAATGAGTTTCTCAGTGAACAAGGTGCTTCCCCATTCTCCTGAAAAAGACTACATATGAGAACATCATTGAGAGATTTCTCATAGTTTGATCCATGCTTGCCACTAACAAACAAGGCAGTACTCTGCAGAATGCATACTCCCTCAGAGCTAGCTGGATCTTGCAGGCAAAATGACTAGATGGAGTTATCTCCATACCCTGTTACTAAGAGGCCAGGTGACCTGCCTCTGCCTTTACCTACTAGACAAAAATGCTTTCCAACACATTCATTACTGTGAAAAATGGATCTCTTCACTGGAATGTGTATCCTTTAGAAACAGGAGTCCAGGACAGCCAAGGCTACGCAGAGAAACCCTGTCTCGAAAAAACAAACAAAACAAAAGAAAGAAAGAAAGAAAGAAAGAAAGAAAGAAAGAAAGAAAGAAAGAAAGAAAGAAAGAAAGAAAGAAAGAAAGAGAAACATGTCTAGCTGGGCTGGTAGTAGTGGTGCACACCTGTAATCCCAGCACTTGGGGGTGGGGGTAGAGGCGGGAAGGTCTCTGTGAGTTTGAGGCCAGCCTGGTCCACAGAGAGAGCTCCAAGACAGCCAGGGCTCCATGGAGGAATAAAAAAAAAAAGGAAAGGAAGAAAGAAGGAAGAAAAGAAAGAAAGGGAGGAAGAAAGAGAAAGGAAGAGGTACAATATCAAGCAGATGCATGTTGAGTAGGCAAATGGATTTCAGTGTGTGTATATGTAAAGCCTAGATGAGCAGTTAGCTCTAGCTGCCTTGTGACTGTCCTGAAAACCTGTTGCCCTTTCAAGAAGTGGGCTGGATTACTCCTGTTTTCCAGGGTGTGGTCAGCTTGACAACATAAGAACCATCAACTCAGGATCCCTGGCAGCTCCACACCACAATCTCAGGTGATATTTTTTAGTCCTGATTTTTGCTTTACAAGCCCTTTAAAAAAGTATGCACTTTTTCTGACCATGCACATTCTGGGTGAAGGCACTGTAGGTATGACATTAAGCAGTGGAAACTTCGCTCTGGGTCTTTTCACTATTCAGTTTACTAAGAAGAAGGAATAAATTTCATTTCATTATCAATTCTCTCAGCATGTGTCTGCTGAGAATACAGACATTCTCTTTTGTATCCACGCTCCATCATTATCCCTAAGAAATGAACGATTCCATAGTGCCCTCTGATAGCACAGTCCCCTAATAAAACTTGTGCATTTTCCCCTGAGATCTGTTACATGATGTTTTTATGTCTCACCGTCTCTTTTTAATGACAATTGGCTCATCTTTTTTTGTTTCATGATGCTGACTCTGAGTGTGTGTGTGTGTGTGGTGCTTGGTCCTAAACCCAAGGTCACATGTGTGTTAGCCAAAGGTTCTGTGACCGAACAATACACCCATCCTGACACTGACTTGCTTGAAGAAACCAAGCCAGTTGTACTGTACAATGTCTACTGACTGCTACGCGTGTCAATTTTACTCTCTTGGTTAGATTCAGATTAAGGATTTTTGACATGACATCTGTATAGTAACAATGTACATTGCACTCTGTAAGAAAGGACTCAATGAGAGAAAGTCTTCCTTTGATAAAAATTTAACTACTTGATTAAGGTGTAAAATACCATGCCTTCTTGATGTGTGAATATTCATTTTACTTGCTGTAATTAACAATCATGTGAGTTATTTTGAGACCATGTGAATTCCCTGCTTTCTCATTAGTGCTTTGATTAGTTAGATCCTCCAAATGTTTTTAGGCACAAGCAATGAATCTGAAATTCAGTTTACGTCTTACTCTCTTTATGTAACTCCAACATATCCACAGTATGTTCCCTCACCAGCTGTCATTGAGACAACAGATGTAAGAACTAGCTACACCCTAAAGGGCCAGATTGGGTGTGACTCAGTTCAGTTCAGGTGATAGGCTTGGGGACCATATTAACATCTTACCTTTGTGACGATCTGGATCATCGGTTTGGTCTGTGGCTTCATTTTTCTTTGCAAAAGGAGGCAGGTTTTTAGAAAGCTTCTCCAGATAATTACACTTAAAAGAAAACCCACAAGACTTACTTCAGACACACATTTATTTTATGGAACTGTCACAAACATGTTAGTTAAGGAGATGATCAGTGGTGACAGGCCCTGAAGATGAAGTTGAAAACTAAAATTCTGTAAGAGACCAATTTAATTCTAGTCTTTGTTAACTAGTCATGGTTTTTGGAATTTCCTCTGGTTATTAATTCAGAATTTTCAAGAACTCCGGGGCACTGTGGACACATCTAAATGTTCACTTTGCTTTGAGGTTTCAGCAAGGGCCAGTGAGGGGCAGCCAGGGGCAGTAAGGGGCAAGTTGCTTTGTGGCTTAGGATCTTAGGAGTGCTCACATGGAATGGGGAATCTTCAGTGTCTGTAAGCTTCTAAGAACTCACGGTAAGTTAATGGTGTTTTAACGGTTGATGGCTGAGGAAACACTAGTGAAATAAAGCTTCAGATTGGAGTTCGTTAGCAGTTGGTTAATTGGCAAGAGAGAGGACTTGGCCCAAAGAAGAGCTTAGGTAGGAAGAGAAAGAATGATTCATGGTCACATGCTTGGGAGAGATGGGAGCGACAGCCATACATGGGTAGAGAGTTTCCCCATCATGTGCTTGTGCAAACACAGACTCGAAGTGTGAGAGTTATTCAGTCAGATTGTCGCAATAGGCAAATAAACAATATCAGGAGAGAGAACTTACATGTTAACATGCAATGTACCATTGTATAAAGATTAAACTATTATGAATTACATTTAGTTACCTGTGTCTTAAATAATGGGCTCAATTCAGACCTAAAATAAGGTGTCACGTCTTTTGTCTTAATGTGCAACAGGTAATTTCGTGTTTTCTCAAGAGTGCTCCTGGTTCACAGATCCATAATGATATGTAAAAAAAAAAAAGACACACAAAACACAAAAACAAATAATTGGAAAGTTATTTGCTTGTGCTTTTACCCCAAATCCCACTAGAAACCATTGTAGCCACTGATGGTAAAACTGAGAAGAAAAAACCTCACTGATATTTTTCCCCCTTAGGTCTCACTATTTAGTCTCAGCTGGCCCAGAATCATCTTTGTAGACCAATTTAGCCTTGAATACACAAAGAGCCACATGCCTCAGCCTGTCTAGTCCTTGTATTAAAGTTGTGCTCAGCCACATTTTTTTTGTTTGGGAGCGGGGAGTTCCCTTTCTACTTCCGGTAGTGACATTGCTTACGCTGTAAATCAGATTCTTGAAGGAGACAGGCACTAATGATACCAGTTGATCTCAAATGTCTAAAGCCAAGGTGCCTTTCCGGTGGCTGAGGTTGGGGGGTTCACTGGGGTTTAAGTGACAGCCACAGGCATCCATAATTTCAGTAGGAGCAACAGCCACACACTACAAAGAGCAAAGCTCAAGAGACTTACGTATATACACTGGGACAGAATTACCTCTGTTGATGAAGATTTTCTTTCCAGCTCTTTGCTGGTGCTGTATCCCTATGTGAAAAGAAGAAAAGTGTGATGAAAATAGGCCGTGCTCTCCAATGACAGAACAACAACAGCACCGTCTGCTGAGAGAAGGACCACAATAATTCCCACACCTCTCCATTACCCACTGTGCGCCAGCACTGACCAGAGCATACTTCCAGTGTTGCTTACCTCCACTTCTTTTCAAAGAAATCTTTAGTGAACGTTTCTGGTGAACATTTTGTGGTAGAATCTATAGATTGCTTGAATAAATCTGTTAGGTGGGCTGCAACTGTAAAAGCAACACATTTGGTGTTAGTATTGATTTTTTTTTTTTTTCGAGGCAGGGTTTCTATGTGTAGCTTTGGCTGTCCTGAACTCGCTTTGTAAACCAGGCTGGCCTCGAACTCAGAGATTTGCCTGCCTCTGCCTCCCCAAATCCAGGGATTAGAGGTGTGTGCTGCCACGCCCGGCTAGTATTGACTTCTTTAAATTTCTTCATTACATAATTATTCATCTGTAATCCCTTCAAGAGCCTACACTTAATTTATCAATTGTTTTGGAGGATTTCTGCACACAGGCTGTAACATGCACTAACGAGACTTTTCGGTGCCTTGTCTGTTCGTGAACGGCATCTTTACGATGCAAACGTAAATGTATTACATGTTTGCCCTAGGTCACTAGGGGAGCTGTGTATCAGGGAACTGAATTCCCTCGTATTACAACAGACTGTTCACCACACTACAGTTGTCATACTGAAGTTTTTTTTCTAAACCGGGTACCTCCTACCAAATGCCAGAGATCTGAATATCATACATGTAAAAATTTGTGGTGATGGTGCTTAGAGTTTGTCTACAGCAAACGGTCTCAGTGAGGAGTCACTTTGTTAGAGAAAGAATAGGACATCTGGTCAAGACACGAAAACTCTGATTTAGACAAGGGTAAGTAGGTTTTCATCTTGTGAGACTTTTCTGTACCCTTTAATTAATGTATGTTGTAAGTCATTAAGAAAGTAAGACTTACTTTTCAATGTAAATATTATTAAAACCTGTTTTATTGCAAAACTCATCCTTTTGAAGGAAACACCTAAAGAACATCTTAGGAAAGACAATGGGAGACACTGACTTCATATCACCATTGGTAATCATTGGGGTCACCTTTAAGAATGCTGTTTCCCTCCTGCACCAATTTGAGAAATACAGTTTGTTTAACCATTACTATTGTTGACCTGTAGGTTTGCCTCCATCACACATGCCTGTTTTCTTTGGTCAAAAGTTACATGCTTAAATGACCCAGGGTAAGTTTATAAGATCAAATATAGGGTAAATAAAATTTGCATTTTGATTAAATACATTTTCTAAAGGATAAGTATGTGGCATGGTATATTTAGAGAACGGTTGAAATCTAGATTGTTGTTTATCTGAAATTCTGTTTTAATAAGGCCTTTTGTATGTAGGCTTACTGGCAGCTTTATTGTAAGGGCCACCTTGTAACAACAGAGTATTTGGACAGAGGAGTACTGGAGACTGTGATGGCCTCTTCCATAATGACCATCTGAAGGGATAGCTGCCCATCACCTTCAGTCAAATGTCACTTTGTTATAATATGAAATCTTAATAAGAGAAAAATCTAGATAAACAGCAATAGTAACAACAAAACAAGAGTATAAGTCAATACCATGAAAGATGCACCAAACAAGTCTGAGGTTTAGTGAAGCCCACGGCAGACAATTTACAGTCTCTGCCATATAGCCAAATGCAAACCCCCAAGCTTGTTGGAGCCAGGGAGGAGGTCTATAAGAAGAGCTGTTAGTGTAGAAGAGTGCAAGGTGTGTGCAATGTGTGCGTTTGCTTGAGAGCCATGTGCGTGTGCACGAGGAATTAGTCAGCTGACTCCTAGCCATTTTCCATGGAGTTGAGGTTAAGAAGAAGGCAAATATCAGTGTTTTCTTAAAGACATGCTCAACGTCCTTAGTCAGCTGGGAAATGCAAATTGAAATGACCCTGAGAGTCCACCTCACACCCATCAGAATGGCTAAGATCAAAAACTCAAGAGATGACACATGCTGGAGAGGATGTGGAGAAAGGGGAACTCTCCTCCATTGCTGGTGAGAATGTAACCTTGTACAACCACTCTGGAAATCAATCTGGCACTTTCTCAGAAAATTAGGAATCGGGCTACCTCAAGATTCAGATTTACCACTGCCGGGTATGTATCCAAAAGATGCTCAACCATACAACAAGCACATTTGCTCAACTATATTTATAGAAGCTTTATTCGTAATAGCCAGAACCTGGAAATAACCTAGATGTCTCTCAACTGAAGAATGGATACAGAAATTGTGGCACATTTACACAATGGAAGACTACTCTGCTACTAAAAATAAGGAAATCATGAAATTTGCGGGCAAATGAATGGAACTAGAAAAGATCATCCTGAGTGAGGTAACCTAGAAGCAGAAAGACACATATGGTATATGCTCACTTATAAGTGGCTATCAGCCATACAGTATATGATAAACATACTAAAATCTATAGAAGCTAAACAACAAGGAAGATCCTAGGGAAGAGGCTGAAACCTCATTCAGAAGGGCAAACAGGATAGACATTGGAAGTAGGAGAAGACAAGGAACAGGACAGGGCCCTTCCACAGGGGACTTCTGAAAGACTCTACCCATCAGAGCATCAAAGGAGATGCTAAGACTCATTGCCAAACTTTGAGCAGAGTGCAGGTAGATAGAAAGCGATAGGAGCTCTACAAGACCAACAGTGCCAAAAAAACCTAGACCCAGGGACCCTTCAGAGACTGATACTCCAACCAAGGACCATGCATGAAGAGCACCTAGACCCCATGCTCAGATGAAGCCCATAGGCTGCTCAGTTTCCAAGTGGATTCCCTGGTAATAGACATGAACTCAGTGGCCACCTCTTTGATCATCTTTCCCTGGGTGGGTGGGTGGGGGGTGCAGCCTTTTCAGGCCACAGAGGAAGACAATGCAGCCAGTCCTGATGAGAGCTGATAGGCTAGGGTAAGATAGGAGGGGAGGACCTCCCCTATCAGGGCGGGAGAATAGGGGGAGAAGAGGGAGAATGAGTGGGATTGGGAAGAGATGAGGGAGGGGGCTATAGCCAGGAAACAAAGTGAATAAAGTGTAATAAATAATAATAATAAATTAAAATATCAGTATTTTTATTTAACAAAGGAAAACTAAAGATAAATTAAGTGGGGGATTCACTGTTTCAAGGCAGAAAGAAAAAATAAGCTATTGCAAGCAGCATGGCCAGTACGGGAGCAGAAGTGATTATGTGAGGATTGGCTGTGGTGTGCAGAATGACAGACAAGTACAGTCAAGAAGTCCTCTTGAGACCTTAAACACACCACAGGAGAAACATTAAATTCCAGTTACCTTCAGTGACATGACTTTTTGTAGTTTCTTCCATCTTAGGGAAAGACTGAAAAAGAGATTAGAATTACTTGATGTTAATTATATTACACATGGAAATGTTTTATTTAGAAGCTTTCCCTTTGTGCTCAGTTTGACTCATTATGGGGGGGGGAAAGCCTATAAAATGAATTTAGTTTTAAATACCAATATACAATTTATTTGAATATTTTATTGTTCCTTTATGTAATGATTTTTAAAGAATGGAAATCATCTGACATTATGGACATTACTTTTTCTTCTCTCATATTCATTAAGTTACTCAATAGTTCAATACACATTAATTTCTTAAAGTAAAAATAATATATATTCAAAGTAAAAGATATATCTACACATATCTTTTATTTGGGGATCTTCAGAACTATCTGTGAGCAAAGGAAGATGTATTTGGAAAATTCAGTAAATCCATAATCCAATTATCACAGAAATAAGCCATGCTGAGAATGAAGCAAATGCTTCAAGGCCTCGCATGGCTTTCCCAGCTTCACTGAGTGTGGAAGCACCTGAAAGTGAGACTGTAACAAGAAAACTGGTTTGTAGGGCATTCTCTCACCATAACCAGCTTGAGGAGATCTGCAGCATTGCCCCTTTCCTCCTCTGTTCTGGAATCCTTGACTGTCATTTCCTGTAGCTCATCTTCTTTCTTTAGAATGTGGTTTATGTAATCCTAGATTGGGAGAGTCAATCAAACGGATAAGAATCAAGAACTAGGCAGAGAAAGACACTGGCATAATCAGAGCCAACGTGGAGCGTTGCAGGGAGGTTCACGCCTCTCAGCAAACAGTTGACTGGGTAAGCACTGAGACAACTTTTGCTCGGTAGGTTAATAACGAGCAGAGTCCTGACCTGCTCACACCCAACGCTCTCAAGGCACAGGAGAGAACTGCACAGGGATCCCGGAAGGCCCTGCCTCTAATGCTGTGTTTCAGAATACTTCTTGCTTACAACGGGTAAACTGAAGTACATCATTCCTAGGCTTCTCAGTACTGTGTATATAGTTCCACGTATGGATGTTTACTTAGTCCATGCCTTTGCGTCTAGATGAAATACATTCCTTCCCCATATTTGATCAATTTTATCAAGCTGACAATTGGTACTCCTCTTGATGCTGGGTTCTGGGCATATAACCAATAAAAAGCATATAATGTCCATGCTGAGGGAGTCAAATTTAGAAAGATGCTGTAGATATGATCACATAATAGGCCACATATTTACAAAGTTTTAGGCCATTTTCAAAGCAGCAACTGTTGTCATTCATGAACAAGTATTAGTTTAATGTGTGGTTCTACATTTTCCCCAGAAAACACTAGCTTTCCATGTAGTATGAAAGAAAGATTATATAGAAATTGTACATAAAGGGTTTTTTGTTTGCTTGTTTGTTTTTAACTATATCAACACCATTTGGGCCCTTAATGAGTCCTACAGCTTAATACAGGAATTATTAAGTACCCTCTACCTTTTAACCTTATATTCTGGGCACCTGACATTCAAGTGTTACTCTAGACATTGGTAAAAAGTAGATGATTTCAGGCTCCTCAGGAAAGGGATAAGAATGATTTGCTTTGTTCCCAATCCTTTCAGTGGTTAGGTGTCATGTCACCCGGATTCCATTACCTTAAGGGAAATCTGCAGCTTCAGTTTCACCTCATTCTTTATGACCTCATGTTGGATGAACTGACGCATCTGTAGTACATCGGGGCCTTTGAGTATAGGAGCTGGGATGTTTGTCAGATTCTTAGACCCGATACTGAGGCCCCTCCAAATATGAGTACCAAATGGAGGTCCTGGGGTCTTTTTCTGTCAACAAAACAAAGTGAAAGATTCACCAAGGCAGTCAGAATAGTGCAGTGTTGGATTTTTTTTAATGAGTACTTATGTGGATACTAGATCAGGGGTGATTATGGGGTTCCTAAGCCAGTGGAGACCTGGTTTTGAGGTATACAAAGAGACCAGGTTTGGTTACTCCAACCCCAAATCCAAATGTCAAAAGTAACGGTGAATTAGGAAGGAGATTCTTCACTCCGTATGGCTACAGTACTGGGAAGCCTGGAGACTAGCATCCATGCCCCATTTTCAAGGAGCTGATTAGAGATTTGGGATGGTACAAGGGAGGGACAAAGGAAGGAGAATAATGAACATGTGTGCATCCTCAGGTAGTCTTGATCCAAGTATGGTTTGGTTGATCAGCATCTCAGGATCAGAGCTCTCTAGACAATTAGAAGGTTGCTGCTGTCAGAGGTGTGGCTGGTTTGGGGGTGTGTAGCTTTTACTCATCACAAGCTGTTCATGCTCTGGGTTGTTCCTGGAATCCAAGATGACTGTAGGAGACAATGACTAAGGGCACAGGACAAGTCACAAAGTCAGGTGTTAGTTGGGTTTCCAGAGACTTCTAGAGGTGCTGATGTTGGGATGAAACAATCAAACCACATGGTGTGGTGGCACACACATTTAATGCCATCAGCCCAGAGGGCAGGGTCAGGGGCAGAGGCAGGGGCAAGGGCAGGGGCAGAAGCAAGGGCAGCGACAGAGGCAGAGGTAGAGAGACAGAGACAGGGGCAGAGGCAGAAAGGCAGAGGCAGGGTGAGGGCCAGGATGGGTCAGGGTCAGGGGCAGAGGCAGAGAGGCAGAGAGGCAGAGAGGCAGAGAGGCAGAGAGGCAGAGGCAAAGAGAGAGGAAGCAGATGGATCTCAGTGAGTTCAAAGCCAGCCAGACCTACTCTACATAGTCAGAATTTATTTCCAAAAGAACCCAAAACTAAGCAAGCAGACACAGAAAACTTCATTCCAACCAAAAGTAACTTGGGGAGTAGAGAGTTGATTTGGCTTATTCTTTTGGGTCACAGTTTATCATCGAGGGAAGTCAGTGCAGGAACTCTAGACAGAAATCTGAGGAAGGGTGCTTGCTGGCTCACCCTCTGCCTCACTTGTTCACCAGCTCATACTGCCAGATTTCCTATATAGTCTAGAACCACCTGCCTAGAGTTGGTGCTACCCATAGGGAGCTAAGACCATTTGTATTTATTAATAATCAAGACAGTCCCCAGACATGATGAAAGGTCAATCTGATCTAGGTTCTATAATTGAGGCTTTCTGCTCAGATGACCCTAGACTTGATAATTAAAGTTAACTAGGATGAGGAGGTTGTAAACCCTGGTGACTGATGATCTGTCCATTACGGGGTCTCTGCAAATCTCAAATACAGCTTATTCACTCTTTGCTGCTTCTAGTCTTGAAGGGGAGGACTGCTGGTTTTAGATGAAAGATCTTCAAATGATTACCATGTCTATATGAAGAGTTGAACAGCAGCAATATCCAAATTTAAAGAAGTGAGGAGATAGATACAAAACGGAGGCAGAGAAGCCAAACTATCTAGCGTTTTAGTTACTCAGTGAATCTGAAGGACTAAGAGGAGAGTCAATCCTTTTAGCAGAAGTGCAAACTATCACAGTACCACTTGTGAGGGACAGGAAAAAAGCCTCATTCTCATAGATCCGAGTAAAATCTCATCTTTCTGTGTGTTGTCAACATTATCAAGTGGTGGCCTGATGGGCGTCCTTTAAGGAGGGCTGTTTGATTCTGTGCTTGCTAATTCAGCAATAGTCTAACTCATGCCACATGAGCGATACGTTGTTTAGCATGCTCAGATCATCTAAGACATTTGGAGTTAGCAGTCTTTACCTTCCTGGTTTTGTCTGAATTTATATAGGAAAGTTTTGAGAGAAAAATCATTCTATGGGTCTGGGCCAATTTCACTATGGATGAAACCCACCTCCAAACCTCTAGGGGTTTCTTGGGAAGGAAGGTCTGCCTAAAAGTGAGTTCAAATCTCTGTTATTCTAGTAATTGACCTTCAGGAATGGTGTACTTTGCTGTCTTGGTGCTTTGTTTTGACAGGAGTGGCCAGTAACACCACCCAGTGACTTTCAGTTTGTAGTATGAGTTTTAGATCAAGAAAATAATCTTCAACGGGAGTGGTGGCACATGCTTGTGATCCCAGCACTGGGGGAGGCAGAGGCAGGTGGGACCCTGTGAGTTGAAGGTCAGCCTTGTCTACAATGAGAGTCCAGGACAGCCAAGGCTCTACAGAGAAACCCTGTCTCAAAACAAACCAACAATAACAAAAGGAAAATAATCTTCACTAATGTGGCATATTTATCTTATCATCCTTTAGTACCTTCAGCATTTTGACATTTTCAGCTTTCAGAGAAGACTATTGTGGTCCAGTATAACCTGTTCCAAGCTTCAGGACAAGAAATCGTGGCTGTTTTTGTCTCATCAATTTCATTAGAGTCACCAAATTATAAGAGACAAGTAGATAGCCTTTGTTATATAAATGCTCACATCTCTGATCTTGCTATAGCAGAATGGAGGCAACTGAAAGTTAAAACTCTGGCTGCCACGAGAGGACACTGTGTCTGAGGAGTAGGACAGCAGAAACATCGCAGCGACCAGGAGACTGAACTCTGGGACCTAAAACACCAGAATTTGTGATTGCCAGGTGAGCAGAACTCCTACGGTGAGGAAATCAAGTGGAAAAATCCTAGGGACACCCAGTTATTCCCTGGAAAAAACTCCGGGTGACCGGCTATGCACAGCTCTGATCTGAACGCAGCCACCATACCAGACGGGGTCACACAGTCTCCAGGCCAGACTGAGGAGGACCCGGGTACCGTTTTGACTGACCTGCACACTGCGGGCACACACTGCTCAGGTCCGCCAGTAACCACCTCAGTCCGTGTGTGAGTCCACAGGACAGTCTGAGAAGAACCCGGGTTCTGTTTCAACCAGCAGGCATAGGGCAGGTGCACACCAATCGCCCCCGCTGGAAACCACCTCAGTCCGTGTGTGTGTGTGTGTGTGTGTGTGTGTGTGTACAGACCAGACAGAGAGGGCCTAGGGGACCTGCACACTGCGGGCACATACGGCTCAGGTCTGCCAGCAACCACCTCAGCCCGTGTGTGTGTTCACAGGCCAACCTGAGAAGGCCCTGGGCTCTGCTTCAACCGGCGGGCATACGGCAGGCACACACTGATCGCCTCCACCTGAGACTGAGAGGGCCTAGAGGACCGTCTTGACCGGCCTGCACACTGTGGGTGCACACTGCTCGGGTCTGCCAGCAACCACCTCAGTCGTGTGTGTGTGTGTGTGTGTGTGTGTGTGTGTGTATCCACGGGCCAGACAGAGAAGGCCTCGGCACCATTTCAGACAGGCCTGCATACAGCAGATGCACACTGCTTGGCAACGCCTGCAACCAATCCAGACCCACTGTGTGTGTGTGCCCCAAATATCATCTCAGACCATGGTGCACAGCCCCTGGCCCAGAAGGGGGCGCCAAGTCACCAGTTCAGGGGAGAGCCCTTAGCAGCAAGCCCAGGGCTGAGCGCAGAGCCCGCAGCTGACATCTCAAACCGGGACACTCAGCCTCTAGCAGAGAGTGAGAAGCCAAACCTCCAGACCAGAAGGGTGACCAGCCTGTGGTGCTCACAGCTTCTAGCACAGAGCACGAAGCCGGGCACACAGAGCCCACAACAGAGTTCAACTGAGTCAACAACACACACTAACAAACCACTGGAACTCCCTGATCTTCTTGAAGAATACTCCTGACACAAGAAATTGACAGTTCCAGTCTGAAGTTCAGCCTTAAAGCACATATATAAACAAATGACCAGAAATTGGCGAAGGAACTCACCCAACAAAAATCAGGATACCATGGCCCCACCAGAAACACCCAAAAGCAGTGGAGATTTTAATTCAGCGGAAACACAGGAAAATTATGTTAAAGCTATGATTATACAGATATTGGAGGAACAAGAGGAGAGACAAAAAGAGGAAATGAACAAGGCCCTCAAAGAAATGGAGAAGATTTAACTACCCACATAGAGGAACAATTAAAGATAAACAGAGAGGAAACAACCAAAATAGGAGACACAGTCAACCAGTTGAAGGAAACGGTACAAAGCATCAAAACAGAATTAGAGTCTATAAAGAAGACACAAAGGGAGAAGAACCTGGAACTGGAGAACTTAGAGAAAAGATCAGGAACC
>CM053744.1:93950413-93977115 GCA_028658305.1 Pachyuromys duprasi
GTTGAGGAAATTGTGATACTTTTACACAATGGAATACTACTCAGCAATTAAAAAGGAGGAAATCATGAAATTTGCAGGCAAATCGTGGGACCTGGAAATGATCATCCTAAATGAGGTACCCCAAAAGCAGAAAGAAACATATGGTATATACTCAGTTATATAGACCTATAGGATAGGATTGTCATTCTGAAATTTACACACCTAGGGAAGATATACAAGAAGGAGGACCCAGGTTGGTATGATCAATGCTCGTTTAGATGAACAAATAGGATGGACATTGAATGGAGGAGAACAAGCAACAGGACAGGAGCATGCCAAAGAGGACCTATGAAAGAATCAATATAGCAATGTATTAAAGCAGATATTAAGACTCACAATCAAGCCTTTGGCAGAGGGCGGGAAGTAATAATAAAAATAGGGGAAATTAGTAAGACTTGGGGAGAACAAGAGCTCCACAAAGACCAAACTGAGCAGGGCACAGGGGTCTTAGATGAGACAGTTTCTCCAACCAAGGACTATGTATGGATATGGCCTAGAACCCCCGCTCAGATGTGGCCCATGTTAGCTCAGTGTCGAACTGAAGACCCCAGTAAGGGAAACAGGGACTGTTTAGTCATGAACTTGATGGCTAACTCTTTGACCCTCCCCCATACATGCCAGGGAGTAACAGCCCGTCTAGACCCCAGGGGAGGACACTGCAGCCAGCCCTGAGGAGAGAAGATGAGGTGGGGTTGGATGGAAGGGGAGGAGGTCCTCCCCCATTGGTGGACTTGGAGGGGGCGGGGAGGAGATGAGGGATGGTTGGGGTGGGTGGGAGGGAATGAGGGAGGGGACTATGCCTGGGATGCAAAGTACCTCACCTGTATTTTTATTGATATAAAAATAAATTAATTAAAAACAATAAAATAAAAAAAGAAAGTTAAAACTCAAAGACATTACCCTCCTCATGTAACAACAATGTACTCTACAACCACATATTTGGTGTCTTCATGGATTTCATAACTGAGCACCTTATGATGTGCTGGACATGTTGCATACAGCGGTTGAAGAAGAAAATGATAATCTTACAAGACACAGGATTTAGTGACGCTTCAGCAAACTATTATTTCATTCTTTTAAAGCATTGGGGTTGGGTTTTGTTAATCTGGCATGATCATAACTACAGTATTTACTTGTTAACATTGCAGTTGCAAAATCATGCAAAATTCTCTGTGTTCTCTCCTTTTGCTCAATTTGTACCTTTTAATACATGAAGAAAAAGATAGGAGGAGTGGAAGACACAAAGTTTTGTTTCAAAATTGACAGGTAAAAATGACAAGGGAAGTGGTTTAGTACCAGGAAAGTCCATGATGGATCAAATGTAACAGGTTATTCAAGAGGGATAGTTTAATCATATAGGAATATGTTCAGGCTTCCAATGCATAATACCAAAATAAAACTGAAATTAGCTATCCAGGCATGGTCATCTAAAAGCCTATTGCAGTATCTACAAATTCTTAAGATCTCCAAACATAACACTTCTTGAGCTATTCATTATCTTACACAAAGCTGAAAATATATAAAAGTACATGTCCTGAATGGATATGCAAATAAAGTGACTTTGCAGTAGGTAATGGATACCTCAACTGCAGGAAACGTTTCCCATGACCTTGACTGGAGATTTGGAGGAATGATGGTGTCTAGCTCCTTTTTCATTAGCCATAGCGAGTCTTCATGGAAAGGGCGAAGGACTGTGATGCTCAGGGCACCTGGATTGAAGAGAGTTAGTAGAGGTCATTTCTCTACCAAAATGATCATGATAAATTGAACAGGCATTAACCAAGGTCAACAAATACGTTTGAACCTGCCCTTTACACAAAAACCTTAGTCAGGTACAATGACTATGCTTTAGGATGTTCCTCTCTAAAGATGAGACCGTGAGTTGGTCAACTTCTGGAAACTAGACTTCAGTCAGCCAAAAGCATTGATTGCTACTTTTCTGTCCCTCATCGCTCATATTTGGTTTCTGTCAGGTCTACCAAGAAAATGCTTTGTCTCCATCAACTTCTACAACATTTACTCACATCCCTTAGAGGCATGCCATTCTGGACTGAAGCAACAGCTGGCTTTTCTGACAGCCACTAATTAGGCTCATCCCTGATTAAAGCTTCTTTTCCTTCCTGTTGCTCAAAGAACAAAGCAGGATCTTCTTTGTTCACCCCTGCCTCCACTTGGATTGTGTCTTCCATCCATGATTCAGCTGTGTTTGGTCTTTTCTCACCCATTTTCTGTTTGGTGTGATTCTTTGCAATTTCCTCTGTAAGAAGTCATCACACCCCCATACACATGTATCTGAATACACTTGGGTCTTGGGTCTCAAGCATCTTCAGAGAAACATTCTAGAATAGCGTCAGTTTTCTCTGTATAAGCTCTCATTGAAAAATATTCCTATTCTTCATAGACCTTACACAAGTTTATAATTACACAGTTATTTGTGTGGCCCTATAACTAGCAATGAGTTCTCTCTCCAAATTATAAGTTTTAAGGCAATAAGGTCTATGTTTCTTTTAACTCACTATGTACTACAAAAGTAGTATTTGGAACAGGATAGATCGCTAAGTCAATGCTACTTACATGATTAAGGAGAGCTATTGTCCTCTCATGGCTTTTGTTTTTTATTTAGGGCTTTTGGAGACAGTCTTGCTGTGTAGTGTAGGCTGGCCCCAAGCTTGCAACACACTCTCCGTTCAGGAGTTATACTAACGTGCCTTCCTTCCTTACATAGTTCTTTACATACACTGCACAGCCAGGCCCAGCCCTCTGTTTTTCACATTCACAAGAACAACGCACATAACGTATGCATGCTGATAAACTAAAAAACATAGTGTGGTTCACAAGTAGATTCAAAATATTTACCATCAAACAAAAGATGAAAAGAAGTCCAGAACAGGGAGGAGATGAGGGACAGAGGGTGGGGTTGGGAGGAAGTGAGGGAGCTGGATACAGCTGGGATACAAAGTTAATAAACTGTAACTCATATTAAAAAATAAAAAACTTAAAAAAGTAGCCCAGAAACACACACACACACACACACACACACACACACACACAGCACATCAAAGTATGTGTCTTTAACATCATCAAATGATTTCTTTGAAATTGATAAAAAAATAATATAAATTCCCAATGAATTGTCTTACTGTATTCAGTTTGACCAAGACTCACATTAAAAAATGACAGCAGGAGAAAAAAAAAAAAGAACTGATGAGAGATTTCACACTGTTTTTAAACAGGAAGGAATGAACTCACAAATAAGACCTAAGAACATGCCTGCTTACAGCAGCAAGAGGCATTCATTCTGGGCTTGCACAAGCTGATGCTTAGACACAGTTTGAGATGAATGTCAGTTTCAGGAGCGAGTTGGTACGTGGAGTAGCACTTGAGCCAAGGGGACTGAAGAGCAAGAGAATGACAGCCTCCAGAGGACACTGGGAGCTGCAGGCAGCATGGGTTCTCTACCTGGCTGTTCCTGGACTGGTTCCTGGAGAACCACAGTCGTTGACTCTCCGTAGGCCAAGGATAAGTACTCTTCTATGTCACTGTCTCGGAGGAGTTCCACCCCTGATCCATCAGCATAGATAACAAAAAATCTGTTTGAAGAAGTAAATATCTGAACATTTGAGACACCCAGTAAAGATGCTTCTTGAACTTGGAGAATAAAAATCCTAACATTGGGGGGCTGTAGAGATGGCTCAGTGATTAAAAGGACTGTCTGTTCTTCCAAAGGACCCGGGGTTCAATTCCCAGCATCTACATGGCAGTTCACAACTATCTGTAACTCTAGTTCCAAGGGATCTGAAACCTTCACACTAATGCACATGAAATTGAATAAATTATTTAAAAAATGCTAACATTGTTAGTGTCATTTTACCTGGGAACATGTTCACCATAGATTTGCATGTGATTCTTTTCAAGGTGAACTGATGATAAGCTATCATAGCCCTTAGTGTGAACATTGATGTCATCTTCCAACTTCTTTTTAGGCAACGTTGTTGATACAGAGCCATCAGACATGACCTGAGAGATAAGACATGTGAGCAACTGAAGGGGGAAAATGTCAAAGTGCCTACCTCAGCACTGATCCAGTATGAGCAAGCATGCACTCTTTTGGATTATCAGAAAATCGAGCCTATTTGATTACAAGGTATTGATATTATCTATGAATGCCATTATTAAAAGTGTAGATACCCCAACAGTACAGCTGTATGATACACCACACATAGACTGCTAAAACAAATTGCAACACATTCAGAAGAAAGTGACCAGGATTGAGAGAAGACACAAAATCTTCTCCTATGGGGATAAATTCAAGGGGTGGAGAAATGGAACACAAAGCAAAGAACACTCATGCAATTGCTGTCTTGAAATGCTGAAAGAACTTTTGCATGGAAGAAGCTGAGATTCAAGTGCAGAGCTGTGGCCCCCTGGTAGAGCATATGGGGAAATAGGTTTAGGATATATGTGAGAGGCGGCATTCTAGTTCCTGGTGCTGTCTGGATCTGGTGGGCACCTTCAGAAAGAAGCCTGGCACAAGCTGCCTGCTGTAGGTGACGTCACGCTGGAGGGGTTTCAGAAACATGCTTGGTGAGGAACACCCCAGACAGTTCAATCTAGGGCTGCTTTGGCTTTCCATTTCACTGCTAGTCATTGTCAATTGAAATTCATCAGTTCACACTCATGCTGTGAAGAGTCTCAGGTACTTAGCAGAGAACATGAGCTGGACCAGGGCTGGTCTGCATAACAAAACAATGGTTAGGGTTTCTGTGGTTTGAGGCCAAATCTGAAATCTAACCCCAGTCAATGGGAGGAAATTCCACTTTTGGGTGAGGACTGGGGAAAAAGATAAATGCCTAGAGCAGGAGTTGGCAATGCTTTTTGGTCTTAGGCCAGAAGTAAATAATCCAGTTGCTACAGGCCACACTCTCTCTTTTGCAAACATGCAGCCCACTGCTGGGCAAAAACAGAGACAAGCAACACACAAAGGGCATCCATGTGTTACAGTTGTAGTTTCCATAGCTCCACTGAAATCTGAATGCCTTTATATGTACCTTTATATGTTATGAACTAATCTTTAGACTTTTACAGTATTTTAAAGGTAAAATAAAATGCATAGGTCTTAATCTATATAGAGTAGGGGGCCCCAGTTTGCTGATTCCTTGACAAGGATAAGGGGCCAATGGGGTACTGGAAGAGAAGTAGAAAAAAGAGCATCACCACAGCACCAGCTAAACCCTCTTCAGACCCTTTCTACCCGTCACCAGCCTTGTGCAGTACTTCTCATCACAGACTGTCCTAGTACCATGGCATTGCAGAATCCTTGTGTTTCTCCGAGCTCTAATTCCTATATTATTGTTTGTGGTTGCATTATTTTCCCCCTCACATTTCTCTAATTGTCTAGTAGCTTTAAAATTTCTCCTTCTCAAATTATTAAGAATGTTCTTTCCTGTGAAAGTATACTTGAAAATCAAAGACAAGATATTTACATTCATGACTGGAATGCAGCAAATTCAACAGTCTACATGGAAGCTGTCTAGAAGCATACGTTTCAAATAAAAGCTGTAGTAATTGGAATGAAAATGGTCTCCATAGGGTCATACGTCATGGCCTTGTTTAAAAGCATTAGGATGTGTAGCCTTGAAGTGTGTGTGTGGCCTTACTGGAGGAAATGTGTCACTGGGGGGTGGGGGTGGGCTTTGAGGATTCGGAACCGCAAACCAGGCCCAGTGGCTCATTCTCTCTTCCTGCTGCCTGCCAATCTGGATATAGAACTCTCAGCTACCTCTCCAGCGCTATGTCTGCCTGCGTGCTTCCTGCTATGACAATGGTGGACTAAATCTCTGACCTGCAATCCAACCCCAACTGAATGCCCTTTTTGTTGTTGTGTTGTTAATAAGAGTTGCTGTGGTCATGACATTTCCTCACAGCAGTACAACCCTAACTAAGATATAAGTCCAGGATCTCTCTCCATATAGACGCTGCGCCTTACCTGAAAGGTGTTTCCCTCAGGATCTAGGACCTCGCAGATCACCTGTGAGATGTGCTTCATGATGTACCTGCTAGCTCTCAGCTGCTCACGCTTCTGGAAGGGGTGGTAGATATTACTGCTTGATTCATGGCAGTATGTTGCTGAGCCGTCTCTATCAATATATAGGCAGCCTGTGTTTGGAGGTAACACCTGGAAGGACCAAAAAATGGCATTCAATCTTCTTGTACAATTTGAGGGACTTGAAAGAACAAAAATACTACCCAAGAAAAAATGGGATGTTTCCAAAGGACTGCTTGCCAAGGGTCAAACAGAAGATCCAGTTTCTTGGTTGGAGCCTCATATTTTTCCTTTCCATCTTCACATCTTCAGATGTTTTCTGGATTTGTCCTGTCCCTTTTAATTAAGACGTACTCCATTTTAACTGAGGTAAGTACATGATGCTTTATGCAAAACGTTTAGTACCCATTATGTTTTGGAACAAGGAACATCTTTAAAAGGGATGGACGTTCCTAGAAGCTTTGGTTAATTTTTACCCTTCTGGTGGTTGATTGCTTTTTATATAGGAGTTTATATTTGTGATTCTCTTAAGATTTTTTTGGTAAGATTACTTTTTAAGATTATTGACCCTTTCTTTGTAACCGAAAATTGGAGCCTGCCAGTAAGAGAAATTGGCTGAGAAAACTACATTGCTTGCTCACACTATGTTAATCTATAACAACTTGCTTAGATATGAATGTAAGTCGGTTCTTGGGAATATTTTTTTTTACCTGTCATATGTAAATCATTTAATGATGTCAGAGTACTGGGGAACATGTTTTTTTTTTTTTTAACGTATTCATTGTAATCATAGAATGCAACCATGCTGTAATTTTTATATTGCTTGAAAGATTTTGCTGGAGTATATAAGCTGTGAGAAAAAATAAAGTTTTTAGAGTCTTGCCTTATCCACTGTGTGTGTATGTGTATGTGTGTATGATTTTCCCTCTTTTTTTTCTGCCAGCTTTAGAGAGTTTTTCACCGGCCCCAGGGAGTTTTTTTGCTGACTGCCAAAGAATTCAGTTTTGCTTCCTCAGAGAAAAGTCTGCTGAGTGATTAACTGATGACTCCACACACCTCCCTCAGTACTTGACCTGTGGAAGCTGGCCTTCAGCATTAACCGACCATCTTATAAAAGCTGATACTAGAGTATACATTCAAAGGACCTGGACTTCAGTTGTGAAGGGCCTTTTCTGTACCAGAAAAATGAAGTGACTTAAGTCTGTTTTATTTATTTATTTTTTATTGATGGTGCTTATGCTTTGCGTGTTGTCTTAGTCAGGGTTTTGATGCTATGATGGGACACCATGACCTTGGCAACTTTTATAAGACATTTCATTGGGGCTAGCTCACAGTTTAGAAGTTTAGTCCGTTATCATCATGGCTGGAAGCATGGTGGCTTGCAGGCAGACATGGTGCAAGAAAAGTAGCTGAGAGTTCAATATCTGAATGCAGAGGCAGCAAAAGTGAACTGCTGCACTGGCTGAGACCTCAAAGCCGGCCTCGTGACATGCTGACTCCTACAAGGCCACACCTCCTAATAGTAACACTACCTCCGGGCCTGTGGGGGCTGGAGTCATTGCTAATGAGCATTCAAGCTTATGTTTTCATACTTATGTGTTCTTTCTCCTCTCGCTTTCAGCACTTACTTTGACCCACAGCATCTACATTCGATGAACATATAATGACCAGGGAGATGGGAAGAGTAAAATAATAGTTCAGCCTTTGTCACAGCGACTGTCATGTATCCATCACACTCCTGCTTTTGGCTCAGTCTCTTGTAACATGGTGTATAATACTTTAGCTTGTGTCCCTTCTTTAACAAGTAAAAAAAAAAAAAGGAATGAAAATTCTTTTAAAGATGAAAGAGACCATGGGCTTCCACCAGGGTGTTGTGTTTAATGGGAAGGTCAGGGAGATCAGGGAGGGGTGTGTTGCTGTGTTCTTCCTTTACTTTTGCAGGACAGAGCTCTCCCTCATCTGGATAAACTGCTGTCTCAAGACCACACAGACTGCTGTTCCTCAGTTCTGCGGGGGAGTTGGTGGAGTGCAGTCAAGAATGAGACTCTGCTTTTCCAACCATGGACCATGTATGGATATAACCTAGAACCCCTGCTCGGATATAGCCCATGGTAGCTCAGTATCCAACTGGGTATCCTAATAAGGGGAACAGGGACTATTTCTGTCATGAACTCAATGGCTGGCTCTTCGACCCCCTACCTCCCGAGGGAGGAGCAGCCTTGCTAGACCCAAGAAGAGGACATTGCAGCCAGCCCCGAAGAGACCTGATTAGTTAGATGGAAGGGGAGGAGGTCCTCCCCTATCAGTGGACTTGGAAAGGGGCTGGGAGGAGATGAGGGAGGGATAGGGAGAGTGGGAGGGAATGAAGGAGGGGGCTATGGCTGGGATACAAAGTACATAACCTGTGATTAACATAAAAATAAAAATATTAAAAAAGAGGAATTGGACTCCAGACAGCAGGAGATGGAGAGAGGCATGTAGGAATAAGTCAGATTGTTAGAGTGATTCTGCCCCCATAGTGCACAATGTGGGGAGCTCCTTAGCCCAACCTTGACTTCAAAGCTACTAATTTCACACAACATGCAAGACAATGTACTCCTGAAATAGATCAAGGAGAGGAATAAGCTAAGGTGTGAGAAGTTTATTCTAAGATCAGGTGAGTGATGGATGCAGCAGTGGCTGTCACGGCAGGAATTCCCACTGTCCCGGCACTGTCTCTGTTACCATTAGGGCATTTGTCAGTTCCCATTTCCCAACTTGACCTACCTGGTAGGAACACTGTGGCTTGGCGATAATGGACGTTCCATCCCCAAAGGTGGCGCAGCAGCTGCTGTCCTCACAGTTGGTGATCACTGTGGCATAGTGAGCGCTTTCTATCCGCATACACTTCACCTGTCTGGTGACAGTCCCCGCGCCTTCGGCTACAAGGGGAAATGCAAGGTAAGGAGACTGGGCAGGGCAGGGCGCATACAGTGGGCCATCAGCCTCAGGTGTCTCCTGGCTGTGAGGATTCCTTATGGAGAAAAACCTGGCTGCGGACGGTTTGAGTGGGGCCTGCAATCCTTGCCAATTCAGAATAATTCTAGAATCTGCAATCAGATGTGACTTAGCATGTTGTTTGATTAAGCGTGCTGTTAGTATTCTTTTCATTTTGAGAAGTGGGACATGTTTACTTTTTCAAGATAAAAAATAAAAATTCATAAAATATATTCACCAATAAAAAATTGACTCTTATTCCTATTTTGTCATGCTGTTTCAAAATATGTATATGAAGAGAGTCTGCAGGTAAAGTTCAAGTATTTTTCTATGCCGAGGTTTACTTTTTTCATGCAATTCATTTTTATAGCTTTATATAAATATGTGTTAAGAACAAACAACATACAAGGTTTGTGAATTTTACATTTACATCAATTATATACAAATCTATCAAGTTATATAATTATGATTTTATACCCACATTTTTTTCAACATTGTTTTGAGGTATCTAACAATTTTTATTTTTGAGAGAGGGTTTCAGTATGTAGTACAAACTGGTTTTGACCTCTTGGTCCTACTGGATGCTGGGATGCCAGGCCTGTGTTACTAAACCTGGAGTCTTCAGAAATCTTATGTGTAGCATGTGTGTTTACATGTAGTGTGTTTATATGTAGTATGTTTATATACAGTATAATTGTATTAAGTATGTGTGCTTGTATTAAGTGTGGGATTGTATTTAGTATATATTTAATGTGTGTGTATGTTTGTATTTAATGTATATATGTATGTATGTATGTATATATGTATGTATGTATGTAGTCCTTTATCATCATGAAATAGTGTCCTTTTTGGGCATATAGTACACTTTCTTTTCCCAGTCTATCACTGATGAACATTTATATTTTACCCAATATTTCTTTTTTAAAACATATTGATATATGTATGTATGTATATGGGTGCTTTGTCTACATGTACATTTACACACCAGAAGGCAGCACCAGACACTTGTGAGCTGCTGTGTGGGTGCTGGGAATTGAACTCAGGATCTTTAGAAGAGCAGTGAGTGCTCTTAACCACTGAGCCATTTCTCCAGCCCCCTTCCCCCCTTAGCCCAATATTTCAATGGTCTGCCATGTTGAAAGTTGTATCCACATGCCTGTTTCATCATGCAAAGATACAAGGCTATCTATATAAGAAAAGCCCAAAGTTAATACTCTAGATGATATACATGTTTAGGGAAGGGTGAGGTTGGGATGTTATCCTAAGCAAGATGGGTCAGATCTATTGTAATAATATATTATACAACAGAGATATTCTGAAAAAGTAGATTGTAGGTGTTCTCACTATATACAAGTTAATACTATTAGGTGATAGAGTTATTAATTATCCTGGTTAGCCTGATCCTTTCACTATACAAACACATTTTTAAAACATTGAGCTGTATATCTTAAATATATACTAAAAGAAGCCATGCTGGTATTAAAGATTAAGAGCCAGGTAATACATTGGATTTGTAAATATTTCTTAAATTTAGCTGAAGCTGAGTGGTACCCTCCTAAATTCTTTGAGTAGGTCCCAATTAACTAGCAGCCACAGCTCCTTTTTTTCTTCCATACTTTCCTGACAATGATATGCTCAGATGTGAAGGAAGGTCACCTGAGGTCACCTGCTTATGTAAGTAAATGTGGGAAAGATTAAAAAAAAACAGGCACTGGAGTCAATATCAAGAATTTAAGAGTTGTGACCATCGGTTTTAGTTGGCAATTTTGACCCTAGGTCTTTAGCAGCAAGAGAGCAGAAAGACTATTTCAATCAATCAGCACACTACAGCTATGGTTGGCTGCCTCTACTGAGGACAAAGCACTTCAAAACATACTTGCAGACTCCCGGCTTACTGAAACCACAGTTCACAACAGCTAAGTTTAAGAATCAATCATGTCTCCATCATGGTTGAAGAAAATCTGACAAAGACACATGATGGAATATTAGCTTTAAAGAAAAAGGAAATCCTGTCATCTGTGATGAAACTGGAAGACATTATGCTGAGTAAGACAGGACTGGGAAGACAAACATTGCACAATCACACACATACACACATGCTTATGCACAAATGCACACACACACACACCACATCACATGTACACAGCACACACATACCATATCACATACACACAGCATACATGTATTCAAACCACATGCCTACCACACATTCATTCACACCCATGTACACATATACACATGCAAACATGCATGTACATGTATGCCTGTACACATGGACACATGCATTCACACCATACAGATGCACACATATAAACACACACAGATGAACACATATACATATGCACCATATGCACACACACACCACATATACACACACAAATCCATGGAATTTTAAAAAGCTGAGTTCATGGAAATAGAGAGCAGAATAGTTGTGGGAGGTGGAAAGATGTTGGTAAAAGGTTATAAAGTTTTAGTTACAGAGGAAAAATAGCTTCAAGATATATTGAAGGACATAACTAAATACAATATATTACATTTGAAAACTACTAAGTGTAGGTGTTAAAGTTTTCTCAACACAAAACATGATGTGCATGAGGTAGCTTGCCTTTTGAAAAACACACAAACATCTCAAAATATATCATATATGATAAAGAGGTAAAATTTTTACAATTAAATGAAGACATGAAGATAAATATCATGATTGTCATCCTTATCACAATGGGGACAAAAGGGCCTTGCCTTGGATTGCATGGGTATTCTCTGGTTGGCTTTCTTATTTTTAAGAATGCTTTTGATAGTGAGCCTTCTACCCATTTCATGCTAAAGGGTTGTAAAATTCCATTGTTACTGTCCTGAAAAATACAACTCACTTGTTTCTTCACCATTTGGATGAACAATATGATCTTCATAAACCTGATAAAAGGTTGTGATTCTGGTACCATCGGCATGATCCACGATCCGGGTTCCGTCCTTCTTCTCAACAATGATCACCTTATCTTCTCGAGTAATCATTACCTGAACATGAAAAGCAGAGCATAACTATCAGACTGGAGGGATGGGCCCCAGCAAGTTTATCCATGCTTTGTGAAGGTGAAGGTTTTGTTACCTACTTCCTCTGCTGCTTTCAGTGATTCCAGAGGTAGATGAAGAAACTTAGGCTTTTCCTAAATTTTATAGCCGAGGAAATGTAGGCTTATAGAAGTTAAGAAAACAAATGCCAACCTCACTCAGGAATTATGTGATGGGGAACATTTCAGTGTAGCATCGGGACTGGTAGATCAGGTCAGTCTGATTTGTAGTTCAGAGCTCATAGGATCTGTTTTCTTGGAAACTACTGAGATGAGCTATATGTGGCATAGGCAGGCTGCTCTTGTGTTGTGAAGCCCCTGCTCTGCAGGACCACCTTGGATAGGGTGAACTGCAAGTTGGCCGTAAGCATGGTAATGGAGATGTGGAGGAGAGAGGCTGCAGCTCCTTGGTGCCAAGGTGACCTCATCCACGTTTACTCATGTGCCTGCCATGCCTTGCTGTGTATGAAATTGAGGGATTCAGGATGGTATGCATGTGACTGGCTGTCAGGCCTCTGGGATGACGTGGTTGCCATACCAATTGTACAAATCCTGTCCAGAATCCTTTCTTAAAGCTGGGTCAATGAAATTATGGTTGAAAGATTATTATGTCCTGTTAGATTGGGCACATGTTCAAGTGGAGTGTCTTCCTATAGGAAATGGAAAGAGGGTCCGAGAAAGAGTATTAGTAACTTTATTTTCTCTGTGAGCACATATATGACAAGAAGCAACCTTAGGGAGGAGGGCTTCTTTTTGTTCATGATGTGACAAGAAACAGTTTGTCATAGCAGGGCAGGCATGGCAGTGGGAGCGTGAGCTGATGATGCTGTCTGCAGCAGGAAGCAGAGAGAGGTAAGTGATGATGTATGATGCTGATCAGGCTTGCCCCTCCTTCCTCTGCATAAACCAATCTGAGCATCTGGCTCATGCTCAGAGGTGAGTCTTTTTTCACTGTCTACACAAGCTTAGAGGTGCGTCTCCCTGGTGATTTTCAAATCTAGTCTAGTTGATGGTGAAGATTAAACCACCATGGAAGGGAAATGGCCCAAAGACTTCAGATGGAAAGACAACAGGTCAACATCCCACCACCTGTCAGGTTCATTTCCAGGTCAGTCTAAAAGAATTCAGAGTGTTGAGTACAGCTGTACGATGCGTGCTGGGGTGGTACGGTGAACTGGCATGGAACTCCTTACTCTCTAGGGTTAGAAGTCACTGGTAGGATGACATTGCAGGGCTGCTGGGCTCTGTGCTGAGTGCCCCGCTTGTTTTAGTTCTCTGCCTAAGGCAATGGTGCTGAGCTTGACCTTGGTGTGTAACAGTGGCTTGAGCGGAGCATATGGAGAAATGAAGACCGGGAGGAAGTGGACAGATGATGCTGTACGTTAGAGAGCCTTGAATTAATCCTAAGTGGAATGCAGGGTTCTAGATACACAGGCTAGAGTAGGAATCATGAAACAGTTGCCTGATCCTGGCAGTTCCTTCAATCGGAAAGAACAATCAGATCCCCGAAGCAGTAGCTGACCACTGACCAGCTGTTAGGAACTGACTGTGTCTCCCCCAAGTTAATAGGATGAAATCCCAGCCCCAACCCTGCTGTCATTAGGAACCAGGGCTTTTGGGAAATGACAGGGTCATGAGGTTAGAGTCCTCTTGAATTATGTTAGTAACCTTATAAAGGGTACCCTGGAGAACAATCTCTTTCCATTGTGTGAGGCTACAATGAGACCAGGCAGTCTGCAACCACATGCTCAGGCCATGTAGGTTTTCATCCTCATTTGAAATGTCCAGCCTGCAGAGCTCCCCAAAATAACTTTCTGTCATTTATAAGCCCCTAGGCTCTAGCATTTTTTTTCAAATAACAACCTGAATGGACTAAAACACTGGCAAAATTCTCAAGCCCCTTGCATGTGTCATGCACAGAGTGGTGGAAGCTGTGATTTGTGGTCCAAAACCTGGGGAGTACAGTCAGCAAGCCAGCACAGCCCTTTAACACTTGCTTCTCCAGAAGACAGATGCTTTGCCTTTGGCTCATCCTGTTACTGGGTAGCTGTGTCCAGGAACCAAGTGGGGCAGGGGTCCATGGGTCTAGTTACTAATTCCAGACTTGAGACAGCAGGACAAGTATCCCTTGCCTGTGAGGTCTTTGATGAGCTGATTACAGCTTTGCTGGGTCTATACTACAATTCAACCATTTCCTCCCTCTTCTTTGAAGAGCTGGCATCCCTAATAAATATACATTCCAAACTCCACCTCAGTGTTTGCTCTGGATATTCCAACTTGCATATCTGTAGATTATATAATGCATATCCAATAATTAGGCACTGTTGATTTTCTAGATATATAGTGTTCTACATTCAGGGTGCATGGTATTTTGATCAGTGGTCTATATGTGGGAAGATATTATCTAGGTTCTTTTGGGTCTTCTGGGAACAGATGACTGCAACATATCATGTGATAGGCAGACATCTCAACTGAGGAGAGTAATGTAGGCTGAGCATTATTTTAGGTTCGTGTTATATAATTTCAGTCAGGGATTCATAATGAGAAATACAGCTGTATGATATGCTAACTGAGAGCATGGGTTTTGAAAATAAACTGTTCAAGTTCAAATTTCATTTATGTGACATAAATGAGATGATACTCATAAAGTGTTTTATAGTCAGTGACCACTGGGATAATAATTACTAATGTTAACTCTTGATCTAACTAACTGAGACATTTACATATGACTGTTTAGAATCATTCAAATAGTCTAGAACATCATATTACACAGACATATTCTGTTTATCATGGTATAGTGTGATTATTATTATTTTAAGTGGTAGTAATAAACATTTCCAAATCCCTGGCAAGTTGGGAAGACATTAATCTTCCCAATTATTTGAAGGAATGACTATTATTTCTTGAAGCCAGTCCTGGGTCTCACATCTCCTAAGGACTATGACTGGGGCAAAACCCACGCCTCCTAATGGGGGTAGTACTTCTTTAAACTATAATATTTAGGGCATGGGCTGTAAAAACAAAACAAAATGAAACAAAACAAAAACAAGCTGTCCGCATTTACTCTCAACTCTTGCTCAGATAAATACGCTGGGTCTGCCGCTTCCCTTGTGTACACAGTGCGACATTAGATAAAATACTTGTATTTTTTAGCTTAGTTTTCTTCTCTGTGAGATAGCAACGTTAGTTTGTTGCAAGCACTGAATGAGTTATTGGAGAAGGCAGAGAGGACAGCCTGGCACATCACTGTCCTCAGTGTATTACGGTATTACTGACACTGCTCATATTCTCTTAGGTATCTGGTGCTTAAAGTAAATATTATCATGGCTGAAGTTCTTGGCTAATGTTTCCACAGTGGTGACAGGATCAATGATGAAAGTTAACATTTATAGCTAATATATTAATTTGCATATTAAGTAAACATTCTACCCCAGGGCTGAATTACAGTTACTTGATGCAACCCCAATAAAAAAGCCAACCAAGCTAATCACCTCAAGAAAAATAAGCCTGACAAAGGCTAGGTTTTCTAAAACAATTAGTCACATTGAGTCCAACAAAGAAAAGACAAATGGCAAAGTTAGGGATTGAAACATTATTTTAGAAATGGCTGAAGGAAGGAAGGAAAGAATGGGTGGGTTAGATCATGTAATCTGCCTACAGAGAAAACAGATGTTTGTTATCAGCAGTGTGTATGATTTTAGACTGGGGACGAAGGACCCGCTTATCTACCCATCCACCTACCTACCTCCCTACCTGCTCACCCACCTGATCCTCCTGCTCTGCCACCCACTCAACTACCACCTAACAAATATTTGGAAGTTAGAATTTGCCACACATTCTTCTCTATGGCTCAGGGCTTTAATGGCTTATACATATTATAAGGTATGCTAGTTTGCCATACCGTTCCATTGATAGGATCTGTAGCCTGGAAGTTTAGAAGTGGGTTCAAGCCTGTGATTTTCTCTAGTCCCTTGGTGCCAATCCGATTTCCATTGGGTGTTGTTGTAAACCAGGTGCCAGTGGGGGAGGACAGCGGAGTTGTTTGAACCACTTCTGGGAGAACGTCATGGGCTTCATTCTTATGTACGATTAGAGTCTTGTGACCTTTTCCTGTGGATGGTTCAAGGACAGTTAGACAGAGCAATGGAACTACAACACTGTCATAGAGTGTTCATTAAGCTTGGACGCAGCCTAAACTTCCTCAGACACTGTGGCATAGGCAAGCCAAAGGAAGTCATCAACTATATCGCTTCTCACCAGGGAAAGTCAGCTCATTGATACATCAGTTTGGGGACTGAACCTGAGCTGAATTGCCGTCGCCTTTCTCCAGACATACACACATGCATGCACATCACTGCTTGGTGAATAAAAGCCACTGTGTTTATTTCTGTACTTCCTCATCTGTCTCTGAATCCTAGATTGTGTGGTTCACACTTTTTGATGTGTCACTTTTCTGCATAAGAAATCTATCCCTTACTGCTTTTGAAACTTGTTTGTTTGCTTTTCAAGACAGGATTTCTCTGTGTAGCTTTAGCTGTCCCAGAAGTCACTTTGTAGACCAGGCTGGTCTTGAACTTGCAGAAATCCTCTTGCCTCTGCTTCCCTGAACACTGGAATTAAAGGCGTGCACCACCTTGGCCTCCCTGAGTGCTGGGATTACTGTGCACCACCATGCCCGGCTACCTTTGAAACTTTTAATCTCCTCTGCCTTGTCCCTCTGAATGTGGGAACCCTCACTAGACAGGCATTATCCTTAGCTTCTCATTGGCAGAAATGACTTTGGATCATTGTATCAACCACCAGCAGATGCATACTCCTAGGTCCATCCTCCTCAACATCTGCAGGGTATATGTGTAGAACTGTAGACATCCTCGTGGGCTTAAACCAATGTCTCAATCCTCTATCCTGGTAGCTTTTCATTCTTTTCTAAAAACAGTCATAAATTATATTTTTCTGGTATTACCTGGCCTCAATGATGAGATAAACTTGAACTTAGAAACAAATTACAAGTAGAAAGTAAAGAATTGTTAATTCTGGAAAGAGTTTCTAGATTCAGAACACAAAGTGCTCATGCATCAGAGTATGAATCTTAGTTCAGTGCACAGGGACCCAATAAATGGGAGGAACTGATGAAGAGACACACAGTAAATTCAGCCTATTGCCCCAGGATAGTTTGTGATTTATTAACACTTCCAGAATAGCATCAGAGAGGAGCATGGTGCCAGTTGCAGAACATGTATGGATCCTCCACTAGAGGAAGCAAGTGTTTGGTGTGGTGTTTTCCCTACTTCCTCTCTTCCCATCTTGTTCTCTTATTTTTCTGTCAGCAGAAGTATAAAAGTCAAGCCAATATGAGGATACAAGAAAGATAATGGGATGAGGGAGGAGGAGGGAGACAGCACGCTATGTGCAGACACCCCTGCACAATTTATTAGTCAGGGGATAAATTGTGGTTGAGAGGAGAGACTGGAAAGGGAGGCATGGGTCCAGTAAAATGTATGTTTAGGGCATGTTACAGGTCTTGGAATTTGCTACAGGAAACATTTAAGAGAGATAGCAATGTGGTAAAAAACATAAGTGGTGTGCTTTTGGCAGGAAAATGGAAAATTAGTCATAAAGAAAGTATGAGCAATAGCTAGAAAATATTAGAGAAGAAGAGATTACAGATAGCAATAGATACAGAAAAACACAATGTTAGTGACAACGGAAATGGGAGAATTTACGTGTGAAAGAATGAGAGATCGAAGAACACAAAGAAAGAATCGTGCAGATTCTGAAATTGTAACTACTATCTTCATTTAGTTATTTTTAAAAATTTTTTATTAATTAAACTTTATTCACTTTGTATCCCCCCTGTAGCACACTCCCTCCTCCCCTCCCAAACCTTTTCTTCCTCCCCTTTCTCCACTCATGCCCCTCCCAAAGTCCACTGATAGGGGAGGTCTTCTTTTCCTTCCTTCTGATCCTAGCCTATTAGGTCTCATCAAGAGTGGCTACATTGTCTTCCTATGTGGCCTGGTAAGGCTGCTCCCCTCTCAGGGTGAGGTGATCAAAGAGCAGGCCAATCAGTTCATGTCAGAGGCAGTCCCTGTTCCCATTATTATGGAACCCACTTGGACACTGAACTGCCATGGGCTACATCTGTGCAGGGGTTCTAGGTTATCTCCATGCATGGTACTTGGTTGGAGTATCAGTCACAAACAGATAAAGTGAAGAAGACTGGCAGTGATCAGACAGTAGGAATAGGTAGACCTGGTGTTCCATTTACAGCAACATCGCCAACTAGACACCAAGAATTCCACAGAAAGTAACTAAAAATACCAGGTCATATTTATTAGTTGGAGGTATCTTTGAGGTGATAACTGAATGATATAGTTATCAGAGCCAAAGCCCAAGTAAAGGCAGGAACCCAAGGAGGTAAACCTCTTCCTGAAGAAGGCTTTGCCCTATGAAACCTTCTCAAACTGGAGGTAGCAATGGACAAAGGAAGGAACGAGAGTCAGAGCTCACTCAGGCTGGTGCATGGAGTTAAATATGTAACACTCCTAGAGGCTAGAGGCCGTAAAGAGCAGAGTAAGAGCATTCTTTCTGCTACTGTACCCCAGCACTGCCAGGCAAGTGCTCAATGCTCAGATTTGACGTGGAGCACAGAGGGCAGAAGTACTTGCGGTATATAGGCAGAAGTAGTGCTGACGTGGGTCTCTGTGTGAGGATGATCAGCACCTAGGCCACATTCCTGAACCCCCTGAAAAGAATAATTTAATCTTAGGGTTAATATCAGATCCCTGATATTTTCCTTCCTGAAACAGAACTATCTTTTAAAGGAATGCATGTATATTTGTATCAGTCCAAATAACTTAGTATTAAAGCAAGAAGAAATAAAAATGATCATGCAATTGTCAAAAAGCACCAAAGTACAAGCACTTCAAAGGAGAGTTAGAGGAAGCAGCTGAATAGGCATGAACCTGAAATGGGAGATTTGAGGTGGAAAGGGGTATTAAGTGTGAGCAAAGAGAAGGCAGGTTACCCTCAATCTTTGAGAAACAACAGGGGCCACAGCAATAGCCTGTGTTTTTTCTTGAGTTACCTGGACAATCCTAGCCAAGAACTCCATTGAAGGTTTCTCATGTCTGGTACTTGTTAGACAGCATATCGCTTGTGTGGGAAGCATTGTCATCCCAAATGGCATGGTGTCATTAAAAATATATGTCATATAATCTTAGGTAAATAAAAAGTAATCTGGTTGCTGGAGGCTTTATCAAGTGTCCTTGTGCTTGATGTTATTTGTCCATTCTTCCTTCTCTCTTCTCTGTATTGACCTCCTTCCTCACTCACCAATTAGAGTTCCCCTCCCGGTTTTTCTCATTTCCCCCCATTATGTCATCTGTATCCTGCTATTCCCTCTCTAGTTCTCCTCCTCTCCCATGGTCCCTTTTTACTTCCCCGGTTTGGAGCGAGGAACTGTAGAAAAGAGAGAATGTGTGATGCTTGCTTCTTTGTCTGGGTTATCTCACTCAATATTTTCTAGTTTCATCCATTCACCTGTATATTTCATGCAGGTAAGTCCCTACTGCTTAAGACACCACATCCTTCAGACACAGGGCTTGGAAGACTTGAGCTGGACCTAACACAAAGGCCTCTTTCTTGTACTCTAGCTTTCATATTACCACAAAGTATTGCATAAGCTGCGAAGGGAGGGAAGCAGTTAATAGTCCTGTCCAGCTGTAATGCCTATGAACTACAACAGTGACTGACATGGCAGGAGATACCAAAAGGCACAATGGTGGCACTCATATTTTGGTGGTAACCAACAGCTGTGTAATTGCATTTAAGTTTTACTCAATAGGGAGAAAAATCATGCTTGGTACTAGAAACCTAGCCCATTACCAGGGACTAGTGAGGTCTCAGATCTTAGAAGAGAACCTACTATGACTACTTTACTAGACCAACACAATTCCTAAGTACATTCTAAAACTTACTGTTATACCCACAGATAAGTGTAGCTCTCACCCTACATCAAAGACGCTTCTCTTTATAGCAAGGAGAACATTACAGAAAAACCACAACAGGTCATAACACAGTGATCAACTGTGGGGAGTCTGGCCCCAATGCATACATCTACAATACAATCCATTCACTTAAAGCATGGGAAACATTGTAGAAAAGGAGGTAGAAAGACTGTAAGAGACAAATGACCACAAAATCTGCTATTGGATTTTGCCTCCTGGGGGGGGGGAAAGACAGGTAAACCACACTCAGCATATCTCAGCCATATGGCTGCTTGAACGAGAGATGAACAAGGTTAATAACAACAGAAAGGCTAACTGGGAAGGGAGAAAAAAATGGGGCGCTACCCCTAGACAACCTCTAACAGGCAACTAATGACGGCTGTTAAGAGGGAGAAAGAAGTCTTCTCCAGGGTTGAGCACTCTCATTGGCTACCCAACCCCAACTGGTCAGTTCTGAAATCATGTGCAATCATATACATACTAAATAGCCTCAGCAGGTAATATGTATATATTTATATATTTACATATATGTATCAGCAACAATCGAAGAACTAGAAACCATCAATTTGAGAAGGGTGTTGAGGAACAAGGGGTTGAAAGGAGAAAAGGGAAAGGAAAAGACATAATTATATTTCAATGAAAAAATGTAATAAAACAGAGAATGCAAATTAGAAATAAGGAAAATATGTGGAAAATATAACAACTAAAATCTAAATAAATTAATGTGAGGTTTTAATAGAAGATATAATGTTCTCTAGAAGAGCTCAAAGATAGACTTGAACCAATTATTTAGACTGAATCTGAGTGTCCCAATCCTCAATGCTCAGAAGTAATTAAAAAAAAAAGGGTCAAGGCCTCTAATATGTTTTATGAGAATTACAAACAAAAAGGGAAAATGGGTGGAAATAATATCTGAAGAGATAATTATTGAAACATTTTCAGCATCAATGTGAGACACTTATGTATAGATTCAAAATGCGTAGTGCATTCCCACTCATATGAATAAACAAAAAGCCATACATAGTCAAATTGTATGGAAATTATTTTAAAATGGGGATGATCTGAGGACAGACGATCTTTAAAGCAGTTAATTAGACTAACAATGATCAGTTAAACATGCGGTCACTGTTAATGTACATCAATTTGGAATTCCACACTCAGCGAAATTATCATTTGAGAATGAGCACAATACAAGGTTTTCAGGAAATGTCAGCTATTCAACGAATGAACTAAAAACTCTAAAAACAAAACATTTCAAAATTAGCTTTGACAATATCCACCTAATGCTGTACTTAAGAGACACATTTAAACACGTGCCACAGAAAGGGGAATACAGGAGTGGAAAAGTCATATTGGTGAAGTTACTTCGTATTGGTGAAATTACTTAGAATAATGGCTAGTAGAGACAGCAATCTAAACAAAGGGACATTAGAGGAGGGAATTCTTACAATTAAAATAAAAAAAAAACAACCACTGTAAAACAATGACAAGTTAAATTCACCACAAAGAGAGTAGTTCTAAAGTTGTATTTAAAATTATATTACCTAACTATTTGAAGGAAAATTTGACAGAACCGTTAAAGAGACAGATTTACCTCACAAATAATACAAGTAAGAGGATAGGACTGCAGCAGTAAACAGTCGCTGCTTGCCTTCCAGTAAATGTAAATACTGCTGAATAAAGTGGAGGGAGAGATGAAAAGCATGTAAGGGCGTGTTATGTATAAGTAAGGCTGGTAACCTGCTCTGTGTTGTCTGTGAAGTAATGACACCTCATATTTCTAAGCAGCTAGAAGGAATTTTAAAATATTTTATGATGCATGAAAATGATATCAAATTCAAATTTTAGTGTTCATAACTAGTTTTTATTGGAACACAACAGATTTGAGGCTTATTGAATTATATATTATCAAGAAGTGCTTTCATGCTTCAGCAGAATCGCTGAGTAATAGTGACAGAGAACACATGGCCTGCCAAGTCTCTAAGATTTACCATCTTGCCCTTTACAGAAAAGGTTGCTGAACTCAGGCATATCTGGAAAACACAACTAACAAGTTTTATATAATAATATAAAGAGAACACTGTACTGAATAACTACATGATGTATGCTGTTTTCACACACAGAGTTGAATTATTGATCATGCATCAAGCATACGGTTATAAATTATATGCAGCAATTAAGAATTAGTGATTAAACCTAGCTTAAGGCACACTAGAGAGATTTGAAAACAAATGTAGAAAGAAATATAAACAATTCAAAAAAATTTCAAGGAAATTGTTACAGTGGAAGAGATGGATAATGTTAAAACTAAAATGTAAATCATTCTTGTGGAAGTTCTCATGAACTAAACTCAAACAGTCTTGGCTATTCAACCTCCCTACAAGATTCACTAATTAGTTGTCAAACTGATTGACACCTTGAGAATATGTGGCATTGTCATGGGTATGAGGAAGAATCCCTCTGCATATTGTGCTGGTGGGAGGGGTATAAACAGAAATCCTTAGGACAGCAGTCTTTAATTTCAATTATTGCAGACACTATTGACTGTTACCTAACACTCCTTATGCCCCAACGCCACAAGTCAGTCAGAAAAAAAAAAAGCACAAAATGTTGGCTCTTTTTTTTTTTTTTTAGACAGCCCTGGACCCCAGGCAGGTGTGGCCTATGAGATGCACAGGGAGGAGGGTTAAGGTCAGAGTTGGGTGTCTCCTGAGAACACACATTCTTGAATGCACCCTTTCCTTTCTGCTCTAGAAATTGCCTCTGAAGGACCCTGTCTGAAGTTGAAAGGTCAACAGTATTGCCGGGATGCTGATTCACAGTCTTGGTTTTATCTAGCTGGCAAACCCCTAAAACACCACCCCAGACAGTTGAGTTAATGTGTAAGAGGGCACAATGACATAGGAGACTGTTTATTTTGTGCTGGAAAATGTGCATTGTTTATTTCAAAGAGAAAAAAGCAGTTCATGAGATAGTATGCAATCCTGTGCTGGCAATGAAAATTCACATATACATATGTGTGAGTATCTGTACATGAATTGTTGACATAATGTTCCTTTGGAATGTATACAATTTACCCTTGTTCATTCAAATGCTCATTTCTCTACTCCACTATCTGGCTTCAATTTGGACATTGCATTGTGATGTTTATTCTAAGCATCACCTGTCTCACGTTTGTGTAAACATGCCACCATTTGTCCTCTGTAATTATCAATTAAACACCCAGCAGCCAATGCAGTACAATGGAGAAAATAGGGTGAGGCATCCTGGTCCGGAGGGAGGGGAGGAAGCAAATGGGGGTAGAAGAAAGGCAGAAGTCAGCAGGAGAGGACTTGGAACCTTGAGGAGAGATGAACCAGACCTAAGATATGACTAAAAGCAAGTATAACAGGAGAAATCTGAATGGTAGGAAACTATGCAGGCTTGGAGGTTTAGGATGGAGTAACTATTGCCCAGCATTGTGCTCTAGGTTAATTAAATAAATCCCAGTCTCTGTGTGGTGATTTGGGTATACAGCTAGTTTAGGAATAACCACTGCTTAACTAAAAGATAAAACAATAATAAATACTAATAACCCAAAACAATGAGTAGATATGTATATATTAAAAAGATGAGCAGTATCATAATAATATTGAACACCTGTGAAGCATTTGAAAACCACTAAGTCCTGCAAGTCAAGAAACTTCTATGGTTACCTTTCTTTGTAATGACAATCTCAGATGGTGCTGTTTCTGATTTGGGATGAGAAGCCAAGTCTACCAAATCTTCATTGTGGGGGATTCCAGACATTTCAGGAGATGAGTAAACAGGACCTGAATCAGGACTGTTGCTTACAGCACCGTCTGCAAAGAGAATCTGAAGGGCAAACAGGGTCTCAGAATTCTCAGACACCAAGAAGAGGCTGGTCCACAATGAGCTCAAAATAATCTAAAGAGGCTGAGGCCAGACCTCTGCATGCTTGGCACCAAAAGGTGCCATTAGAGGATTGATTTGCAGCTGGATACAGAAAAGAATATGATTTGATATTTTCTACCCACCTCTGTCTTATTTCTATGTTTTACCCTTTGTTGGATTAATATATTTTCTATTCATCATCCTTATTCTATATAATTGGGACATCATACAGATGACAAATTTCAAATTTTAAAATTTATTAGATTTTTAATGTTTGATTTCTGTTTCCATCCACCAAAAATGCACGCCATCTCTCTGTATAATAGATACGCTATGGGTATCCATATGCACAGCTTCCAATGAGCGTGACAAAGAAGTCAGCTGCCCTTGTGACTCTCACCTGATTTTTTCCTGGTCTCTTCAGGAGCTTTGCAGGCTACCTGTGCAGTCCTAGGTAGCAAGCTTACACTTAAAGATAAACTAGCATCAACCCAGATTGGTAATCGTGGCTGGGAACAATTTGAATTATGTTTTCAATACTAGAAAGGTTCCACATGTCGTAGTCTAAACTCTTTTCTCCTTTCATTCTCATTATTTTCTTCTGGAAATTCTAGTGCATATATCATATTTCCACACCTCTTGACTTTTTCTCTGTTATAAGTCACCCCTTCCACCACTTGGCTTTTCACAATTACTTTTAGTTTTTAAGAACTCTTGATTTTTTTTCCACAGCAGTTTTATACTCACTTTTAATTTAATTTTATTAATCTATTTATCTATCTATCTTCCATCTATCTGTTTATTTCTATGTATGTATGTATGTATGTATATATGTATGTATGTATGTATGTATGTCATGATAGATATATAAAGATCAGACATCAACTTTCCAGAGTCTCTTCTCTCCTTCTACCATGCGAGTTCTGGAGACTAAACTTACATAATCAGTCTTGTTGACAACTGTACTTACCCACTGAACCTTCTTGTTGTTCCCAAAGCAATTACAATTTTTTTAAAAAATAGATTGTTAACTTCTTCAGTCTCTATATTATTTTTACTCATTTAAAATTTGTGTTCAAGTATTTGCTGTTAGGTAATTTAAAAAATGCCAAATTTGATGTTTATTTTTGGGGAATTTCTTAGATACATGGTCTTTTTTCTCCTGGGAACCCTTCATGGCTCATGGTGGGAAAATGTCTGTTTATAGGAGCCCTTCCCTCTGATCATTTTTGAAGGGTGGCCCAAGGCATGTGGTTTCTGAGTTTTATAGCTTCTGATTTTAAGTCTCTACAAAATGATTTTGCCTCCAGAACTACTCTGATTTTCAGAGTCCAGAGGTACACCTGTCTATTTGGGAAGGTTTTTCCTTGTTCATAGTTTAAACTTTGCCCTTATTTCTCTATCAGCCTGAACCTACCCATTTGCACTTTCTAGAAATTCTCTAAATACTTCTTATACTGATGACATATTTTGTTGTTTTCTAATACTGTTGAAAATTCAGAGCTTTTTTTTTTCTCTAGTGTTTTAAGGTAGGCTGAGAGGGAAGAGGCAAACATTGAGTCTGCAACTTTAGATCATATATAACAATACCATATATATTAGTTCCATCCTGGCTTTCATAGACAGCCTAACTACACTACATTCCCTTGATTGCACTACTTTTCATTTGTCACTTTAAGGTGCCTTTGTATTTTATTTCCATAATGTAGCATCGTTCTTAATTCATAGCTCAATTGTTTTTTACTTTGCTGTGGAGAAGGTCATTTAAATGCTATGGTTTTTAACCTGTGTCGATCCATCCAGCATATGCTTGATAACAGTGCCCTGGCTGGTGATGACTCTCGATGCTTCCTGTTCCATGGGTGGCATCACTGATTTATAGAACTCGTAGTGCTTCACCTTCTGGGGGTAGCTCTGACGGATCATGAGGTCCCAGGTGGGGTCTTCATCTACAACAGGATGATCTTAAAGAACAAAAGAGAATAAAGCTATTGGTGAGGTGAGTGATGATATGGGGCTGGGATTTTATCTTCTTTGGTTTGTTTGTTTGTTTGTTTGTTTTACTTTTGTCTGTGTTTGAGGACTAGTGAAGTTTCTTTCCAGGCATGACTGATGGCCCAGCAAACTGGTTCTTTGATGACTTTTTCCACTCAAATGTTAGGAAGTCCAATTCAACAACAGCAAATAGTATATCCTTTCTAGAGTACATACATATTCTAGAGTCCAGAGTACATCAGGGTGAAATGATTTGGGACAGAATTTCAACGTCTTACTGATTCCGTTTTCTCCAATGTTATGCCACTCTGGGTAAGTTCTTGCTCCACAGTTGACAGTGCTCCAGTATCCTCCGGTTGCTCAGAGCCTCAGGGAGCTTCTCATTCAAACCTTTCCAACTTACCCACCATCCTTCAAAATTAACACAACTCTCCTTTTCTAACCGCATCCAGACAACTCTCAGTGTTCCGCTGCTCTTAAGAACAAGAGCTCCACAAAGACCAAACTGAGCAGGGCACAGGGGTCTTGTAAGAGACGGTTTCTACAATCAAGGACCATGTGTGGATGTGGACTGGAACCCCCGCACGGATGGGGCCCATGATAACTCGGTGTAGGGCTGAAGACCCTATTCAGGGAAACAGGGACTGTTTCAGTCATGATCTTGATGGCTGACTCTTT
>CM053744.1:93977215-93990243 GCA_028658305.1 Pachyuromys duprasi
AGGGTTGGATGGAAGGGAAGGAGGTCCTCCCCTGTTGGTGGACTTGGAGGGGGCGGGGAAGAAGGAGATGAGGGAGGGAGTGGGAGGGTAGGAGGGGATGGGGGAGGGGGCTACGCCTGGGATTCAAAGTACCTAACCTGTGATTGAGATAAAAATAAATAAATTAATTAAAAAAAAAAGAACAAAAGCACTTGATAAATACCTTCCAAAGAAGAAAGTACTTTGGGGTAAGCTTTTCGATTTGATGCAATATCATTTGTCAGTTCTTATTATTTCTTAAGCTACAGTTGAAGCAACAATGCACAGAGTTAAGAGACAGTCTGCAGGACTGGGAGAAAATCTTTGTGGCTGTTTATTTAACAGAGGCTCAATATTCAGATATGTAGAAATAACTAAGGAGCAAGTAATCCAACCAAATGGGTAAGTGAATGGAATAGATACTTTCCAAATGAAGAAATACAATGTCCAATAAAAACATTAAAAAAATCTTCAACATCCTTAGCCACCAGAAAAGTGTAAATAAAAACTATACTGAACTTCCATCTTACTCTAACCAGATGGCTATCATCAAGAAAATGAAAAATGACAACATTGGATACAGGATGAAAAGAACCTTTATACACTGGTGAATGGACTCAAATTCAATCCCAGATGTAGCTCTCCCTCCCCTCCACACACACACACACACACACACACACACACACAAGTACACGCACATGCACACACACACAAACCAGGTTAACTAATAGTCTTTCTTGTAGCTATTTTTCATCAGAATAAGAAACCATGTTTAGAACCAAGCGGATAGACTATGTAAAATTATGTGATCAAGATTGGGTTTCTTTGTTTGCTTCGTAGTCACTGCCTTTTGCTTAGGTCAACGAATAAAGTACCGTACCTGTGGCCCTCTGCAAAGGTAGGAAGACAGGGCCTCATTAGAGCTGTTAAGAAAGCTGCATTTACCACCACTAGGCCAAGAGAGACTTCCCAACTCTGCCTTCTATGTGTCAGGTGACCTTGGACACATTGCTGTTCCTCCAGAACTCTCAAGGTCTATGTCTTAGAAGCTGGAATTATCAGTATCCATTTCATAAGATTTGTGTTTTCACATGCATGTTAAGGACTTTTGACCGGACTTAATCATAGCAAGTGCCTGAAAATGGTCATTATTGTTATGCACATGATTTGAAAATTTCCCAGTGTTCATTATCAACAAGTGGAACTGGTATGAAAAGACATATTTTCAATGGAAGGATTTTCTGTTTGAGTTTTTCGCTCTTGCCTCCCTGCCCACCCCAGTTTATACTCACCTATAGATTCTTGCCCAATGAAGGTCAGCACAAGCCCATTGGGGCAAGATACATTTAGATTTTGGAAGGTGGGAACATTAATAGTTTCCTGTAAAACCTCTGGTTCTACTTCTTCCTGTACATAAATCTGTACACAAATAAATGTATGTTTATTTTCCAAATGAGACACCTTTATTTCAATCAAGCAAAGATTTGTCAAGTAATACTATTTTTGAGTAAATATGTCGACCCTGGAACAGATTCTAATCTAAAAAGATGCACGAATCCTCACTGTCATCAACTTTACTTGCGGACTGGCACATAAGCAGATGTGACAAGAAATAGTATCAAACATACCATTTTCCCAAGAGAAGAAGATACTAACATTAACTGAGGTCACAGTGATAACATTTATTGAGCAAATGGACTTAGTTGGGATTTGAATGGTGCCCTTATTTGGATGTGTAGGACATGGGCAACTCTAGAGAATGAATGTCAGTGTCCTCCCAAACTCAGATGGTAGAACTTGATACACAAAATGATGGTATTCAACAGTTCTCTGGAGAATTGATTAAATTCCAAAGGCTTGGCTTTCATGATTGGAAATAAGGTCTTTATAAAAAGGCATTGAATGGAAAGAGTTTAGTCTGTCTATGAACGCAGAAGGTATTGTCGACATGAACTTGCTCTCATCAGACACAGAACCTGGTCTGGGACTTCCCAAGAACATTAAATTTCTGTTGTTTGTGAGTTGCTTAGTCCGAGATATTTTGTGATCGTAGTTATGAGATTAAGGCAGTGTTGAGGAAACCCGCAACCCAACTGATGTGTGTACATGTGTGTGTTCATGTGTGCACTGCTGTGTGTTTTTGAATGATTAAGAGATGGAGATCAGGAGTAAAAGGGAGAGGGAGAAGAAGAAAGAGAGCATGTGAGTGAGAGAGAGAGCTCGAGAGATTGGGAAGAGACACGGGAGACACGGGAGGAAGGAGAAGCAGCCGGAGAAACACTGCAATTGCATTTTGATTTTAAAACATGACATTGAGGCAGAAAGACTGGGAAGCTGCAGCTATGTTCATCTACCTTCTTCTCTTCTTCTTTTTGTTGTTCCTCCTCTTTAACGGAATCTCTGTGTTTCTCTTTGCCCTTTACTTTTGGTTTGGCTTTGCCCTGGGGAACAGTCACAATAGTGGGAACCACTGTTGGACTCAGAGCTGAGGGGATATTCATCATTGTGTCCAAATTGGGATCTATAACCTCTAGAAATAGGAAAAGGGACAAATAAGAAGATACATGTTCATATTTCATATGCTTGTTAAATGGCGCATCTCAAAAATTTGTTCAAGTTGGCATTAATTTTTACTGTGTGAAACATGTTTTACCAGTCTGATATATTCCAGAGAAAACTCAGTGACTATCAGATTGTACTTAAAAACCTGAAACACTCAATACTGTAGTGTGGTTGACAAAACTATTATCTCAAGTCGTTATCTCACGTGTCCTTGCATTCCAGTCTGTTAAGCACTTTACTAACTTCCTCTTTACTTGAGAAACAGAGCTCATAAGACATCCTGAAAGTCCTAGATTCACAATAGTAAGGCCAGGACTGAAACAGGAGAACACAAGGACACATCAAACATCCGCTAGCACAGACAAGGAAATCCAACAAAGACACACACTGGTTTCGTCTGAGGTGAGGTAAGTAGCTTTCTTGTAGGCAATCTATTGTCTTTTTGGTTTTAAATGTTTGGAAATTCTAAAAAGCTGATGGGAGGAGACCCTCTCCTCTCGTGTGTGTGTGTGTGTGTGTGTGTGTGTGTGTGTGTGTGAGAGAGAGAGAGAGAGAGAGAGAGAGAGAGAGAGAGAGAGAGAGAGAGAGCTTCAGAAGACCCTTTCATCTTGTCATCTGTTCTCCTGCAGGATTCAGCAGACTCCTCTTCTTTGGCCTCTTCCCACCTCTCTGGTTAATTTGTCCCCCCTTCTTTTACCATACATTTCAGTCCTGCAGATGCTACCAGCTCCCAGGCTGCAGTATGTTCTCAAGTCTGGCTGCCATAATAATTACTCATAGAATTTAAACAAATGCCCAAGTCTCTCTGACTTACTGAATCAGGTTCACAGAGGCAGAGGCCCAGATATGTAAGCATGTGAAATACTACATGTGACAATCATATACAGTCTGAGCTGTGCATGTATCAGATGTTATCAATCTTATTCACAACTAGGGCTCCAAAGGTCATCTATGTGTTGACTCTACAATGGTCACAGTAAGCATGTTTCTTCTTTTCAGTTCCAGATCCATATTTCTGCTTTTAGCCACCTCCTGGTGTGGTTCTAGAGATATTTCAAATTTTTAAGAAAGAAGGTTATGGTGATTCATGGCAATCTTCAGAAAAGGGACTGCACAGTTAAGACGTAAAATGATTAAAATAATCTGTACTGGCACATAGTTTTAAAGCTATGTGGCATAGGGATTATCTATTGATTTTGCAATGTTTAAAAGATACCTACTGTGGTTAATCCCTTTAAAGTTTGTGGGAATCCTTAATTGGTTCTTGGTAAAGTGACATATTATTTGTGGTTTGAAAGGAAATAGCTTCCAGGAGGAGAATTTGTTTCTTGAAAGTAGAGCCCAGAAATCCTCCAGTATGTCCAATGAATGGCTCTTTTTTAGACCAATGTCCTGAAGTACACTGAGTAGTTCTACCAAAACAGGACTCATAAAAATATTATTTTGTAGTAAACCAACAGGACTCCCTGGAAGATCATGTTTTCCTTACACCAAAGATATAGAATTACTTTCATGGAATAATTAATAATCAGAATATACATATATGTGTACAAGTTATCATGTAAAAGATTATACAAGTGATAAAGGGAATTTGAAAATGAAATCATTGCTATTTGATGTAAAGGAAAAAAAATACATACATGTACACAGACACACACATCCACCATGTGCCTCATATCTCTATGCTGCAGGGAAAGACACTACGTGAAGCATTAAGTCAGGGTTAATTAAGTCAGCATTAAACGGGGTTGTTTGCCGATGACAGGCAGGGATGGCTCATCATGGGACATTTATTCTGGTGCGTGTGCCTCACCTGGCGCCATTCCATTTGATCCATAGTAACTTATTGAGAGGCAGATACCATTTTCTAAAGTGGCAGAAAAGGAACCAAACTTGCTGATAACATCATTCGCTGCCTGTGTTGTTTCTAAAAGACAAAAATCACATTAAGGAAATTTCCATTTTTCCCTAGAAGTGTAAGCAGAATTCAGTAGGAATGCTGGGAATGAGCTTCTTAGCTCTTCTAACACCATCAATTTAAAAATCATTGATTTGGCTCTTACGAAGGACACAGGGAAGTGAGGCAGAGTTCCGGGGATGGTATGTGAGACTCTTGTTTAAAGGACGTTAGGTCAAAATGAAGAGAGGATATAAACCAGTTAATGGCTTAGCCATATGCTAGTTATTGGTCTAAGGACCATTCACATGACTTTTCAAATGAAAACCACCAGGTCAGTCCAAGTTTCTTCATATTTAAAAACACTTTCTTAAATCCCTACATTTATAACCCCTTACATTTTCAAACACAATTGAAAATGGTTTTAATCAAGCATTAGCTTTAAAAGAAAAATTGTTAAAATGCACATTCTTGAGGCACATGTAAAAGATCTCAAACTTTCTATCCTGCTCTTTTGTTTCCATTTTATCATCTGCTCCATCATCATATAATCAAAATTGGACAGTGTTGGTTTAAAGCACTCTAACCAATGAGGAGATTATCTCCTGACTGGAAATTTTTGAATGCCCAGTGGGACAACAACAGTAAAAGAATCATGCTTCATGAGAAGAAAAAAAATAATTCACAATCTGGGAGAAAATGTTTGCCTAAGGCACTCTGAAAAAGGCTGATACATAAAATATATGAGGACTCTTAGAGCCCCGCAGTAAGAAAACAAGCCAACGAAGAAACAGCCGAAGCCCCTCTACAGACACCTAACCAAAGAAGATACACAGATAAAAATATGAGCATATGAAAAGCAGTTCAATATCCTATGTCATCAGGGAGAGGCAAACTAAAACAACGAGGAAAACTAGGTACCTGTCAGAGCGGAGAAAACCCTGACCACGGACAACATTGACAGCTCTGAGGATTGGAATGACAAGGCTGCCGTTCACTGCCAAGATCCTTACCACAGCACTCTGTCTTACCGTATGACCCGGTAACCACACTCCGTGCTGTTTACCCATAGTAGTTCAAAATGAGTTTCCATACAAAAACCTATGTCCAGATAAGCATGCCACTTTCGTCAATATTTAGCCAAACTTGGAGACAAACAAGGTGTCCTGCAGTCAGAGAGTGGATAGAGTGGCTACCCAGATAACCGCCTATAACTTAGTGATGAGAGGAATGAAATGGGGTGCGAACATAGCTCAGTCATAGAACGCCTTCTAGAACATATGAGGCCCTGTCACCTAAAGACATGCTCATGCATGTGCACGCGCACACATGCACACACACACACACACACACACACACACACACACGTATGCACACAAAGAATGAAAAAAGAAAGAACTATTGCACCCTGAAAAGGCATGGTGGAAATCTGAGTGTGTAGTATTAAGTGAAAAAAAGAGCCAAGCAGAACATATTATCAGCAAAGCAAATGTAAAATGATGGAAAACAGAAACATTTGGATTTTTAACTGTATAAAGATGTTTTAGAAAGTACTTTCTGTGTTTTCAAAAACATGTTCCCCTGTTCAGTATCCAGCAAATAAAAATGAAAGGGAGGCTGGTGATGTTTTCTTAGGAAAATTAAGTTAACAAACAACGTCTCAAAGCGCAGGGAAAACTGTTAAACACCAGCAGGTTAGGAAGAAGGTGTAAGAGACTGGGAGGCAAAATCTTGCAAACAGTGCATTATGGGGGACAGGAGGGAGGAGAGAGAACAAGTGAAGGAAGGTGTGAAGACATTCCTAAAATCAGTGGATCCTCTTATACGGTTATAACTCATGCCCCCTTGGATAAGAAGCAGCTACGTTTTCCAGGTGGTGTTGCTTTGAGACGCTATGGGGTGTTCCACTGTCTGACAGCTGGGCAGCCACTTGCAGGTAACATACTCATGTCCAAATTTGTGATTTTTGTTTTAAAACCTTGTCTTTGAAGCCCAAGAAATTGGTGTTCTAAAATAAACTAAGCTAGGATCGCAGGAAGGAAATCCCTTTGCTTGCACTGAAGGGACCTGTGAGCCGCAGTAAGAACCAGACAGGGGGTAAGCTCGCGTCTGCACAAATCAAGATTAAGGTCAGACTGGACGTTGCATGCAGTGTTGCTGCATCAGTTTGGCTGGCCTGGCTCCTTGCCCTAACTGTGAGAACTGGAAAAGGTGCTCCTGTCCGGTGGCGGCAAGATCCACTCAACAGCCAACTGCAGATGCCCTGTGTCCGCGCCTGCGCTCGGTGTTAGGGAAGATGAACCCAGCGCAAGCTGGGCAGTGAACGCTCAAGTGGCGCCTGTAAAATGTGCGTGTGTTGAATGCAAGAGCTGTAGGTATGTTTCTGTCGGGGGCCTGGTCTGACACATCAGATTACTTACCAGTGCCCATTACCACTCACCCATTTCCACACTCTTTGGAGCCTTTTCCTCCTCCTCCTCCTCTTCTTCCTCTTCTTCTGAGTGATCCTCATCCTTTTGCTTTTTCACAATTTCCTTCGGGTCCTTCAGGTGAATTATAAAATTGTGTTTATCTTTTTTTACTTTCACTTTGATGAAGGTTGAACCTGAGAGAGAACCATAAGGTGGAAAGTGGGCTGACCAAGGGTACCGTAGACGGGCCTTGACAAAATGCTAGTAGAAGGCAGGACAGAGTGTGACAGGGACTGACTCAGCAACTCCATACAAGGACATCTAAAAGATGGAAATTATGGACAAGGAGGTCTTTGCTGGCCTTCTGGTCACAGCTCAAACCAAATCACACAGAGAATATACATTATCTGAAGTAGTGAACATTTACACTCAACTCTGATAAATCAAATGAGCTAATTAACATAAAAGATTTTAATTTTATGTGTATAAAAAATACATAGTGCAAATAATTGTAAGTGTGTGTGTACCTCAGACCAGTCTCAAATTCACAATTCTCCTGCCTCAGCCTCATCAATGCTGATGTTACAAATGTGTGTTACCATACCTGATGTCTTTAGAACGGATTGTGGCACTACAATGGCAGTCATATTTTTATGTGTATACACACACACACACACACACACACATATATATGTTATTTCATCTATTTATGTTCTAGTGTATTCTCTAATTACTCACTATTCAGGTTATAAACTGTTTTCTAATAACCTATTCTCTCTTAGCAGTGTTTGAATTGTTTCCTGTTCCCTTTTATACCCCTGTTAAATCCAGCCTTATCATTTTCAACTGTGGCTGTGGTGTCTCTCAAAATTGATAGGATTAAGATGAAAATACTGTATTTTCTATGAACCATCTGAAATTTATACAAACTGTTCACATATGCCTGGTAAGAGCTAACAGACCAGCGGCAGGTCCCTGAGCACTGTGCTACAGAGCAAGCCAGAACCATGCTACAAATTCAAAGCATATGTTTGCTTTCTGACACGACAGAGCACTGTAATTAATATTATTAACTATTTGTTTACTACAGTTGATAATATACCACTGATTTATAATGTGGGAGTATTTAAATATTTTCAACAATTAGGATGCTGTTATCAACAACATCTGAGTAAATTCTGAGCTAGATGATCCCCTGCAGACTCAGTTATAGTAGATGTGTATGATTCTGGAAACACAATGTAGTGTAAGCATGTACGCAGCCGGCTGCCACCCACATACTCAGAAGCACAGTGCCCCATGATGATCTGAAGTGCACAGACCTCTCCCAGGACATCAATAACTCTTACAAATGTACCTCGTTCATACGTGGTCTTTTCTACTTCAATCTGCCCGCCATCAGAAGGATACAGATAGCAATTTGTCCCTGAGATTTGGATGGGTACATCTCCCATATTGTATCCTCGGAACTAGAAGAAGAAGCATTTGTTTGCTTTCTGCCATGACAGAATGTGCTGTAGTTAGTATTATTAATTAACTAAATGCTTATAACAGCTGACTAATAATTGAGAGCAGTTGATAACAATCAGCTTACCAGAGTTAGCCAACTATGGTTTCCATAAGCTTTTGTTGTTGTTGTTAAACAATTATGTCTGCTACTTTGTAGATTCAGAAGCCCGAATCCATGTTATTATCAATTTTCTTGATTGTTAGAAACAGGGTTTTATGACCACCGGCTTCACTGTCTAGAAAGCTGGGATCACAGCTGCTACTATGCCCAGAATCTTTAGAAGTTTCTAGGATATTATAATTTTCAGGATTTAAAAAAAGTCTATGACTGGGGATTGAGAAATGGCTTAGCAGTTAAGAGCCCTTGCTACTCTTGCAGAGGACTGAAGTTTATTTCCCAGTGCCCATATACTTCCTAGAGCTTCAATTCCAGGGGGGAATCTGTTGCCCTCTTCTGGCCTTTGTGGGTACTTAACACACACACATAGATAAAAATAAGAAGTAAGGCTTTTATTTAAAAGTCTATGTTGTCAGGTATGCCTGTGGTGCATGTCTGTAATCCCAGCACTCGGGGAGGCAGAGGCAGGTGGATCTCTGGGAGTTCAAGGCGAGCCTGGTCTACAAAGTGAGTCCAAGACAGCCAAGGCTACACAGAGAAACCTCATCTTGAACTCCTCTCCCCCGCAAAATAAAACCTAAAAAATGTGTTATTAAAATTAATCTGAGCATTTATAATCAATTCCAAATAAAATCATGCTCCATAATTAAGATAACATGAGGAGAGATCAAGTTCACTAATTTTCTTTTTAAAGGGAAGTGAAATATCGACATTTGATATAAAGGACATTTTTAAACATCAGATGTTGGTGCTATAGCTGTAGGGAATTCAGATACATCTTAAAAGCCTAGAGTAATGGGGCTGGAGTCAGAGCTGCAAAGAATAGAAGAGAACATTTCTCTCCATTTTTTCTCTCTCTTGCTAGTTTTTCTCATAAATAAATGCCTGAGGGAGAAACAGCAAAGACAGGTTTAACTGAAGCTTGTGAACCAGAAACATGGCTCTCCACCCAGAGACATCAAAGAACACTCAGCAAATCCAGACCATTGAGTTGACCTGCACAGTTGCTTATTTACATGCTTTAATATTTAAAATGTAAGTCTTTAGGTCACACTTCCATCTTTACAGCCCCTGATTAGGAAAAAGGGACCAGAAGGTGTTCCCATTTGGGTGTGTAGCTATGAAGAAGATTCTGAATTCTAGACAGAAAGAAAAATTAAAGTCCAGTCCATAGACAGCAGAAAAAACAAACAACAAACATCTAAACTTTCGTTTTCCCAAAGCTGTTAAAATAGAGCAAAGAAAGAATTTTCAAAGTTGATTTACCGGGTAAACTATCTCGGGCTCCGGAAGCGGGATGGCTTCCTCTATCACTTCCGGCAGCTTTACTGGCTCTTCTTTAGCTTTCTCCTTGGAAGAAGATTTTTTCTTCAAAGCCTTGTTATCCTCTTTGTCTGCCTTATCCTTGCCTTTCTTTTTAACAACTTCTTTCCCTTTCTTCTCTGCCTTCTTTTCCTCCTTCAGGCGTTCCTCCTCAGCTAACCTCTCTTGTTCTTCCTTCCATGCCTGCGGACACGTCCAACAGTTTAGCAGGGATTTTGAATAAGATCAAACGTGAGTTACATTTGCATTAATTTGGGAGGAAATTTAGTGTGGTGTTTCTAAGTGTTGTCGCCGGCATTTTGAAACACTAAGCCTTATCTTTGATTGTCTCTCACTCCTAAATTCTGTATGTTCCCTCCTGGGAGAGCTCCCTTCATTTCAGATTCTTCTCCGGTTCTTTTGTAATTTACATTGTTAGATATTTGTTGTCTTTAGCCTCAATAACAGCAGCGGCCTCTCCAGTGGCCTGTCTCGTTTCCTTTAATTTTTAATTTATATCCTAAATATGTGTAGTCAGCCAAAAGGTAGACTATCCAGAAAAGCATTCCCAGCTCAGGATATTTCAAAATGGATGGACAAAGTACATTAAAAAAAAAAGTCATGCGTTTACAAGCATGTTGGTACCTACTTGCAGTTTATCACTTGGGAGGCCAAGGGAGGGGGAATTAAGACAATGTGGCTGTATAGTCTCAAATAGGGCAAGTTCTGAGTTGCTATTAGCTCACAAACAAAAATTACAAAACATGAGGAACTAAGCACTTTGAAGAAAACCTGAGCAAAAACTCTGCAAGTGTATCTGTGAAGATTACAGAGAGGGGGCTGATGAAATAAGAGCCAAAAAAATTTTTATTTGCTTAACTAAATAGAATGAACTGTCAAAAGTATAAGCAAGAAAGGAGGAGGCAGAAAAATGACTGGGTAAGCTTGACAGTCCTCTCGGAACCACAGCACAACTTTTGAAAAAGCAGTATTTGGACAGATACTGGCTGGGTCATTTCTAGAGTTGATGAGAGACATTGATCCTAGCATTCAGAAAGGTCTAAGCATAAAAAACAGCTGTGTGCTGAACCTGGCTCATATTGATTTCAAGAGTTTACTGATACATTTTTGGGAATTTAATAAGATATTTCCTAAGCAAAGCCACTATCCAAAAAGTCATATACATGCAACTCGGTATGATGTTTGAAACAAAAGAAATAAGTACTCACAATGTACCCATTTATAATTATTGTGTTAGATTTTATTATTATCTGTGCTGTGTTTCAGAAACAGACTATACATGGTACACAGAGCCACACTACTCCCAGCTCAGTGTTTTACAATGCCACTCTGGCAGCTTGAAATCAGCCATTGTTGGAATATTTACATTACAGACACTAGCAAATGTTGCATCTTGGAGAGTGATTATTGGTTAATTGTGCTAAAACACATCCATGGGTAGAATGTTAGAATTCAACATAAGTGCCTGTAACAATACAGCTAGAGTGAAAATATTCTTTCAACATGCAAATTCTCTTTCTTGACTCTATCAAATTGCTTTTATTATTGACAAATAAGTGGGACACATGCTTTGTTGTTTCTCTTTGGTCTCATTAACATAAAATGAGAATATTAATCACTACTAATAGAGATTAATATACTTACTTGTCAATTGTAAGCATAGGCTATGTAAGAAAATGATAATGTAGCAAAAACCAATGACGGCATATGGAAGTATTAATTTGCTAAATGGATTTTGCAATGATTATTACTGTAAGATTTGTTATTATTTCTAAATTATACATAAAATTACTATCCATAACACTTACTGGAAAGATATTTCTGTACATATATGTACACTTTCATTTTCCTAGATAGTAAATGCTAAATGATTACCATGTGATCACAGAATGTTTTCAAAGCAGATAAAAAAGATAAACTGACATCTATGATGTCAGCAAAGATGAGAAAGACTGGGAGATCCAAGATGGCTGCCAGGAGACTACACCGGGTCTGAGGAGTAGAACAGCAGAAACAATGCAGCGACCAGGAGACTGAACTCTGGGACCTAAAACACCAGCATTTGTGATTGCAGGTGAGCAGAAATCAAGTGGGAAAATCCTAGGGACACCCAGGTATTCCCCGGAAAAATCTCCGGGTGATCAGCAGCACACAGCTCTGATCTGAACGAGCAGCCACCCTGGGCGCCTGCAGCCGCAATACCAGACTGGGTCTCACAGCCTCTGGGCCAGACTGAGGAGGACCCGGGTACCGTTATGACTGACCTGCACACTGCGGGCGCACACTGCTCGGGTCCGCCAATAACCACCTCAGTCCATGTGTGAGTCCACAGGACAGTCTGAGAAAGACCTGGGTTCTGTTTCAACCAGCAGGCATACAACAGGCGCACACCAATCGTGTCCGCTGGAACCACCTCAGACTGAGAGGGCCTAGGAGACAGTTTTGACTGGCCTGCACACTGCGGGCACACACTGCTCGGGTCCACCAGTGACCACCTCAGTCCGTGTGTGTGTCCACGGGCCAGACAGAGAAGGCCTGGAGCACCATTTCAGACAGGCCTGCATACAGCAGATGCACACTGCTCGGCAACGCCTGCACCAATCCTGACCCACTGTGTGTGCCCCATGTATCATCTCAGACCATGGTGCACAGCCCCTGGCCCAGAAGGGGGCGCCAAGTTGCCAGTCCAGGGGAGAGCCCTTAGAAGCAAGCCCAGGGCAGAGCACAGAGCCCCCAGTTGACATCTCAAACCAGGACACTCAGCCTCTATCACAGAGTGAGAAGCAAAGCCTCCAGACCAGAAGGGTGACCAGCCTGTGGTGCTCACAGCTTCTAGCACAGAGCACGAAGCTGGGCACACAGAGCCCACAACAGAGTTCAATTGAGACAACAACACACACACTAACAAACCACCAGAACTCCCTGACCTTCTTGAAGAATACCCCTGACACAAGAAATTGACAGTTCCAGTCTGAAGTTCAGCCTTAAAGCACAAATAGCTCCTTGATTATATATAAACAAATACCCAGAAATCGGTGAAAGAACTCACCCAACAAAAATCAGGACACCATGGCCCCACCAGAAACAACCATAAGTAGTGGAGATTTTAATTCAGCGGAGACACAGGAAAATTATGTTAAAGCTATGATTATGTAGATATTGGAGGAACAAAAAGAGAGACAAAAAGAGG
>CM053744.1:93990743-94018576 GCA_028658305.1 Pachyuromys duprasi
GGCATTGCAGCCAGCTCTGAGGAGACAAGATGATCTGGGATCAGATGGAAGGGGAGGAGATCCTCCCCCGTTGGTGGACTTGGAGTGGATGGGGAGGAGATGAGGCAGGTTTGGGGTGGGTGGGAGGGAATGAGCGAGGGGGCTACGCATGGGATGCAAAAAAACCTAACCTGTGATTGATATAAAAATAAATAAATTTATAAAAAAAGATGAGAAAGACTGATGTCTCAAGAGTCCAATGAGAAAACAAAAATCTCAACCAAAAATTGTAGAATTAAAAAACTATGTGTAATGAATAGGGGCAAAATAAGGCCATTTTCAGATAAGTAACAAGTGACTTTAATAGAAACTGTAATATTATAATATAATAAGAACCAGATATTTGGTCGTCATCCGTGGATCCTGGCACTGAGATCTCCAGTCCCCTGGAATTTCATGAGTGATAGGACTGTCTTTTGTTCTAATGAGGCAACCCTTGGCAACCTTTTAGATCGTTTCAGAATGGGCTGGAAGCTGGTCGCCAGAAAGATCAAACCCAGGTTAGAGGCTGGGAACTTTCAGAGTCTTCCCTCTCCCCTTTCCTACAACCTTCAAGGCTGTGAGAGGAGCTGCAGATGGATTTAATAATTGATCAGACTTACGTGATGAAAAATCCATAAAACTCCTTAACCATACAGTTTGGAGAAGTTGTGCATCGGAGGTGTCCATGTTCTGGGACGGCGACACACCACAAGGACAGAGGCACAAGCCAGAGCAAATCTATACGAGCCCCTTAACAAGTAAATAGAACACCCCTTTGTGCACGTGTGCTTATGTGCTTGTGTATTTATAGGAATTGGAACCTGTTAAATTTGACATTTTTTATTCCAGGAATAGCGCAGGAAAGTAATCTTGAATGATCATAAAAGCACATATCACTTCTGTAATTAAAAGTTCAAATAAACACACACACACACATACACACACACAGAAATCAAACATTTTCAACAAAGCAAACTACCAGGAACAACCACTCACTGTCCTGGGATGTGGTAATCAAAAATAATAAGGATATAAATTCTCCTGAGAGCTTGTCCCATGACAAAGCTGTGGGCTGACAGATCATTTCACTGAGGCTTCAGTCATCTCTGAGGTTTTAGCTAACAAGATCATGTCCTGTGACTAGCACAAACTCTCTGTCATGAAATAATTTGGCTTTGTGATTGATCTGTGACATTTGTCCTTGCTTTGATTACCTTGAGAGAGCCTTCTAATACGAAGGAGATCTTCTCTTTTTCTTTTTCTTTCTCTTTCTCCTTTTCTGGATCTGGTATCTCTGTTTTGCTGAGCACTTTGGTACCTACAAGCAGAAGAAATCAAACTTCTTAGCAACTCTGTAGAGTAATGTATTACAGAAGGACCAAGTCTCTGGGCTAGAGGTCGGGACCTCAGAGGCTCTGAGGTTCAGCTCCTGGCTTATCCACCTCTAAATTCTCTCTTGCCATTTCCAGAGCTACGTCTGTGTGGTGCTGAGCCTTTGGTGATGGCCATTCTCAACACATTCACAGTGTGCTGACATGTTGTTTGGATCCCTCTCCCTAAAATTTTCAACTAATTACTCTTATTTTAGCACCTCAAGACAACCCAATGTTCCCTCCCATAGCGAGGCCCTTTTCTTGACACTGTTCCTTTGTGGTTTCCAAACATTCTGACATCTTTTCTGACAGGAATGGACTCAGTTCAGTACTTTCTAGGTACATTACAAGCTGGAGTAACCAGTTTAGGGCTTTCTGCAGCACCTAGATATTGAGGTTTTGGGTTTCTTAGTGGCATTATATCAAAAAGGTGATCAGCATTTTCCCTGCTAGTAGGTAAGAATACAGTTAGCCTTTCTTTTATTTCTTGTGTTGCTACACTCATTATTCTAAATATTTAGCAAAGTCTTGTTGGGCTCCCAGAGGAGGAAGCTCAGCCACTGATAATATAACCATTTCTCTGGATACCAAGGGCTATCAGTGTGTGTTGGTATAATGTTCTTGTGGAATATATACAATTTACACTTGTTCATTCAAATGCTGATTTCTCTACCCCATTATCTGGTTTCAATCCAAACATTGCATTGTGATGCTTAGAATAGGATGGGACATCCTGGTCTGGAGGGGAGGAGAAAGAAGTGAGTGGGAGGGTTGGGAGCAGGGATGGCGGGAGAGGACTCGGAACCATGAGGAGAGATGAACCAGACCTAAGTTATGACTAAAGCAAGTAGAAGGTATAAAATCTGAATGGCAGGAAATGAGGAGGGCTTGTTTAGGGTGGGGTAATCATTGCCCAGCGTTGTGCTCTAGGTTAACTAAATACATCCCAGTCTCTGTGTGGTGATTTGGATATACTGCTGGTTTTGGAATAACGCTGCTTAACTAAAAGATAAATCAATAGTAAATATTAATATCCCACAAAGAGTGTGTTTAGGTTTTACTTTAAAGTCAGGCTGTGTACAAACTCCTCTGAGGTTGCAGAGTTTTTAGAGTTTTAAAAGATTCATAGCATGAATTTAGTGAGACATTACTTTCAACTTTAGCTATTATAAATAATATTACTAACAAAGAAAAACTCTTTTCTACTGACTATGAAATATTGATACTTTCTAGATGAACTACATATTTCATTTCTTTATTATTCAAGTCTCTTCCTTAAAAGTTACCTTGCTCTTTGTTTCCCTCTTTTCTCTTTCCTAATGGGCCCAAAGCTCTAGAAATTAGTAAAAACCTAGAGATGAACAAAATCAAAGATGTGTACTTATTCAAGATTTGGTCAAGTCCAGATCTGGGCCTCTGGGAAACACTTCTCGCTTCCCCTTAGATTCCTATCTTCAGGAATCCAGGTCTTTGGATGCTATTTGCTATTTAAAGAAGACTCTTGACTTTAGTCTCGCTGTTGGAATCTGTAGTAATCCTGTTGAGACCCAGTAATTCTGACTTTACTTCCCATACTGTCAATAAATTTATTTGGTGGAACCCATGGAGTCTATCAGTAAGGACATCGGCATTTCCTTAACTCCTCATATTTGATTTGTATAACAGATTAAATCTTCTAGAGATCACAGGGGATAGGACAGTGACAAACACTCCTGTGCCTGGCTCAGGTACAATGTCATTGCATTTGGAATGCAGCTGTTCCATTTATTAGAGAAAGTGAAGACTCACCAGCATCTGGGGACAACTCTTCTTTTAAGAGAATGCTTATTATTCCATGAATACATGCACTGGTTACTTACTTTTAGATTTTTTGATGGAAACAGCTTTGTTAGAAGCAATTTTGGCAGCAGAAGACTTATTTTCCAACTCAAGCTTGGCCCTGTTGAGCTCCTCGGCCATTTTGGCTTCCTGATACTTTTTTTCTTCCTCTGTGATCCAGTCTTGAATAGAGTTTGCAACAAGTTCTAAATAATTTCTAGATGAGACAAAGATGAGAATATGGTAGGTAAGAGTCCTTATAAATGGCCATGAGGAAACTGAGCACAGGCAGTGTGAATATTCTCTTCAAAAATGAAATGATTCTGAGTTACCCGAGTGCCACAGAGGTCATGTGCAGATCTTTGCTGAGTATTTGAAAAATGCCCACTGCTTTTCACAATCAAAGATGTGAGGCTTAACAGTGAGGTCTTTCCATTCAAGTGAAGGACTAAAGACTTTTTGGAAAGGTTTACTTTTTAATTTACATGTAGTGTGTGTCTGTGTGTGCAGAGTACTCTCTGAAGCCACATGAGAATATCAGATCCTCTGGAGCTGGAGTTACAGGTATTTGGGTCCCTCTTGGCATGGGTGCTGGGAAGAGAACAGTGCTCATCTGAAAGGGCAGTGTGGCCTCTAAGTCATCTCTTGATTAACACCAGGAAAGTCAGTGACAGTTGAAGAAACAGTCACTGACAACACTTATTAACCTTTCAGCATAGGTTTACAGCACATTAAAAATCCTTTTCATTGGCCACCAACTACTCCAGTCACTTCATTAAGGGCCTCCCTTCCCCCCCCATGTTGTTATAACACTTATTCACCTTGGGAACAGCTACCTTGTAAATCCAATTCCCTGATCTGCTCTCGTATTCATGTTCCCCCCCAGGATTTGGGGCTTACTAAGAGTGATTCGCTGCTGCTTACAAATCTATTCAAACCCTTAGTACTGATCAGAGTATTTTAAGTGAAATATTAATAAATCTACTTAGATATCTAAAGACTTACTTTCTGAAAGGAAATAAATTGATATATTTAGATTTGACAATAAATATTAGCTTTTTATGAAATGAAATAAGGCTTTGAAAAACTAAAGCTAGATGAATGGAATACTCAGGGTTGTTGGTATAATGTTCTTTTGGAATGTATAAAATTTACTTGTGTTTATTCAAATGCTGATTTCTCTACCCCACTATCTGGTTTCAATCCAACATTGCATTGTGGTGCTTATTCTAAGTATCCCCACTTGTCTCAAGTTTGTGTAAACATGCCACCATTTGTTCTCTATATTGTCAATTAACCAGCCACAATGCTGAACAATGGAAAGGATAGGGTGGGGCATCCTAGTCAGGGAGGAGTGAAGAATCCTCAGGAGAGGTCTTGGAACCACATGGAAGGATGTACCAGACCTAAGCTATGACTAAAAGCATGTATAATGGGTGAACCCTGAATGGGAGGAAACTATCTGGGCTTGGAGGTTTAGGATGGTGTAATTTTGCCCAGCATTGTGCTCTAAGTTAATTATATAAATCCCAGTTTCTGTGTGGTGATTTGAGTATACAGCTGGTTTAGGAATAACTGCTGCTTAGCTAAAAGATAAGTCAATAGTAAATATTAACAACCAACAATAAATGGCGCCCAACTAATCTAGGTGTGCAACACAGGATGCATCAAAATTTTAATTATTGTTCTTTTCCTTTCTCTGTCTCTCTCTGTGTGTATACATGCATGTGTGTATAGAAGGATATGTCTCTATGGTATGGTACACATGTGGAAATCAGAAACAACTGGTCAGAATATTTTCTCTTCTTCTATCACATGGGTCCTGGGAAATCAAACTTAGGTCATCAGACTTGATGGCAACCGCATTAACATGCTGAATCACCTTGTAGACCTTTGATTCTTTCTGAAGATGTGCAGTAAAAACTGTAGATTATAAATTATAGTATTTACCATCTTCGTCTGTAAGGTACCAGCATCTCTAACTCTGTGTCCACAAGCAAACGCCTCATTCTACCAAGGTTGTCATATCAAAGCTGGCATTTTAGACTGCCAGTTGAATAAATAAACATGAAATGATTGTTATTTTCTTGTATTCTTCTTCCAATCTGTTAGTAAATTAAAACTATTTAAATAAGATTGCATTTACAATAACGTCAAAATCCACTCTCTTTCCTCCATTTTTCTTTCTCTCTCTCGCTCTCTCTCTCTTTCTTTCTTTTTTTGCTATTGTCCCATTATAACTTACTCTCATTTCTTCTTAGGATCTCGGCAATAGCCTATAACTAGTCTTCCTGCACTTACCCTCAGACATCTAAAACTTATTCTCAGATTAGCAAATAGTCTGAGCCTTTTAATTTGTAAATTACTTTCTTATGCTTAGTTCCTTTCAGTGAATATTTCAAATTAAGAAGTAGAATTCATGAGTGCTGAGTAGTTGGCTCAGTTAGTGAAGTGCATGCTGTGTAGGCATGAGTTTGATCGCTAGAACTCATGCAATGAAGTTAGGTGAGGTGGGCAAGCCACTTATAATCCCAGTGCAGACAGATGTACTTGTAATCCCAGAGATTCAGAGAAAAGTAATCACTGGGTTTCCCCCACACAGTGTTTGTATGTCAGTGAGACATAGGTCAGTGAAAAGTCCAGTATCACCCCCCCAAAAAAAAAGTACCTAAGGAATGGAGCCTAAGGAATGCATAAAAATGCGAGTATACCTGCACCCCACTGCACCCCAAACATGTGCACTCAGAGCAAATTAGTATTTAAGTAAGGATAAGTATGCCATGCTTTAGGAACTTTATTATCCACAGATATCTGGTGAATTAATTACTTCCAAATGTATTCCAGTTGTATTTTAAAAAGTAAAGATGCAAGCACTGGAAACAAATTCATGCAAAGATCTGTAATTGTTGTGATTAAAAACTGCCACCTTACAGGTGGAACACCATTTCTAGATTATTTCAAAATAGGAGTCTGTGGTGTTTGAATAAGAATGGTCCCCAGAGGTTCATTTATCTGAGTGCTTCAACACTGGGGAGTGGAACCCTTTGAGCATTAGAAGGATTAGGAGGTGTGGCCTTGTTGGAAGAGGTGTGTCACTGGGGGTGTGTCACAGGGGTTTCAAAAGACTATGCCAGGCCCAGTCTCTTTGCCTGCTGGTTGCCGGTCAAGAAGTAAAGCTCTCAGCTACTGCTCCAATGCTGTGCATGTCTGCTGTCCATCATGATGACCATAGATTCACCCTCTAAAACAGTAAGCAAGACTCCAATGAAATGTTTCCTTTTGTGAATTGCCTTGGTCATGGCATTTCATCACAACAATAGAAAAGTCATTAAGACAAAAGTTAGTATCAGAGACTGGGAGGGGTATTGCTGTGACAGGTTTGACCATGTTGTTTGTTGGAAAAACATGGTAGCCTCTGGAACTTTGAACATGGAACTCTGGAACTAGGAAGTCAGTTGAAAGCTTTACTTGGACTTAATGGACCATCTTAGTCGTGGCATGGAAGCCAGGCTCATGTGGACTGTGAGGGCCCAGCTCAAGAGGTTTTAGAGTGGAAGAATATGAGCAGGTAGCATAGAGATCATTCTTGTGTTATTGTGGCAAAGAATATGACTGCTTCTTGCCTTTGTCCTAAGAATTTTCTTGAGGCTAAATTGAAGAGTTTTTTGGCAGAGGAGATTTCAAGACAGCCCAGGATTGATTGTGTAATGTGGTTACTAGTGATCACTCTTATGCTGATGTATAATGAAATGGATCAAAAGGGCCAAAGAGAACTATAGAATGTACAGTTTAAGAGTGCCAGGAAATGTAATGTTGTAAATGTAATGTAATGAAATGTAATGTTGGGGCCAAGTCCTGGGCTTGGGGAGATGAAACATTCAAAGAAAAGCTAATTGAAATAAAGGGAGTGGTGGCCTTAAGGCAAGACTCTTCCCAGCTAATACCGCAGCCTGAGAAAGGAAAAGGTCTGAGGCATCTCTTGGGCCTGAAGGACAACGGAAAGCTTGAAAAGATGTAATTCAAGAAGGTACCCTGGTTCTAGCTCAAGCAAACAGAAGAACTTAGCAGCTTTGGTGCCATGGTTCTGGAATTAGAATCAAGAAAGATAAAGGGAAGGAGCTGTGCAATCTTCCTCCATGGTTGAGGAAAAGCAGTGAGGCTAGATGTATGGCCGGGGAGTCCCCGGAAGAAGGCTCAGAGAGGCCATTGCGGGAAGTTGTGAAGGTGAAACCTTGGAGTCCCTAAGATGTTGGAAGTGCAAGAGCCATGAGTATCTGACAAGGAGAGTTGCAGACCGGGTGTGGAACCAGCCTGACGAAGGGGTGGTGGTGGTGGTGTTTCAGGTAGCAAAGCTGGCGGAAAGAACCATGCAATAAGCTGTTCACATCAGCTATAGAGATGCAGAATTTGGAGTTTGCCATTCTGGCTTTGATCTAGTATTTCTTCACTATGTTCCCCTTCCTCCCTTTGGGAATGATAATGTATATACCGGGCCATTGTGTGTCGGGTGTATATGTTTTGCTTTTTGCTTTTGCTTTTACATGGGGTTATAGCTAAGAGACTGTCAAGTATCAGCAGAGAATTTGGAATTTTAAATAATAGTGTTGAGACTGTGCATGTCTACGGGGACTTTTGTAAGCAAGCCCTTCCAGTAAATGCTTCTTTTTATAAGTTGCCTTGGCCATGGTGTTTCATCACAGCAATGAAATACTAAGACAGCTTGTTAGGTATGAAAGTACCACATTTACATTTTTAGCAGTTTATTGAAATGGTGTTAGTACGTAATAAATCCAGATGTCATACAAAATAATTAAGCATGATTCAATTGAGCATTTATAATTTCTAAAAGAATACAAATAGGGTTATATCATAAAAGGCACATGCTAAGAAAGAACTAAAAAAATTCCGTCTATTAAAAGGAAATGGATTAATACTAAAACAGAAACACATTTGTAGGATTAAATGGTAAAAATGAAACCACATCAACAAAAATAAAGCACATAGATTATTTTAATATTCTTAAAATTGTTATTATGCATATCAAAATCTCTTAAGAGATCTTAAGATTTAAACATCCAGGCTATTATCTGAAGGAAATGCAACCACAAAACAAAATGATGTAGAAGAAGGTGAGGGTTGCAGATGGGCAGGAAAACTTAGAAGCTCTTGTTTCTGATGACTTTTTTGGATAGCTGTGCTACACCCAAAGTGCTGAGCAAAGAGAGTTCTTACTACAGGGAAAAGTACCCCCTCGTTAACTTAATCTAATTTCTCATTAACGTAGTGATGGACAATATGGGACTTTTATTGTATTGTTAAAAGTTACAAAAAAGGGAAAATACACAAATTCATTATTTTAAGACAGACATTATTATATCCCTTTAAGAAATGGATATTTTCCATGAGCAGACTCTGCTTAAAGGTGTTGTGTATTAGTCATAAGGAAATGTAAGTTATTCAAATTTAATGAAGAATTAGAAAGCCTAAATGGAGGATTTGCCTTAAAATAACTGAAAACATAGGTAATCCCTGTGTTCATCTTATACAAATTTTAGGATTGGTTTATATATTTTATACAAAATGACATATTTTATATTTATTTGTTTAATTCTGTGTGTGCATGGGTGTGTGTGTGCCTGTGTGTATTCATATTCATAACATGCATACAGGAGCCCATAGAGGTCAGAAGAGGGTGTTGGATCCTCTGGAACTAGAGTTATGAATGGCTGTAAGCCACAATGTGGGTCTTGGGAACTGAACCTGAGCCTTCTACAGGAGCAACATGTGTTCTTAACCACTCTGCTTACTCCCCAGCTCCCAACGTTATAATTTTGATAGGACTAAATTAATTTGTGAATCACTTTGGTTAGTATAGACATTTTTTTCGCTTTTTGTCTGTGCCTAGGCATATGACATAATTTTTCAGCTTATAGCAAGAGACTATGTTTGAGGTAAAGGTTTCTTTTGAGTTCTATAAAGTGCTTCAGTATTCCATCACAACAAATTTTAAATTATATATATATATATTTTACATTTTTATATTATATTAATCACAGGTTATGTACTTTGTATCCCAGCCATAGCTCCCTCCCGCATTCCCTCCCCATCCTCCACTTCCCTCCCTCATCTCCTCCCTGTCCTTTTCCAAGTCCACTGATAGGGGAGGACCTCCTCCCCTTCCATCTAACTCTAGCTTATCAGGTCTCTTCAGGAATGGCTGCAATGTCCTCTTCTGTGGCCTAGCAAGGCTGCTCCTCCCTCGGGGGGGAGGGGGTGGGGAGGTCGAAGAGCCAGTCATTGAGTTCATGTCCAAAATAGTGCCTGTTCCCCTTACTAGTATACCCACTTGGACATTGAGCTACCATTTGCTACATACAAGCAGGGGTTCTAGGTTATATCCATACATGGTCCTTGGTTGGAGAGACAGTCTCATAAAAGACCCCTGTGCCCTGATAAATGTATAGACATTTTTAACAATCTTTCTAACCCAGGGCTACAGAATATCTTTTCACTCATCTGCATTTTAGTTTTCAGCATACGGCTATTACATCCCTTATTTATATTTATTTTATTTCTACTGATGCTATTTTTTTAAATTTATTTATTATACAGTATTCTGTCTGTATCTATGCCTGCATGCCAGGAGAGGGCACCAGATCTCATTATAGATGGTTGTGAGCCACCATGTGGTTGCTGGGAATTGAACTCAGGACCTTTGGAAGAACAGCCAGTGCTCTTAACCTCTGAGCCATCTCTCCAGCCCCTACTGATGCTACTTTTATTGTTATTTTTTATATTAATTACAGTTTATTCACTTTGTATCCCAGCTGTAACCCCACTCTTGCCCCCTCCCAATTCCACTCTCCCTCATCTCTTCCCAGCCCATCTCAAAGTCCACTGATAGGGGAGGTCCTCCTCCCCTTCCATCTGACCCTACCTTATCAGGTCTCATCAGGACTGGCTGCATTGTCTTCCTCTGTGGCCTGGTAAGACTGCTCCCCACACTGTTTCAGTCATGATCTTGATGGCTGACTCTTTGACCCTCCCCCATACAAGCCGGGGAGTGACAGACTGGCTAGATCCCAGGGGAGGACTTTGCAGCCAGCACTGAGGAGTCAGGATAAGCTGGGGTTGGATGGAAGGGAAGGAGGTCCTCCCCTGTTGGTGGACTTGTAGGGGGCGGGGGAAGAAGGAGATGAGGGAGGGAGTGGGAGGGTAGGAGGGAATGGGGGAGGGGGCTACACCTGGGATTCAAAGTACCTAACCTGTGATTGAGATAAAAATAAATAAATTAAAAAAAATTTATAAAAAAAAAAACTAAAAAAAAAAAAAAGACTGCTCCGCACTCAGGGGGAGGTGATCAAAGAGCCAGCCACTGAGTTCATGTCATAGACAGTCCCTGTTCCCCTTACTAGGGAACTCACTTGGAGACTGAGCTGCTATGGGCTACATCTCTGCAGGGGTTCTAGGTTACCTCCATGTGTGGTCCTTGGTTGGAGTATCAGTCTCAGAAAAGAGCCCTGGGCCCAGATTTCTTTGTTCTGTTGCTCTCCCTGTGGAGCTCCTGTTTCCTACAGGTCTTTCTATCTCCTCCTTCTTTCATAAGATTCCCTGCACTCTGCCCAAAGTTTGGCTATGAGTCTCAACATCTGCTTTAATACCCTGCTAGGTAGGGTCTTTAAGAGGCCCTCTGTGGTAGGCTCCTGTCCTGTTTCCTGTTTCCTCCCTCTTCCAATGTCTACCCCATTTGCCTTTCTGAGTGAGGATTGATCATCTTACCCAGGGTCCTCCATCTTGCTTAGCTTTTTTAGGTATACAGATTTTAGTATATTTATCCTATATTATATGTCTGATATCTACTTATAAGTGAGTATATACCATGTGTGTCTTTCTACTTCTGGGATACCTCACTCAGGATGATCTTTTCTAGATCTTTGCCTGCAAATTTCATGATTTCCTTGTTTTTAATTGCTGAGTAGTATTCCATTGTGTAAATGGACCACAATTTCTGTATCCATTCCTCAGTTGAGGGGCATCTGGGTTGTTTCCAGGTTCTGGCTATTATGAATAAAGCTGATGCTTACATGGTTGAGTAAATGTTCTTGTTGTGTACTTGAGCATCTTTTGGATATATGCCCAGAAGTGGTATAGCTGGATCTTGAGGAATCACTATTCCTAATTGTCTGAGAAAGCATGGTATTGGCATAGAAAAAGAATGGTGGATCAATGGAATTGAATAGAAGACCCATATATAAACCCACACAAGTACAGTTACTTGATTTTTGACAAAGAAGCCAAATGCAAACAATGGAAAAAAGATAGCATCTTCAGCAATACAGTGCTCATCTAACCGGATGTCTACATGAAGAAAAAAATGCCAATAGATCCATATTTATTACCCTGCACAAAACTAAAGTCCAAGTAGATCGAAGACCTCAACATAAAGCCAGACACACTGAATCTGTTAGAAGAAAAAGTGGGGAAGAGCTTTGAATTCATTAGCACAGGAGACAATTTCCTGAATAGCACAGACTGTAAGAGCAACAATCAATCAATGGGACCTCATGAAATTGAAAAGCTTCTGTAAAGCAAAGGACACTGTCATCAGAACAAAATGACAGCCTACAGACTAAGAAAGGATCATCGCTAACCTTATAACTGACAGAGGGCTAATATCCAGAATATATAAAGAACTAAAAAAGTTAAAAAGCAATAAATCAAGTAATCCAATTAAAAATGGGGTACAGAGCTAAACAGAATTCTCTATAGAGGAATATTGCATGGTAGAGAAACACTTAAAGAAATGCTCAACGTCCTTAGTCATCAGGGAGATGCAAATCAAAACGACCCTGACATTTCACCTTACACCCATCAGAATTGTTAAGATCAAAAACTCAAGAGACAACACATGCTGGAGAGGATGTGGAGAAAGGGAAACTCTCCTCCATTGCCAGTGGGAATGTAAACTTGTACAACCACTTTGGAAATCTACTGATGCTTTTAAAAAGGGTTTGCTTTTCTTTATTCTTTTCTGATTTTTTTCCAATATATCAAAACAGAACTAACTTCTATATGTTTTGTATCCTACAATGTCTCTAAATTCCTTAGTAGGTCTAATAGCAAGAGTTGTGTGTGTTTTAAGGTTTTCTGTATTTAAGATTATGTCATTTGTGAACAGAATAAATTGCTTTTCCTGTTTAATTCGGGTGCCTTCTGTTTCTCTTTGTTGCTTCTTTGCTCTGGCTGGCACTTCCAACATTAGGTTAGAAGAGTGATGAAGGTTTTCATCTCTTAAAGATTTTATTTAATATGTATATAGTCTAATAAGGGTATAAACATCTCTTATTTCTTCAGTTACTGTTTTCATGGAATACATGTTTCTGTCCCTTCACATTAAGTCTCTGTATGACCTTACGCATAAAGTGACCTTTGTGTAGCGACATATAGTGATCATCCTTTATCATCTATCCATCCTCTTCATGCCTCTAGACCGGGTAACCTGATCCCCTTTTACTTAGTGTTGATATACCAGAGTTCACTATTATCATTTTATGCATATTCTTTCTTCTCGGTAGCTCCTTCCTCACTTCTGTTGCTATGAATTTTTGAACTGTTACTTTTTGGTAACTGTTGCTTTACATTTTGTGTGTGTGTGTGCGAGCGTGTGTGTGTGTTAAAATAGGTTTTGCTTTCTGGCTAATACCAAGCTCACTCAACACTTCCTTCATGCGAAACAATCTATTTTAGGTTAGCAAAACATTTACTTTGATCACCTATAAAACTATTTTCTTCTCCATTTCCACATTTATGTTATTGATGTTACTATGTATTTCTTTAGAATTTGACCATTATTGAGTTTTTGTAAGCATAGTTATTATTAATGCATTTGTCTCTTGACTTTTTGAGACAAGGTCTTGCTAGGTAGACCAGGCTTCCCAGGAACTCAATGCAATCCTCCTGACTCAGCTTCTCAAGAGCTGTGATTACAGGTATAAGCCACCATGCTCAGTTTAAAAATCCAATTTAAAAATAATAGAAATAAAACAGAAAATCCACAGGTGCTTAAACATCTCCCTAGGTGTAATTTCTTTTATTATCAAGTTCTAACAACAATCAAAGGAAAATATATCATAGTCATCCACAAACTCTTTCAAAAACAAAAACAACAAAGAAAAGCAAAAAGCAAGAAAACAAACAGGGGCAATATCACTCAGATAGCATATGGGAGTTCTATAACCTGTATATAAAAGCCAAATAGGAATATTTGAAGGGAAAACTGCTGAGTCTTGTTCACTTCAAGCCTATGAATATCTTAGGCAGTACATTAGCAAAGAAAAGAGACACAGAGTCCTCTTAAGAAATGATAGTCTGTTTCAATATTAGAATAGCTGCTGGTAAAATTCAGCAGTTGCACTGATTAAAGGCAAAAATGTGAGTATTTACATTGTCATAGAAAAGTAGTAACATTTTAACCTGATGAGGGATATTTACAAAAATCTGTATGCAATGAATCCTCAACATATTTCCTCTAGCCCCTGTAGCAATATGAGAATGCTCCGAGTCACGCTGGAGGGAATGCTCTGTCTGTTTTACACTGGGGGAAATGCTCTCTGAGTCACACTGCAGGGAATGCTCTCTGAGTCACACTGCAGGGAATGCTCTGTGTGAGTCACACTGCAGGGAATGCTCTCTGAGTCACACTGCAGGGAATGCTCTCTGAGTCACACTGGAGGGAATGCTCTCTGAGTCACACTGCAGGGAATGCTCTCTGAGTCACACTGGAGGGAATGCTCTCTGAGTCACACTGGAGGGAAGCTTTCTGAGTTACACTGCAGGGAATGTTCTTTAGTCACACTGGAGGGAATGCTCTCTTAGTTATCCTAGAGGGAATGGTCTCTGAGTTACACTGGAAGGAAGCTTTCTGAGTTACTCTGGAGGTCCAGTAATCAAGGGATGCCAGGAAAGAAAGAAATGGAATGTAAATATTGGCAATAAAGAACAAAGAATGGGGAGGGCTGGAAGGCCCCATGGAGGTGGGTGGAAGGCCTGGCTGACCAACTCAACTACTGTCCAGTCACAGATTCAGTCCTTTGAGTCAGTAAACTCCAGAATCTACTCCATCTATGAGCTTCTGGAGTGCATGAAGTAGCCAGTCCTGCAGAACAAGAACTGCAGAAGCTCCGTGACTCTGGGCAACAGTAGGATACACAAGAAGGGTCTCAGAGATGGTCCAGTATTAGTGGTGTGGCTGAAGCCAGTGGCCTTGAACCAGACCAATGACTCATTGCAACGAGCATTTGCCTGTAAGCAGTTGGACAAAAATAAAATATATATTGTGTATGCTCCGCACCTTCCAATGCCACTATGAAGAACAAATATGTGATGGAGAGGTGGAAAAGATGGAGGAACAGAGCAGCAAGTCTACAGTGAGGATAGGCGGATCTACACCTGTGACAGCTATGACAGGTGTGATAGAAGGTTACAGTCCATGTAGGAACATGTTGTTGGCCAAAAGGATTGTCAGGGTGGCATGCAGCAGCCTGGAGCTTGCACAGACTCAGTGCCAGAAAAAGCTGTCCAGCCCATGATGGATCACACTGGCTTTCAGCAATGGCAGGATGTCCAAGATAAAGAATGATTCATTTCCTGGATTGGACCTCCTCAAAAGACCTCCATGGTCCATTCTTTACCCAGAGACCATGCTCATATCAGTGGTTCATACTGTTGCCCCAGGCTGTGATGGAGCTGGAGGTCCATGCTGTACTGCTGTATAAGGCCATGTTTGGGCTCATGGTCCTACTGCAGCCAGGGGCTGTGTTGACCTCTTGAGTGGCCTGTGCAGCCACCCGAATCCATGCTGATGTCTGCGGTCCATGTTGCCACTGGAGACCAAGTAGAATTCCTTGGCATGTGCTGCTGATGGAGACTATGTGTTAATGGTCAGTTGCTGTTGCTAGGAACCATTTAGAAGCCCAGGATTCATGCTCCCACCGAGTGTGAAGGGCAAGGAAGCTACTTTTGCAGTGGTATCAATGACAGCAGACACACAGTTGAGAAGGAGGGACATAGAAGGCCTCTGTGACAATCCTTTTCTCCCATCCCTGACAAGTAACAGACTAAAAGGAGAACCATCAAAAAGACCTCTTTAAAATTGTGATAAGGATGCCGAAGTGTAGCTCTCCACAATCAAAGACTTCTGGCAGGGTGCAAGTGGAGAAGGACTCATTTCTTTAGGGGCTGGCCACTGGGAGGTTGCATACTATGTTCCAGTGGGTATATGGACAGCACAAATTGTACTTGTTTTTTTCTTCTTTTCTTTCTCTTTCTTTCTTTCTTCCTTCCCTCCTTTCTTTCCTTCCTACTTTTTCTTTCTTTCTTCTTTTTGGGATGTTAGATCACAAGGATTGGGGGCAGACATGGGAGAACTTGGAAATGAATATGATCAGGTAGCATGATATGAAATTCCCAAATAATCAATAAAAACATTATGTTGAAAAAAGGAAAAAAAACCAAAGGGAAATACAGATTAATAGTGCAAATAGACTTACTAAACACCTTAATTAAATGGTCTCATAACTTTCAATGACATGTTTGTGGCAGTCTGCTCCCCTGGTTATTCCTCAGGTCTTTTTCATTTGTCTTTCTGTAATCCTGAGGATTATACTGTTGCTATACATACAGAGAGTATTGAGTATGCTCTAAACAGCATCGAGATAATGAGAAGCACTGGCTATTAGTAAGGAAAGAGATCTATGTTCTAAGGAAACAAATGAAAAGGAAAAACAAAACAAACAAACAAAACACTTATGAGAATTAAAAAGAATGACTCTTACACCTCCATTTGCTGGGAACTTGACTGCTTGTTTTGGTAGTCTTCAGTTGCCCTACCCTCAAGTCTTCTTCAGACCCATTGGAGTTAAAGAAAATCAGGAAGCAAAGTGTTTTGTAGTTACTACTTCAATGTCTCAGACTCAGTCTTACTACAGTTGAAATGAACAGAAAGTATTTTAATAGTGTCTCCATTAGATTCCACAAGGGAAAGAGTGACGTTCACTCTTGATGGTATAGTGTCAACACGTAGCATGGTGCATAGCCATAGCACACAGTACAGATAAATTTAGGGAGCTCATTTGAACCTATGGCACTATATAAATGCTTTCACTGAGTTGAACAGCAAAAACCAGAATGAGGAAGCAAAACCTAAGTGGCTGCCTCAGCCATATTTAATCAGCATAATTATCTGAATCACCTGAATCCAATGTTGGAGTGAAGAGCAACATTCCAATGTTCGCGATGCAGACGCTGTAGATTCATTGGATTATGAAAAACCAGAAGTAAAGAGTTGTCCTGTGTGTGGTAGTAAGAGTCAACACATCGGTATTGCTGATGAGCCTCCTGAAGAGCCTGAGGATGGAATAATTGTATTGCTCAGTTCTAGCTCCAACAGATGAGTCAACTACTAGAGCAGTGTCCCTGACCCTGCTTTACCACCCTCGTTTCCACATCATTGGCCTCTTTAGGTTTCTAGTGGATTCTTTCCTAATATCTATACAATGAAATCATAAAATATATTGCATTTTGTGAGCATTTCAATAACTCTTATAGAAAAACAAACAGTAGACCCTGGGGCTGGAGACACTTCTAAAAATTGTTCTCCACAAGCATTAGTAGATGACAGTATTTATTTAGTAGTTTTTTTGCTTCTATATATATCAGTTCATTTTTTAGCATCATTAAATATTGCACATAAAATGGGCATCATATATATAGTAGGCGGAGCCTGACCTGCTTCAAGTTCATATGGACTCCCAAGCCCATAGTGTGATATTGGAGGTCATTGAGAATGTTATGAGGGTGCTGTTCCCATGACACAATTTGTGTCCTTATCATCCAAGAGACTGGAGAGTTTACTGTCTCTTCTCCCTCTCTCTGCCATGGGTAACTCAGCGAGTCAGCATCATGGGCAAACCAGGAAGTAGGTCCCATCAGAAACCAACCACACTAGAACCTGGAACTTCTACTTCTTCAGCTCTGAAACAATGCACTTAAGCACCTGGAATTTGTTCTTTTACTTCCTAAGCTCTGAGACGATACACATCTATTATTTAAGCTACCCAGCCTGAAGTATTGTGTTATGGCAGCTTGAGTAGACTAACGTAATAACTAACTTTTTTTTTTCCTGTTTTTAAATAGCAGGTCTCATTTGCCAGTATGATAACAGACTTGCCAAGAAGAAAGGGCTCTGGTGCCAGCGTTTATGCCAGCGATTCTACAGCTACAATTTCTCTCTTCTTCCCACTGCGCCCTCCACATATAATGTGCGATATAGTAAAATGAGGTGAGTGGTCTTTCTGATAGATGCCGCTATTTGCCTTCCACCTCTGCCTGCACTGCAATGGCGGCCACCAGCAGAGGGCAACAAGGCATAGAGGCTTGTCCTGTTTTCTTCTCAATGTCAGCCAACAATAAGGAAGTTGTCCACAGGAGAAGACAGTGGTCAGCTGCAGGCTTTTGTTTGTGTTCTCAATACCGATTTACCATATCTGCTTTGTGTGCTCTGCCATGTGGATAATCTCAAGGAACTGCTAGCATGTAAAGAAAGGGTCGCTTCAGCTTTGCCTTCATTTCTATACTGGTGATAGACTGATCATAATACATTTATTTCACAATCTACTCCCCGGTACAAGTGTCTTGATGGAGAGCCACTTACACGTTTACATCTGTCTTTTGAGGCAAATAAAATACCCTAAGACACATTTCTCATCTACCATTCTTAGAAGGCAAATTCCTCTGAGACACAAGCCCAAGAACAAATATTTGTTTACAGTGAACGTGCGCCTCTCCCTTTAGATAACAGGGGCCCTGCCATCTTTGCTCTGACTGTTGGAGAATGCAGTCATAAGATTGTCAGAGCTGTGACTGGCTTTCGGTTTAGCCTTTGAAAAGTGTTCACATTATCTTTTCTTCTTACTAATTGGCATTTGCCCTTTATATGTTGTCATTGTTGGTCTCAAACAGTTCATGAAGAGCAGACACTGGGATGGCCTAACATAAGCAAGAGCCTAGGGCTGATCACCAGAACCACAAACTGACAGCTACCACCACAGCAGAACAATCAACAGAAAGAGAATAAAGTGTCAGGCACTGGCTCAGGAACACACAAATGAATACAACGGAAAAAAACTTTCTATGGCAATTGGATTAAGGTTGCTACAGGTCACTCTTTGTTCTGATCAAGTGAAGGGGTAGTGAATTGTAGAGTATGGACCAGAGTGAAAAATCAAAGCAGTCTGACAGTTAGAAAGACATTCAATGGAAGGTGAGGATAGTGTTAAATGAAAACAGACACAGTTAGACCTTACAAGTGCCCTGTCAGTCTAGTTCTACCAGGCTATTGTCTGTCCCCTCCTATAGGAGAAAAGAGGGTGACAGCCCATAGAAGGTGATCCAAGGGGTTCAAGAACAGATGATCCTAGCCCCTACTGAGGGAGAAGGACATTGGAGAGAAAGCAGAAATTATGTAAATGTCAAAATCACAGCCATGAGTCACAAATGTGGGCCACATTTGTAATTCTAAATGTTATAGTTGCCACGTTTTAAAAATGGAGACAGGTAAAAATCTGTATTTTGTTTCACTCGCTATAGAAAATGCTATCATTTCAACATGTAGTAAATATAAAAATTATGAAGGAGACACATTATTATTTCATGCCAAGTCTTTGAGGTCCAGTGTGTTTGGCCCCTATAGCTACATGCAGAGAGACATGTGGCTGTCTTCTTCTCTGTTGAATTGCTCTCTTTCTGCAGAGGACCATTTTTCTTTACTGTTGATGAGGTTGGGAAGTTGTTATTTTTTTCCCCCCATAACATGGCTCTGTAGATTCTTCTGCATTTAAAAATATGGGGATGTAAAAATCTGATCAAAATGATATTCAAATTAGAAAGACAACTCATGCTGAGTACAGGCTTTGTAAAATCTGAAAACAGCATGTGTTTCGGGATTTCTTACTATTTTTTTTTTTCTATAGCACTTAAAAGCATGTTTGGATGGAGCAATTTCCTTTCTTGGTTGTTTTCATCCTGTTTCTCACTTAGCAACAGACTTGTGGTCAAGGTGCCTCGGTTTCTACAATTTAATAATTTCTATTTCATAGGCTTGTTTGGAGGGACACACTTGTTATACATAACAGTGTTGGCCCAGCACCAGCACTTAGCCCAGTAACAAGAAGCTAGCACAGCTATTGACTTGTTCATCAAAACAGAAGACACCATCAAACACAGTGTAGTCTAAATCGAAGGGGGGAAATGGTAAAGGCAATCTTCATGGAATGAGAAATATTTACGGCCATTTCGAGGATTTCCTGGGAGTGCACGGCTCAATGTGAGAACGTACTCATTTTACAGTTGAAGTCAACGGGAATACTAGGTTGAACTAGAACTGAGAGAGTGATCCGGAAGTGAACTATTCAGTTACCGCCCACCTCTCCAGACCTATCTGTGAGTGTGCCTCTCCTGGAGAATCACAGTCCATAAATACCTGAAGGAGGACTTTCGGCTGAAAATGTTCTGTAAAGCTCCAGTCTGTTAAACTGCGCTGCTGTGTTTTCTTTATGTCTTCTAGGTCGGCTTCCACCATCATCTTCTTGGGTTTCTTAAAAAAAAAAAAATCACAAGAACACAATTTCAGCTCTAATTTGTGTGAGTCCAAACGGAGCCCTGTTAGACTCTGCGGACTCACCCCCATGTGCCCCATTTAATTGTGGGAATCTGCATATGTATAGATCCATATGGCAACATTTTAGGAGGGTCGCTGCCAGAAAGAAGTGCGCCTTTGACTCTTTTTTTTTTTCAAATGTGCAACATAACCTAAATATTTTTATTGTTAGGTTATACTCTTCGGAGTCCTGTTAGCAATTACAGGCAGGTTTTTCTGAACTCACTTCAAGACAGCGTTAGTTCTCCATGGGCTGTATGGTCAGCAGGTGTTTGTGAGGTTGCCAAGCCACACTGTCTAGAGAGGGGCAGGGAGCTAGGGAGTTTTACTTCAGTTAGCGAGGCAAGAAAATTTAACCCCTTTCACTCCAGATGGAGTTGGAATGGCATGTCTAAATAACCCCTCTCCCCCAGCATCTACATTTTTCTTTTAAGACTCTTTCTCTCTCTCTTAATCTCTCTCTCATTTCTGTTTTGTCAGTTTTTTTCCCCCCTCAGATCATCTAACTTGTCATCTGTACTTTTAGGAAAATAATTCCTTACTTTTTCAAAAGAATCATCCTCTGTGGCTGCTTCATGTTTGATCTCATTGTCCATGGTCTGCTCTGTAAATCAAAGACACCAATATCCAGTTGTGTTTGGGCTTTGTTCTTGTCTTTGGTCAGTGCTGTGTCTTTTTGTTGCCCATATGATCTATGTTTCTGTGCTGAAAAGGTAATTCCTGAGAGGTATGTTTCATGCTTCCAAAAAGGTGTTTGTGTCAATAATTCTCAGTCAGTGCCTACCTAGAATTTATCCTCAACTCTTTGAAAAGAACCCAGCTTCTTATCTGGTGTGCACTAAATCACACCAGATATTCTTTTAGGCTGTCTGTTGGCCTGCTTCTTGCAATGCACCTTTGCCTTCAGAAATGGCAAGTATTTACTGATGAAACTAAACTATTGGCTCACTGTTTTCATTTGCCTTACTCTGATAACCACCACAAAGCCTTTGCAGATATCTATGAGCCTTGCCTGGTACATGACAGGCCAGGGAAAGCATAGTGGGGGTGTGGACAGAACTAGCAATGACCTCACCTATCAGAATGACAGCATCCTACTGTTCTGTTGAGATCTTCTGTTCACTCATCATCACTTATTAATTAATGAGAGTGTGTACACTGACAAGTGGGGTTTAATAGACAGTAGTTAAATGGGTAAATGAGTGGGCCCTTGGATGCCAATGTACCTTGCCATGGACCAACATGAGTGAGGCCTGTTAGCTCTCCCATGAACAAGAGTGATATCGTTCTCAACTAGGAAGCAGCATCTGTCTAAATGGATGAGAAAGGAACAGATCTATGCCAGTGATTATCATATCATGAGGTGCCCTGGGATAAATGAGACACAACAGATAATGTAGACAAAGTACCTACTGTAATTTCCCTTACATTTGATGAAACAAATGGAGTGTGCTTGAGAAGATAAGACTTATGGGAACATACTTTGGTGTTGCTGAGTAGCTGAGCCAACTTCTTATCAGCTTGAGAATGATTGCAAATAACATGCGACAAAGCTGTGTATAAAGCACGACAGTTTTGCCTTTCTGACATGCTCCTCCTACTGCCCCCTTGTTCTTCCCATTGCGGACTGACTGGCCAGCTTGCTGTGTGTCGGCACTTCTATGCTTGGCTTTCCCACTGTCTGCCATGTTTTACTCTAAGACATTCACCTGGTTCATACTCTGGTTAGTTTCTGACAACCTTTGTTCTCTTACCATGCTTCATTTTAAATGAGAGCATTGATCAGGGTGGAATCCTGTTTGTTTGTAGTCTGCCTCTCTGCCTCAAATCTCACTAGCTGGAGAACGGGCATGTGCTCTCAGGTACCCTATGCACCAGGCACCTGGTGGGGAGTCAGTGCTATTTTTTTCTTTTGATTGAATGGGGTGAGTCCATATCACATATGGAAAGTAGACATGATGGCAGGGTCATATAGAAAATAGAAATGTGAGGGAAATCTATATGAAAGGCTAATCTGAGTATGAGCATAAGACTCATATTTTCATTTTGTAGCTGAGACCCAAACATGGAGTTCTGGTGTGGGAAGGTTTCAATGCCTGCGAAAAAGAGGCTAATGGTTTTCTGTCTGAGGAGCACAACTACGCACATCTTTGGCCCTATTTTCCTCTTGTCCCTGGGTTGCTGCAGGTGACAAAATGAATGTTCCATTTTTGACTTGGAGGAAGATACAAAAGCCAATTTAGTTCAGCATTTGTATAAACATATCCACTGAAGGCAGAGCTCAGGCCAGCTATAATTCTAAATAGACCATGATGTCCCCTGTGTCTTTGCAACAGTTGATATGAAATCTATAAAATAAAAGTCTCCTATCCTGTGGCCTGCCAGATTTCCGAGAGATTTGATACTCCCTGCTGTGTCTAAAGACACAGGAACAAAACCAACTCTTTAGTTTAGAAAGTATGTTCAAAACTTACTACACCAGTGATTTTGTCAAAGGGGAGAACATTTTAATACTAAGCCGAACTCTTGATTTAATAGTACAATAAAAGCCATTTTTTCCCTCTGTGTCTGATTCCTGATTTCAACCACATAATCCTTTGACAGTGTGATTCAGTAGTCTTTGACACATCTGGAAATGGATGCTTTCCCTTCCCTTTGAAAAACAGCTATCCTAATCTGGTTTACTTTAGAGATAACAAGATCCCTCTGCAAAGCGCTTACTTTATTAAAAAAACACCCAACAAGCATAAAGGGCACGTCTAAACCTACCCAGCCCCATGGTTATCAGCTCTCAGGTTCTTCATAAATATCCAATGGGCCTTGTCAAGTTCAAAAACAGTCTCAGATGGAAACCCAGGGTTTGGTTAGGAAAAGCACAAATATTCAGCCCTTCATGTCCAGAAACAGGCATACCAATGCGTGTGATGCCAAAACAGTTGTGCGGGGAGACACAAGCATGATTTCTGCGTTGTTGAAACGGAATTAAAGTGGTTGCTTTTGAAGTACGAACTAGAGTTATGGGGAAGATGGAAGCTCAAACAACAACACCTTCCTATGGGAATAGTCACAGAGCTACAAGCCCAGCTGCCTCCCCGCTCAGGTCCAGTGGCTCCTGAGTGTAGATCTGAACTCACCATGGAGAAACTCTTAGGGTGAGGGATCTACACTGCAAACTGCTGGGTCCCCAGGACATAGCATGTGCACTGCAGCCTGAGGAATGGTAGTGGTAGGGTCCTCCAAGCTCCACAGCACCATGTGAGTGGTTTGACCACCAGGTGGCAAAAGCTGCCTGAGGAAAGAAGGCTCTACAGCCGCTGCCTTCAGAAAAACAAAACAGGCAAACAAACACCCCGTCCTCCATCTCTCAGAGGGGACTCTGGTTCCGTGCTCAAAGTGACCTCTATCATCATATGTCTGTATGCATCCAGGATGTGTGATTCCCTAACAAACAGGGTTACCTTATTCTGGTTTGTTCTCCCTCCTCTGTCTGTCTGTCTGTCTGTCTCTCACCTTTTTTTTTCTTCCTTTGTCTCTCTCCTCTCTTTCTCCCTTCCCCTGTGTTTGGGTATGCGTGATGTGTGTGTGTATGCATGTGAGTGTGCGTGCATGCGTGCGTGCGTGTGTGTGTCTGTGTTGTGAGCTAAGCTACCACATAGGCATACTTAGGACAGAAGGAATCTATTGCTGGGAAGAAAGAAACAGGCAACAAAACCAGGATGAGGGATAAGAATCAGCATGACAGAAAAAAAATATTTGAATATGGCCAAACTATTAAGTAGCTTCATGAGAAATTTCTGAGGCCTAGGACGCCTTGTTTTGAGGTGAGGTAGAGGGCACTACTATCCTGTTTCCTAACTGCACATGGTGGAACAATCTATTTAAACATCTCTGCTTTGGCTTTCTCATCTGTTTAACTGAGGTGATAGTGTCTTGCTAATAAGTTCAGGGTTTCCATAAAGCGGTAAGAAACAGAAGAGCCACGCCAAGGCATGGTGCTTGGGAAACAGCAGAGTAATTCTAAATCAACACCAACTTCTCTGGCTTTTTTCCTTATATACCCACCCTGCTGACAGCTTGGAGGCCGCCTTTCAAAATTCTACCCACCTCTGACCTTTTCTTCTCTCATTCAGATAAGGAAGCTGTCAAGATAGCCAACCCCAGCTTCACGCCTGTGCTTTGGGGGTGTTTACACTTCCCTTAACAGGCTTTACTACTGTAAACTGCAACACACACAGAAAAGTGCCCACAGTGTGACTGCTTCAGACAACCACACAGAGAAGCCCCAGAGCTGCCTCTAGCTTGTTTGCATCTTAAGAACCACAGCCTCCTTTGCTAAGCTCTCCTGTGGCTGTAATTTGTGCATGTATGGGGATTGTTTAGATTTCCACATATAAAATGGTTCCAAATGGAGATACTTCGTTTTTCCCTCTTCAAGGCCTACTTTTACCTGACTTTCTTCTCTTGATAAGTTGGCACGGATGGGAAATAGGGCTCCTGGGTTGCACTCTCCTGATCAGAGAGGGAAAAGAACTCCCACTTTCACTGTGGTATATAATGTTTGTTGTCATTAAAAAAAACTTTCATTAAATTGAGAAGTTTTCCTACTAGGCTTGTTTACTAAGATTTTTGTCATTGGTTACCATAGAAGTATAAATGCCTTTCATAATATAATCTATAAATTGATCTGAGTTTTTTCAGTAAAATGTTAATAACTCATATTGGTTTTTTATAGTGTATATATTTTCTTTCTGATCCTCTTAAAGTGTAACTTTGTTGGAAGATATTATCACTTAGTATCTGCTCAATAGACTTTCTCATATTTCATCTCAGAATTTTATATCTATGTTCACGACTGAGTTTATTTCTTTTCTAACCATCTTGATAAATTTCATTATACTGTTTATGCTAATTTTACAAAATGACTGATAGAGGATATTGTAGCTTCTGTTTTCTGGAATAATTTTTGTTGAGATTACAATGTTCTTTTTTCTACTTTTGAGTGTTTGGCATCATTTACCAATGACAGGACAGCTCCAGGCTAGATGTGTCCTACGTAAGGTGGTTTAGGAACAATTAAATAAATTGCTAACAAGGCTATTCCTATTGTTTGATCATTTTTGGTAAATTACAAAATTCCAGTAATTTGTCCATTTCATCTCAACTTTAGTAGAATAAAATTGTTTACTTCCTCTTTTTGTGGCATTGGGGATTGAACTTGAGGACTTGGGGATGCCAGGCAAGGGCTCTACCACTGACTTTTTATCTTTTAGACTCTTTTCATTTTTTTATTTTTTAATATAATTTTTATTTATTACAATGTATTCACTTTGTATCCCAGCTGTAGCCCCCACCATTATCCCCTCCCAACCCCTCCTTCCCTCTCTCCCTCCCTCCTTCCTTTCCTCCCTCCCTCATCTCCTCTCATGCCACTTCCACAGTCCCCTGATAGTGGAGGACCTCCTCCCCTTCCATCTGACCCTAACCTAACAGGTCTCATCAGGACTGTCTTTCATAATCTTCTTCTGTGGCCTGGTAGGGCTTCCCTCCACTTAAGGGGAGGTGAGCAAGACTCTTTTCATTTTTAATGTCAGGACAGGGTCTCCCCAAATTCTGCCCTGGCCTTTACCTCAGAGTTATAGCTCGGATGGTCCCAGAACCTGAGCTATTCCCACCAGCAGCCCCAATAGCTGTGGTTCCAGGCCCCTCCAAACTCAGCCCTCTTTGCATCTGTCCAATCTCTATAGGCTCTGATTGAAGTCTGTTTCTTCATCCCCAACAGCATTTTGTTTCTGAGGATACTATTCTTGACATGATCATTTGTACCTCCTCTCTCTCTTTTTGGTGACTACTGTCATGTAAAACATGTGACAACTTACCTTGCTTTTCTCAAATAGCCGCTCTTTTATGGTTTTGTTCTTCTATTTTTATGTTTGTGTTTTTTTTTAAATCTCATTGATTTACTTCTATGCTTATGGTCTTTCTCCTGCTACTTCCTTTGGACTTCCTTTGTTCACCACTATGGTTAGATCTTAGGAAGTGCATGTGTTCACTGCGGTGAGTTTTCTGTGGGAAGAGTGAACTGAGAGGATGCTTTGGAAAACAGAGTTGGAGAGGGAGGACTCAGTATGCTTACTTAACCAATTAACTTAGATATTGAGTCTTTTTTTAAATCAGCGGAAGCCAAGAAGTATTTACATTTAAGTATGCCTGTTCAACTTGTCTCTTTATTTCTGTCTAAGCTTAACAGAGTCTACACACGCGTTCACTTACCCAAGGACTCTAGATGGGGCCATGTGGACACATTGGTCTCCTTCTCTGATACCTGTCTGTTACCAGCATCCAAGTGTCTCATGGTGTCAGAATTCGGGGGATGTCCATATCTCTCTGTGTCTTGCTCAGCTTTGCCCACATTCTGGTGCATGAATACTATTCTGTCTCTGCTTTCAGTATCTAGTCAGGATGAAGAGCATCCATTAGATACAGTACCAGGATAGCTTTCCCCACCCCTTCCATGCAGCATACCTGTCTTGATCTTCTGCGTGTTCATCCTGTGGAGGTACCGCTGCCTGATCTGCTTCGCGAACCTAGCAGGGTTGTCCCAAGGAATGTTGAAATTCTCAGTATCTGTCTCACTTATCACCTCGGCAGGCTTGAGTTGTCCTGCCTCATCCACTTCCGAGAGCTTCAGGCTCTCAAAAGTAAACACCTTGAAGGCTCGTTCTACTTCATTCCAGCTCAGCACTTCTGTAAGAGAGCAGGACCCCTGCCTCAAGGAAGGCTCTTATTAGTACATGATACAGGACCGACACAGGAGCAACTGAGGGTCGCTGGGGGTTCATGTGATGATGGGTGCTGACCTGACTTTAAATACAGGCTTCATAAATCTTCAACAAATATCAAGAGTCCAGGGAAGTAAGAAAATCACAGTGAAGATATAATAGATCTGAGGGATACTCCCAAACAACGTCATAGCGGAACAATGTTTGGTACCATTATTCACTTACCTGAACTTTCTAGGGTACCATATTGGTTTGAATAGCATATATTTAAGAGTTTGTTGGCATAGATTGCCTTTTGGAATTTGTCATTTGTGTCTGTTACAGGTTATGACACTTAGGTTTTCCTGATCGTTCAGATTCAGAAAAGGCCACCTGTAAAAACTGCTACTTTCCACATTTTCACTTCAAGGTTTGTCAGTGCTGCATGGTGTCTATTCAACTGTGTCCATTATATAGTCACCAAGCTATCAGTGACATTTCAGACTTGCTACAGGTGCTTAAGATTCAAAGAGGAACATGAGCTGGTTCCTAAGCTTTCAAAGTTCAAGATGGCGGTTTGAGAGGTAGAAGCTACAAAAATAATTTAGTAAGATTACAACAAAATAACAGTCAAATAGATTGTTCCAGATTAACGACTCATAGATCACCTTAATCCCCCACCCACCCAAAGATGAATCTAACCGCATGGAAAAACAACACAGGGATCCAGAAGAGAGACAAGAAAGAGGCAAAAGAGTTACTGACTAAATTTTTGATCTGGATATGGTAGTGGACACCTTTAATTCTAGCAGTTAGGAGGCTGAGGCAGGAGGATTATCACACATTCTAGACCAGCCTGGGATTTATCTCAAAAACCAAAACTGACAAATGATGATGATGATGATGATGATGATGATGATGATGATGATAATAATAATAATAATAAATTCTTTTGTGAGTACCCACCAGGTGTTAGTAACTACATTTGAAAGTGTGTCAGTAAATGGGCTCCTAGTGCTCATTGAATACCAGAATAGTGGCTGGAAATATACAAATGTATATGTCAGAGGAGATAAGAAAGGAAGCTAGGACATTGGAAGTGAAAGTGGAAAGGCTGTGCTCTTATTGTCTGGAGACTGAGGGGAAAAA
>CM053744.1:94019076-94043163 GCA_028658305.1 Pachyuromys duprasi
CATTCTGAGTGAGGTAACCCAGAAGCAGAAAAACACACATGGTATATACTCACTTGTAAGTGGATATTAGACATATAATATAGGATCAACACACTAAAATCTGTACACCTAAAGAAGCTAAGCAAGGAGGACGACCCTGGATAAGATGATCAATCCTCACTCAGAAAGGCAATCAGGATGGACATCGGAAGAGGGAGAAAACAGGGAACAGGACAGGAGCCTACCACAGAGGGCCTCTTAAAGACCCTACCCAGCAGGGTATTAAAGCAGATGTTGAGACTCATAGCCAAACTTTGGGCAGAGTGCAGGGAATCTTTTGCAAGAAGGGGTAGATAGGAAGATATGTAGGGGACAGGAGCTCCACAAGGAGAGCAACAGAACCAAGAAATCTGGGCCCAGGGCTCTTTTCTGAGACTGATACTCCAACCAAGGACCATGCATGGAGATAAGGGTGCAATTTAAAGGTGTACGTGTGACTTAATTGAGTATAAGAGAAAGCAATGCACTCACCACTTGTACAGAAATGCATAAGCTCATGGATAGTGGCGAGTCGCTTAGTGCTGTTCCATGGAGGGGGCAGAGGGAACTGAAGGAATTCCCACAGAGGCAGCTTGGACTGCATCTCCTGTTCAACTTGAACCGCGTCAAAGTTCTTTTGGTCCTTACAAAAAAAAGGAGAGAGAGAGAGCAACATGGCAGAAGTCATTAATGGTAGCTGTCACATGCCTTATGCATATGGAGAAGGCTAAACATGATACCTTCACTCTCATTATCTGAGGACAGGGGAAATCAGGAATAATTGAAGATGATAAATTCAGGATTTAGGATAAGGTCAAAAAAGCCAGTTCTCACTTTTCCAAAAGTTCCTAGAGCACAAGTACAACTGATCCTTCATTACTGGTGACAAGCTGCCTAAGTTTCGGGTGGACTTGTCTATCCATTCCGAGGTCCTTTGCTGGCCTCCACTAGTATTTCATGGCAGCAGATATTTAAAGCAAATACCCATATTTTTTTTCAAGGTTCATTTTTATCTATGTGTATGCTTGTATGTCTGTGTGTAGATATCCTGGGAGGCCAGAAGGGGCTCCTGGGAGTTCTGAGTTGCTTGGCATGTTTCTGGACCAGCAAGGAGTATTCTTAACTGCTCAGCTACTTCTTCAGCCCCTCACCATAAAGTTTTAATGCAAAATTAATGGTGACAATCAACCCAGAGGTTAACTCGACCTCTGTGATCAGGCAAGTGCTCTTTGCTGACATACTTCTCCTCTCTTGTTTTATGAGCCCCATCTGTCAGCAGGTATCTGTCCTAGCCACTACATTTCATTGACATTGGCTGATAAGGTCATCCAATGAGATTCCCCGCAACTAATGCATCACAAACACAATTTCTTACTCAGCTTTGGGAGGGAGGTGGTATAATTATTACCTTCAGAGCATGCTTCTTGTGGCCATGGGCGTCATGGTAGTTCACTAGGAGTGGGCCTTTGGGCTCTGCTTTGGTTTCGCTTTCTCCTTCAGCTAAGAATATCTCATGGAGATTCTATTTAAATTAAAATAATATCAATTGAGTAAGATAATGCATACTTCTTTTTTCAAAGTACGGAAACTCTTTGGCTCACTCATGCTCTGACCTTCTTTTCCTTCTCAGAGAGACAGAGTGAAGGCAGGATTGACACAATATGAGCTGCAATTCTGTAGTCTAGCCCATCGGCTCTAGGGGGTGGCTCCACCAAGCTCGGCGGGATGAGGTCTTCTTCAGTGGCTACAACCTATTGAGGAAAGTTGGGAGGAGGTGGGTTCGTACTCAGCTCTTTGCTGATGCTCTTGTGTTCTCACGGTTCTTAGTAAGGAGAAGTCAGGTCCATCAAAACATTTGTGGTAATGGCACCAAAATGTCAGTGATGCCAGAAATAAAGGCGAAATTGTTTTAACTATAATTTTAATACCTGACACAAGCTAGGAATAGAAGTTACAATACTGATTTTTTTTAAAAAAAAGTATTCCCTTTTTTTCTCTTAAGACCCTGAAAGTAGTTCTCAGAAAACTTTAGATTCAATATACATCTAAGCATCGTGGTCACCACCTTCCAGGTACTGTGTGACACCTGCACACACACTGACTCCCCTCAGCCTCACTGCCATGACTTGGCACATACAGTATTTTCCACTTGATAGAGGAGCCTACCATAGAGGGCCTCTGAAAGACTCTACCTAGCAGTGTATCAAAGTAGATGCTGAGACTCATAACCAAACCTTGGGCAGAGTGCAGGGAATTATATGAAAGAAGAGAGAGTTAGTAAGACCTGGAGAGGACAGGAGTTCCACAAGGACTAAATATATCTGGGCACAGGGGTCTTTTCTGAGACTGATTCTCCAACCAAAGACCATGCATGGAGATAACCTAGAACCCATGCTTGGATGTAGCCCATGGTAGCTCAGTATCCAAGTGGGTACCCTAGTAAGGGGAACAGGGACTGTCTCTGACATGAACTCAGTGGCTGGCTCTTTGATTCACCCTCCCCCCATCCCATGGAAAGAGCAGCCTAGCCAGGCCACAGAGGAAGACAATGCAGCCAGTCCTGATGAGACCTGATAAGCTAGGGTCAGATGGAAGGGGAGGAGGACCTCCCCTATCAGTGGACTTAGATAGGGGTAGGGAGGAGATGAGGGAAGGAGGGTGGGGTTGAGAGGGAAGGAGGGAGGGGGCTACAGCTGGGATACAAAGTAAATAAACTGTAATTAATAAAAAACCAAACCAAAACAAAGGTGAGTGACTTACATGGTTAATCCATCTCCGTAGATTTGAACTGAGGAATAGGGACTTCATGCCAAGTCCTCATTTATTTATTCAAATAAAGAAAAATGTAGAATGATGAGATCAGTACTAGATAATAGTTACCTTAATGAGGGTAAAGCAGGGTCTAGGAAGATTAAATGCCTTGTTGAGTTTTGTGCGGGTGGCAAGTAAAAGAAGCTGAATGTAACTAGACACCCAAGGTGAACATCCAATCAACAATTTTCTCCTTTGCCTCTAAATATTAGCATCGTTGTTATAATTTTGTATTCCTCTACCAGGTTCATGAGCTTTGGCAGAGTGACTGACATTTTGGACTGAGTATTTGGAATTTTCGGGGGTGCTGCTCTGCCTCTACGTGATGCAAACGCTACCCTTCCCATTGTGTGACTACTTCTCCTCCACTCACTGCAAAGTGCCCACAGGGAAGCAAAATAACCCCCTGTTGAGAATCACTGGTCTAGGAGAAGAGTCCCATCATCTTTACCTTTGTTGAACATTCTATCATTCAGAACACTCACTACTGTTGCTAGTTTGTAGCCTCCAATTATCTCCTGGATTCCCTGGCATCCTAAAGGAACAATTAAAACTGTTCCATCTCTGAGAAGCTGAGCTCTAACATGTAGTCCTGCAAAATGGCATCCTGTTTCTTCAATACTTTGGTTTTCTTATCCCTTGCTAGGTCCTTATTCATCCCACCCATATCTACCGGAAGTCTGTCAGATAAGGGGACAAAGTGGGGTTTCTCAGCCATCCTTCCTGTTAGCTGGAGCTTAGTAGGTGGTTTTGGAATAGCCACTGTTTTGAGTTGATCTGAATGAAACAGGGGTGCCAATGGTAAATATAGTCATGAGACTGCAAGACTTGAGCATCTTCAAATTTTAGAGACTTGAGCTCTTTCAAATGCATTAACATAATACAATCATTGGTCTCACTAAGACCTTCCAATGTAAAAGAAACTGTTAGTGTAACTGTCTAGAAAATGAAGGAAATCAGTACACATAAAAAACATACTCCTAGCACCAACATCAGGCAATTCTCAGGCACCTGCAACTGCACTTCCAAAGGATATAACTGCCTCTTCTAGCCTCCATTGGTCGCTGCATGTAAGTGATGGGCATCCATACATGAAGACATTCACACAAACATAAATTTAAAGAAATAAATACTTAAAGATTAAAGGCCATTAGCCAGGTGATCCCCTGTTCAAGTTCTTTTCTTCTTTCATTAAAATAACCCTGCTGTCTTAGTTTGTTTTCTGTTGCTTTAATTAAACACTGACCATAAGCAACTTGCAGAGTGAAAGGGTTTCTCTGGCTTTCAGGTTATTGTCCATCATGGAAGGAAGCCAAGGCAGGAACTCATGGCAGGATTCTGGAAGCAGGAACTGAAGCAGGGACCTGGAGCTTACTAGCTTCCATGGCTTGCTCAGCTTGCTTTCTTATCCAACACAGGACTACCTGTCCAGGTATGGCACTGCCCACAGTGGGCTGTGCCCTTCCACACCAATCATTAATCAAGAAAATGCCCTGCATACAGGCCCATGGACAATATGGGGGCATGGGGGAAACTTCTTAGTTCAGGGTCCCTCTTTCCAGGTGACTCTAGTTTGTGCCAAGCTGACAAAAATTAATCAGCACACCCACGTAAGGACAGTTTAAAACTTAAAGTATAGATTCTATCGAAACTTTGGGGAGTATTAAATGAGTGATTCTAGAGTACAGCAAGAGGAAGAGGACTGAAGTTAATGATAGAAACTAATTTTAGTTTTATCTGAAATATTCTGACTTAAGAAATGGGATTCATCCCCGGTACTCTGAGTATAGTCCCAAAAATCAAACTAAAATTTGGAAGTAAAGAGAGATCATTCATCAAGGTTGATGACGGAGAAGAAGCCTTGACATCCACCCACCTGTTCCAGCATACAGTGGAGTATCAGGGGCACAGAAATAAATTCCTCCGGAATTGGATTCAGCAAGTCATTGTAATATCTCATGTCTACTTCAGTTGTGATGAGGAAAGCCACTGTAAAATGCAGAAAATAGCATGGCCTAATTAAGATGTATTCTCTATTTCTTCCTGAAATTCTGTGCATAAGTTAAAACTGTGAGGCACTAGTCAGTGTAGAAAGTGTAGGTGGAGGGGCTGTTGACAGCAACATGGAAGGGAGGGGAGGGCAGTGCTTAAGCCTTAAGGAGGTGGCATCTCAGCAGTTGATTTCACACGTGCCTGATCGTTGAGTGTGTTCATATTGTGCTTTCTTCTTTCCAGGGACTGGAGCAGTTGGTGGTGGAGGCTGAGAGGAAAATAATTAAAGAAGAAGTGCTTTCATGAGATGTCACAGACCCACCATCAGGATCCTAAGAAATGAGGACTGGGAAAAGCTAATGGGACACGGGGTATCTCCCTGGTCTTGTTTTGAGTCGTGATACTTTTTTTTTTTTTTAGGCATCCATATCTTGGTGCCTCTTGTCTCCTCTTCTTTAGGGAATTATTGTGCACGCCTTTCCCTACAGATTTTCTGCCAGGCAAATGCTCGGCTTTCACCATTGTTCTAACTCTGGTTCCCCTCTCTCAAGTCTTCTACAGATCAGGTGTTGTCTTTGCCAGGGTTTCTGTTACTGTGATTTAAAAGCAACGCAGGGAAGAAAGGGTTAATTCCATCTTACATTCTCAGGTCACAGTCCATCACTGAGAGGAGTCAGGGCAGGAGCTGAAGCTGAAGCAGAAGCCATGGAGGAACAGTGCTTACTGGCTAGCTCAGTTTGATTTTTAAAGGTACACCTCAGGATCACTGGCCCAAGAAGGGCATTGATTGCCCACGCTGGGCTGCGCCCTTCAGCATCAGTCAAAATCAAGAAAATGCCCTGAAGACTTGCCTATAGGAAAATTTAAAACAGACATTTTCTCAATTCAAATCCCTCTTTCCAGATGGCCATGGCTTATGCCAGATTTGAAAACAAAACAAAAAAAAATCTAACTAGGACATTTGACCTCTATCATCTTGACATATGAACACAACACTATTAAGTAATTTTTCCTTTTTGTTTTTTTAACTCATATTAGCATCAATATACCACCACAAACGTTCAAACTATTAAAAGTTCCCCAGTCTTTAAAAATTTCAAGACTTTGAAAGTTTTGTCTCTTCAAACACCCAATGTCTCTCTTGACTGTGGGGTTCTGTAAGATAAAAAACAGGTTAAATACTTTAGTGTTCCAAAATGGGAAAACCAAGGCACAGTCCCAACTGAGTCAAAGCAGAAACCAGACTTTATCAATGTAAAGTTCAATGCTTGATGTCTGGGGACACTCCCTATCCTCTGGGCTCCTGAGGGCTAGTGTTCCTCCATGGCTTCTGCTTCAGTTCCTGCGTTGAGTTCCTGCCCTGAGTTCCCTGAATGACAAGAGTTCTAAGATGAAGTAAAGCCTTCTTCCATAAGCTACTTTTGGTCACAGTGTTTTGTGACAGCAATAGAAACCCTAATTATGGCAGGTCGCATTTTAATTATATCTACTGTTTGCATCCTTCTCACACCTTGTTGAAACTGGACATCACACTCCCCTTCAAAAATTCACTTCAGGGAAGAGGGCAGGAGACATGTCCTGGCATATGGCCAGCATCCTGTTGAGAGCACTCACTCTGCAAACAATGGGACCGTTTTTTGTCAATATTCCCTTTGTTTTACATAGTAGTCATTGTACCCTGGGCTGACAGGCTCTTTTCGTGCTTTCCCAGGTAAGAAGTGGTGGTTAACTGTGGGTTTTTTTTTTTTTTCTGTGATGAAACACCAAGATGAAAAGCAGGTTGGGGAGGAAAGGGTTTATTTGGCTTATGCTTCCATGTTGTAGGTTACTGAAAGAAGTCAGGACAGGAACTCACACAGGGCAGGAACCTGGAGGCAGGAGCTGATGCAGAGGTCATGCAGGGGTGCTGCTTACTGGCTTGCTCATGATGACTTGCTCAGCGTGCTTTCATATAGAACTCAGGACCACCAGCCCAGGGATGATGTTACCTACAATGGGACGGGCCCTCTCCCATTGATTACTAATTGAGAAAATGCCTTACAACTGGATTGTACAGAGGCATTTTTTCAGTTGAGGTTCCCTCCTTTCAGATAACTTTAGCTTGTCAAGTTGACTGACATAAGACTAGCCAGTATAAGGAACTTTGTAAAGATTTCAAGACATGACTCTTAATGATCTTGTTGGGGGATGTTTCCTTGTTCTCACCCTCACAACTCAACACAACGGGCAGCAGCACACCCACACAGGTCTTTCTTTTAACCATTTCTTTATGTGCTTTATAGATATGGAAAATGAAGTCAACTGCTCCATCCCAAGCTTACTACAGATCCTACAGCCCATGCCTACCTCTGAAATTTGCATTGCTTCTAGCATGGCTTTCTCACTAACCACTTGTGGGACATTGATGAGCTGCATGCTTTCCAAATAGTGCTGGTACTGCCTCTTCCAGTCCAGGTTATCATACATCAAACAGGCAATGTTTTCAAAGATCTCGGTGCCCAACTCAAGCTACAAGGGAGAGAATCAGTGACAATTCATCATTGGTTTCAGACTGTCAGAATAGATAGAACTTGTGTAACTTTCCAGAAATGCCTATTTCCTTTTTACAGGAAATCAGATCCCCAAATCCCCAAACGCCAATTTTAGTGTCGGTGATGGAGTTTTCATGCATAAATTCTTCATGCCCTTCACATTGGCCACAGAGGTTCCAGCTCTGCCCAATACCATAAAGAGGCCATTAATGCTTCAGTGTGTGGTGAAAGGCAGCTCTTCATTAGTTTCTATACTGTGCTTCATATGCTCAGTGCTTCAAATCCTAAAACCTTTTAGATGACTTTGGTACCTTCAAATTCATGGCCTCTTTTCTCATCAATTGTTTAGTCCATGTAATATTACTTATATGTGTGTTTTCAGGGCTGATCATTTGGCATTGGACAACCATTGTGCTCTTTCCTGAGAAAGATCATTTCTTGTGATTCCTCAGTTGCCTATAGTTTGTTGTGTAGGGTAGAAGCCTTATGGGCTTTTCCTTGTCCAGTTTGGCATGCTCATTGGTGTCATCCTTGTTCAACTCACATTTGGGCAGTCATGTTGGTGAGGCATCAAGGGTTTAGCTTCTGATATTACTAGAAGACATAATTTTACGTTAAATTTTCTGATTCCCTGGCTTTTACAATTTTTTTCTCCCTCTCTTCCATGAAGTTCCCTGATCCTTAGGTGCAGAAGTGCCTTCTAGATGTATCCATTGTGACTGGGCTCGGCAGCTCTGTATTGTGGTTGTGGTTTTCTGTAATGGTCTCAGTCTCCTCTTAATGCTTTCACTTCTTTAACTAAGTGCCACCCATCTCAAGGCAATAGGAGGGATTCACTGCATGCCTGTCCTTTGGCTCAGAATCAGCTCCTTCTGTTCTTTCCTTCAGCTTTTTCTTTGTCCCTTTTCTGTTCCTTTCCTTTCCTTCATTCCTTTCTCATCTCTCCTCTTTCTAATTTCATTTTTTCTTCTCTTTCTTTCCTCAGTTCTTCTCTCCCCTCATTCTCTCCTTTCTCCTCCCCTCTATTCCTCTCTTTAGCTGTATGTACTCTCTTTACAAGTATACCTTCTCCATCTAGCTTTTCCCAGGACCTTTCAGAAGAAACTTCAGTGTCTGTAGTCTATTCTCAGTCTATTTACTGTCAGTTCAGCTTCCTGGGTACTGACATGTATATCTTGCAAAGGATTAACAAGCAATAACAAAACATAAAATTTGCCATCATCATCATAACACATATTCACATTTTAGTTATTCCTTAGATTATTACTGGAGTGATAATTATACCAGAGTCAAGTATCATTTAATAAAAGAATCACAACCTGCTACATCTTATTATCATTAGTTCATGGACCAAAAGCTACAGAATCAGGCTATATCCTACAGTGGTCCCTTGTCATCATCATTTTCTTAAAGATGTTACCAGTGCCTACTAAACCTCACAATTTGTACGGCTGCGAATGGGTCACCACACTCTGCTGTTTGACCAGTGTACTCACCATCATCTCATTGTCTGACCAGTCAGAAGGAAAAAAAGCTTCTTTGACTGTGTACTGAAGTCGAGCAACATCAAAGAGATTTGTTTCAGGTTTCTCATTATTCAGGATTGGCTCCAAGTACTTCCAGAAAATCTCAAGTTCTTTAGCAGCATTTTTCCTCCTCAGGTCTTCAGCTTCTATATCTAATAATAGCAAAATGTTTTACTGTAAAATGAAGGTATTGGATTTCTCCTCATTTTGTCCTGATGTGGTGAGTCATATGAGCAATGAGATGTACGTAAGGTATTAACAAAGTGCAAATGCAGAAACATGGCTTTGAGGAGTTTTTGAAATTGGAAGACACAACTATTACATCAGAAGAGGTTGCTCTAGAAGCTCATTGCAGTCCATCTCACAGAGAGATTGGGAGATGAGGATGCTCAGGGAACCCATTTCCTTCATATTGCATCTGCACAGAACCAGTATTTCTGACAAGCCATGTTTTCACTGTATCTGTACTTGTTACACAAAGTTAACATTAAAAATTGAAGTAGACTTACCTCTTATGGTCCTACACCTAGAGTGGGTGAGAGTGATTTATGTGCTAGTTAGCTTTTGGTAATGTTACAGCAACTACATCTTTTCTGCGTATTTGCTCTTCTGACTGCCAAGTGATACTGGATTTCCATAATATTAGAGATGAAAACTTGAAATATTTATGTTTTCTATATGTATAGTTGAAGATTTGAGTCTACTATTATGACCTCATCATTCTGTGGTAATGCCCAATATTATTTTATTATATATTTCTTTGGAAGAAATTTCCTAAGTATACACATATATGAAAGGAATCCAAATAGAATCACCAAATAATATGGGAGACAATGCCTCAGCTAGATTTTCTAGGCTACCAGAGGAGAAAGCTAATCAGATTTATCTATCTACAGGTTCTGAGGCCTGCAACAGTGATCTGCTTGCAAAACTTGTGCAATAGAGTAGTAGCAGAAATATTTTGATCGTATTTAAAGCCTATTCCATGAGATGGAACCTATGCATGATACTGCTAAAGTGGTCAAGAACCCAAGACTAGATATATCTCATGGGCCTAGGGGAAAACCTAACACTATTATTCTGCCAAAAGAAAACAACAATAAAATGATTCCTAATGACATTCTGCTATACACATAGTGCCTTACAGTAGATGGGAACAAACACAGAGACCTATGACTGGATAATGTGAGAAACTTTGGGTCACTTGGTACTTTGATGAGATGTTTTCATCAAAGCTCTCCCCTCAAGGCTCAGGGATCTATGCAGAGGTAATTGGTACCTGCTCAATGTCTTCCAGACACAAGACTGATGCACATATGAACTTGCAGAGACTCTGGCAGCATGCACAATGCCTGTGTAGGTTTAAGCCAGGCATGGTTCGGGCATTGAAATGGGGAAGTGGGCACAGGGCCCCACCCCTAACCAATAAGCTATCTGTAGTTGATGCCAATTGGCAAAAGAAAAATCTGCTCTCTCCAGTTGCATCTTACTGGGTATGTTAACCACACTTCACTGCAGACCCCATACTTGGGAGTAACTGGTCAATAAAAAAATTAATTCAGTACTGTTTTTGTAAGCTTTTTGTCTACTTTTGCTTTTGGAGGGCATTTTTTGTCTTATTGGTTTCTTGCTTGTACATTTTGATTTCTGATTTTGTGGAGTTTCTTTGTGTGCAGTTTTTGGGTTTTTTTTTTTCTTTTCTTTTTTCTTTTTTAGTTTAAGTAAAAGAGTAAAACAACAAGTTAAGTAGATGGGAAGTAGAGAGGATCTTTGAGGAATTAGGGGAGGGGAAAACTGTAAAACATTATATGAAAATATTTTTTCAATTAAAAAAGACATACTTCCTTAGAGTGTGGTGAAAACTATATGAATCAATATACTTAGAGCTCTTAGCATTGATCTGTGTCCCAAAGTTATGCACCCCAAAATGGTAATTATTATCAGAGGTATTGGTTTCTAATTTGAGGAAAAATGGAAGGAAATTGGCATGTGGTGTGTAAATTAAAAGTCATGGTGAAAATATCAACAACAACATCAACACATGCAGTAAGGATGACTTGCCTCGTGGAACTGCAGACTCACGCTGATTCTCAGTGCTGTTACCCAAAGGGCACAGTAGCTTACTTTTGCTCTCCCATAGAGGTAAGCTAGCACAATTTCTTGAGATGAAGACCCCAAGGCTCAAAATTTCTCAACAGTATTATGGTTGGGGCTTGATTTCATTAAATTTTTAGTTTAAGCCTGGAAGATGGCTCCTCTGATTTTCATCACAATGAGTTGGTAATACATGTAGAATTACTAACATGTAGAACCCAACTGGAGAGATGGCTTAGTGGTTAAGAGCACTTGCCGTTCTTCCAGAAGACCTGAGTTCGGTTCTTGGCATCTATCTCAGGTACTATATGGGTGCTTATAACTTCAGCTCCAAAAGATCCAACACTTTCTGCTATCTCCCATGAAGGCACAGACACGCACACATACACAAACACACATGGATCCAACTGTGTGATCTTGCCTGGGCTGTTTAATGACTATGTCATTTGAAAGAAGAGTCTTAACAGATATTCGTACAGCCTAGGTTTGGCTAAACATTACAGGTAAAAAGTTCCTGAGGAATATGTAACTACACTTGCTCTCAGCTAAAAGGCTGAGGAGTATTAGTTGCGCAACTAAATCTCCCGACCTATAGTCTGTGCTTTCTTTGACTACACAGCGATACAAGCACAGAGTACGATTTTAATTTGCCAGATTTATGGCTTTTGGCTGATACAAACAGAATAAATAACAAATCAGTCTTGAAAGGATGTAATAATGTACCTATTTTATGACCATGTTTTGGCCAGCACATTGCATTTGTGCTTGAAGGACAGGGGGAAGTACTGATGGATTCTGTGAGTGGTATAGCGACTGCATACCTTCTGGCTGAGGGGAAGCTTCATTCTGCTGGCTGACTGATGCCAGGTGTGCCCGCAGAGGTTCATAATTCTCTGAAGATATTTTAATCACACTGCTTATAGGAATGCCAAGCTCGGTCATAATGGCTAATAGCTGAGGATTATTGAAGCCCACAATAATAAAGTAATGTTGGGCACCATCATCTGGCTCATCATCTGTTGGAAATACCATAAAGAAGGTCAGAATCATTGTTAAGTAGAACAGGTTGTCCCCCAGAAAATCAATGGCGATATGCATCATGCTTGCTTTTGCAATCCCTCTGGCTTGCCAAGACCCAGTCTGTTGGCTGGAATGCAGGCCAGTTGGCTGCTTTCCATTATTGCTCTTCCAGTCAAGAGACTTTTGCCATTTTACAAAATATTAAATCATGTTTTGAAAATGAGACGTAAGCATACTAGGAAGGCTAACAGATTTGGGACCTGTGGCTATGGAAAATGGTGTTTGGGCTTTTTGTCAGAGTTTAACCTGTAACTGGTTTCCTTTCATTCACATTTCTTTTGAGCAACATCTGGCTTGACTCCTGAGTTACAAGTAGCTGCAGCTTTCTGGTACTTTATAAGCAGAGGTGTTTACAGGATAAGGAAGTGCCATGATGTGTTATGTAGCACAGAACTGAATGAATTCATGTCAGGATGGTAAAAAAAAAAAAAAAAAAAAAAACCCATGCGCCAATTGTGAGGCAACTATTTACTGCATTATGTTTAAAAAAATACATAGTACACACTTAAAAATTGGATTTCTCCTTTCTTTTTCCTAGTAATGTTCCTTATGAATATTAAAACACGAACTTCTCTTAGACTATGATATTCTGGGTGTGAGAATCATCGCCCTGCTTTAGTGTTGTCCATGCACGATACAGAAAAGCCTTACATTGATAGTACAGTGCAGCTCAGCAAGGCTGATGGGCATCCCATAGAACAGATATCTGAGTTTTAATTTTATGTAATTATTTTTTCCCCAGTCACTAAACTATCAACGTTGGTATTGCCTTTGGGAAGCATAGAATCATTGTTTCTGGGGGTGTTATCTTTAGAGCAGAGCCCATCTGTCTTAATGTAGACACAGTAAAGATAAGAACTGCTGAAAAAAAAATCAAGTCTATTGTTTACAAATCACAAACAAATAAAATTATGATAGTAATGGATAGTTCTCTCTGGGCTCAAAGCAAACCAGCAATGAACCACTAGTAGTTCCCAAGGATGACTCATTTTTGTGTTGGCCCTTTAAGATGGAAGAAAGTTCTGTTTGGTCTGTTTGAGACAGAGTGATGGTGGGAAATTTTTGAGCTAAGAAGCTGTGCTTGGCTTGCATCTCAGATATTAGATTTGATTGCCACTGTTTCTCACATGCACATGCATACACCTGCACAGTCACGCATGAGTGTGACATAATGTGCCTGAGGAGGTCAGGGGACAACTTGTAGAGGTTGGTCTTCTCCTTCCACCATGAGAAGCCTGGGGGGTCGCACTGAGGTGGTCAGGCCTGAGCATGAGCAGCTTTACTCACAGGCCATCTTGCTGGATCACTTTCAGTTTGCTTGTAATTACACCTGACTTTTCATTATGGTCTCAATGATAGTAAGCTGCTTGATAAACTGCCCAGTCACCTGCCATTTTATTCTTTGCTTTTATGATGTAAATGTACCCGTGGAGATGCATGCCAAATAAACGGCTGCTAAAACTATACCAGGATTGCAAATGGAAATATTTTTCTTTTTGAGTATCACAGAGAGTAAGCTATTTGTGACTTTATAATACAGAGGTAAGGAATGATGGGGTATCATTATTGGGGTGACTGCTTAATTTTTGTTCTGATCCATAAAGCAGGAGGGTGAAAGACACTGTGTGGCACTGCCTACTGACCAATATAGCTTTTGGCTTCCTCTTCCTCCCCCCTCCGCTTTAACTGTGTGGTCTTCTTCACAGCTGCAGCAACCTCAGGCTGGTCCTTTCCCTTTCCTTTCCCAGGCTTGGCACTGGGGACCTTCTTCTCCTTGGGAGACTTTGCTTTTCCTTTTTCCTTCTCTGACTTTCCCCTTTCTTCTTCTCTCGCCTGGAATGAGAGAACACATTCTTATCCTCTGAATCATCTTATGAACAAGCAGAGGTTTTCAAATTAATTCTTTAATTCACTTCATCAAACCAATCCTTTATTTTACTGCATATTCATTAGTATGATTCATTGTTGAAGTTAGGGCAGTAGAGATTCAAGCTTGAACTGAAGTTGTGATGGTCAAATCTATGTGTATTTCAGAGGCTGTGCTGTCTAGTCTTATGTCAACTTGATACAAAGTAGAGTTACTGAAAGGAGAGAGCCTCAATTGAGAAAATGCCTCCATGAGATCTGGTTGTATGGCATTAATTAGTGATTGATGCGGGAGGGTTCAGGCCATTGTGGGTGATGCCATCCCTGTGCTGGTAGTCCTGGCTTCTATGAGAAAGCAAGCCAGGAGAAGCAAGCTAGTAAGAATTACCCCTCAGCCAGAGTCAGTGGCACATGCCTGTAATCCCAGCACTCCGGGGGGAAGACATGTGGATCTTTGTGAGTTCGAGGCCAGCCTGGTCTACAAAGCAAGTCTAGGACAGCCAAGGCTACACAGAGAAACCCTGTTGGCTATTTTTAAATATTAAAAGGTCTTTTAGGAGCTTAGCACTAAAATATTCTCATTATTACAATCCTACATAAAAGTGTACAGCCCTGATCAGTGGCTGCTATCTGATACACAGAAAGAGGGGAACCAGCAGAGAACATCAGCCATATGAGCTCTTTACATATTACCCTGGGGCATGCTTAGTTCACATATCTGTCAGAAGATTCAATATTTATCCACCCCTTTCAAAACTTCCCCAAGCTTTGCATACAATTTCATAGAGTAATTGTGCCTATTAGACATTGGAAGTGTTAAAATGATAGTGGAGTACTGGTCCTACGATGATGACTCTACAGAAGATTTACAATACATGCATATTATTATTTTTCATTTGCAACAACCCTGAAGACAAAAATAATTAAAATATTGTACCATTGTTTTGGGCATTAATATCCTCAAATTAATTATAGCTATTATTGACAGGGTAAGTCAAAGGCAGGAGGAGATTTTGGTGCTCATGTAACAGGCATCATGGAGGGGAAAGAGGTTTGTTTTCTACTCTGCATGCTGCCAAGGGCTGCTAAGGGCTCTGAGAGACTTTCATGGCTGCCATCATTGGTGCAAAAGGAGAGTTCTCAGGTTGGCAACCCTCTACCACTCCAGAACTTGCTTATTAGCAGCAGTGGGAAACAAATATCTGTAAGGCTAATGCTGTTGCTCACAGCATTGAGTAAAGATTGTCAAAGTCCGCCACTGGATCCAGAAAATGAAGAGCAGTTCAACGTGAAGCTTATGCAGCTGGTAAGACAACATACTAGAAGAGATGGAGGCAACAACAGCAATAAGAGCAGCAGCAGCAGCACCAGCATACGCCGTTGGGATGGAAATAAAAATTCATGAAACCAGCTTCATGCAAGACAGAGAAGAGCCGTTAAAAGGGAAAGAGTGCACTGTCACAGTCAAGCCCAGCAGACTTGTATGCCTGTCTTAGTCTATCCCTACTGATGAACATAAACTAAGCTTAATGAGAAATTATCAGCAAGAACAGAAGTGAAAGTCAGTGAGATGCCATCATCCATGTACACATTTGCTTGGGCAGTGGATCTTTTTATGAGTAGAGGGAAAGAGCAGCACAGGCTGGGAGTGTCTTCAACAGCTTTGGGTGTGACACAGGTGTGATGCAGGGATGTGAAAGGTCCCAGCATTTCTCCCTGCGCTAGATATGAACTGGTGCCTACAGCATGGTTAGACAGTACCTCTGAGAGTTCAGTACAAGGGAGAATAAAGATAGGTAAACAAACAGACACAAATAGAACTACAGAGTTTAATGAATGCAGGGACAGAAACTCAGCTGAGGAGACTTTGCCCAGAAGTCAGTGGACAGAATGCCTTCTCTAAGGAGGTGACATTTGAGTGAAAACCCTGAAAATTGAGTCACAATGCACAGGGAAAAGGTAACATGGAAAGGCATTTGGGCATAAAGGAGCTGTGTGTTCAGAGAACTGAAAGGTGTACAGCAGGGCAAGGGACAGAGTGGCCCAAGACAGGGGTAGCAGAGCAGGCATGGGCAAGTCACCCAGGACTTTGGAGATAGAGCTAATAAATTCATACCTCACTGAAAACTCATCAGGAAGACTTGACAGTTTTCTGGTGTGTGTATGGTGTGTGTGTGTGTGTGTGTATGTGTGTGTGTGTGAGGTGTTATGGAAATAGGAAAGTCTAATATGGAAATTGTGGAAATAATCCAGAGAATACCTAACAGTGACTCACATCACGCTGTTGGCAGAGTGGAGAAAAGTAGATGGATTTGAGATCCATTTTTGATGTTGAAACGTTGAGAGTCAATTAGGAACAAGGAGGCATATAAAAGAGAATACTCTGGATCTGAGTTTAGGCCCTGGGGTGCTTTGGCCCTGGCCCATACCAAGATAGAGAACATTGGGTGAGAAACGGTTTTCAGTTAATTTGGGAAAACTACCATATGTGATCATATTATATTTGAGGTGCCCTGTCTTGCTAAGAGCCACATTCTGTGTTCAGAGATGATAATTTCAGTGACAAGTTCAGCAGCATGTCATAGAGCTCAGGTAACCTAACAAGAGGACATGAATTGACTTGGGTAAGAGTTTCTAAGAAATGTGAGAATAAGGCCTTGGATCATGGGAAATCCAACACTTAACCATTTGGTATAGGAGAAGAAGGAAGCCAAAAAGAGGGACAGGGCTGGGCCCAGTGGCACACACCTGTAATCCCAGCACTCTGGGAGGCAGAGGCAGGTGGATCTCTATGAGTTCAAGGCCAGCCTAGTCTACAGAGTCCATGACAGCCATGGCTACACAGAGAAACCCTGGGTTGAAAAACCAAAAAGATAAAAAATAAAAAAAGAAGGAGAAGTGACTTAAGGGTTAAAGAATGTAGAAAGTGAAGACAGAAGACAAGAGGGCCAAATAGTTTTAAAAGATGCATTGGTGGTTGTGGGTAACACTAAGAAAAGTAGCTGTGGCAAGCTGTAGAGGTGGTAGACAGGGAGACAGTAATCCCAGCGAAAGCATTTGCATGAATGCTTGAGAAGTTTGGTTGTGAAGGGAACAATGAATGGCTCTGAGTTATTCATTAGGTGAGAAGATGGCAGTGGGTATGAAGTTGACATCAGAATGTCCCTTTGTATATAAAGCTAGGAGTTTCTGTGGTTTCTGGCTGATGGAATGATCCCAGTGAGGGGGGGTGGGGGCATAGTCTCTGTCTGGCTGTTGTTTTAGTAGCTGCTTTGAAATTTAAATCTCAGCTCGAAGACTGGCTTTACCAGGCCTTCTCCGGAGTCAGGGAAGAATTTGCAAGTCCATTGCCTTTTGTTTTGTGACAGCAGGTGGGATAGCTTGTCAAAACCACATCTCTTGTTTCACCTCCTTGTGATTTTAACTCATTGTGTTGGGCTGTGTTTAAAATAAAGCAAGGCTGGCTGGCGGGGGGGGGGGGCTTGGTGTTTTGGGCTGACTAGTTTGTCTTGACAGTCAGAGCCTCTCGGAAGATCCTATGTGTTGTGTAGTTTATTAATTTTAATCCTCACTCCCTACTCAAGAACCGTTCAACTCCGCTGGCTGGCCCAGCGGATCCCAGTACAAAGGGAATCAGTGAAGGCATAGGAGAAAACTGAAAATCTCAAGACAAGAGTCACTAGAAGAAATTTCTAGTTCAGTAGGAGCCACAGAAAGAAGCTCAATGGTTGGGTGTGGATGGAAGAAAGGGATAGGTCTGGATGGTCTTGGGAGAATGTTTTCATTTTTCAAGAGAAGCAGGAGGTAAAGTCAGCAGAGATTAACAGGCAAAAATCGGGAAGTTCCAAGAAGCTTAGATAATTTCAGACAGAGAGCAAGCACACTAAAAAATTGTGGTAGAACTCAGCCAGTGCTGAGATGAAAATATTGCCAGCAGGTTGGGTCCTCTGAATGCCTCAAGTTGTCTTTATTTGCTCAGATACAGACATATAAATGGAGATGGGGGGCAGGTCACTGAGTTCATGATCATGATGGAAAGAGAGAAAAGAGAGGAAATGAGACTGTAAAGTGTGGTTAGAATACAATGACCTGGACCATGGAGGAGAAGTAGAATAGCAGAGATGGCCATGGATGGAGACTGGTGGTTCTCAGGGACCAACAGTTACAATGGAACTGAAGAGAGTTTGTGTGTGTGTGTGTGTGTGTGTGTTTGCTATTAGGCCATTTTTAAGAGGAAAGGATAGGAAAACACCCAAGGTTAGAGAATGTGAGATCTTAAGACCACAGGAGTATATGCCTGATGTGGGATGAAGGAAATGACTATTAGATAATCAAGAAGCTATTATGAAGAACCCTGTTCAGGATGAGAAAAATAAGAGAACCAGAATGAAAGGAAAAAAAAAAAAGATCCAGAGAGGCCAACGATGTTATTGCCTGTTCAAGTGCCCAGTGCAGCGACAGACTAATAGGAGGGTCAGGAAGACTGGCCAGATACCTGTGGTCAGGCTACTGTATCAGTTGCCAGGGCTGCAAACCATTAAACACACCTCTCTGTTTTACATTTGAAGTTCTCTCTATAACTTTCTGTTTTTCTACATGGAGAAAACCTTCAGTTTAGTCAAGTAAATCTGCCCTGTAGTACTGAAAGTAATATTCATGGCAGCAAATTAGCAAAGAGCTATTTTAATCATGGCTGTCATCGACAATATTAGGCTATTTCTATTTACCGAGTTCGTATTTTACAGCAGACATTGCACCTTGTTAAGTCCTTATTGGTACAGTGGGTAGAGCGTTAGCTTCACTTTACAAAGGTGGAAGCAAGCTTGGTGGGGGCAGTAACAACTTAATATCCAAGTTGGTGAATGGGAATGCCAGAGAGCAGGGGCCTGTATCACCCTTGCTCTTTGCAGTGGGTCCTTGGAGCATAGCATGGCCCTGATTCTAATTAGCTTCTGGGTGCTGGCAGGCCTCATCAGAGCCTCTGAGAGCTCAACTCTGGGTGATGATGCTTGTACAAGGTGAGGACCCTGAGAATGTCTTTGGTAGGCATCTAGCCTTGCCTCAGTGAAGTCAAGACTTTGCAATAAAAAGTCTTCCAGAAGCCTTCATAGCTTGAAGTCTTGAGGTTAATCTTTGAATGGAGATAAGCAAATGACTTTCGGTGAAATTATTTTAAAGAAAAAACATTTACTCACTTATGTGCCCATTCTACACATATTTGCAGAGCACAGTGGAAACTTCTTAAATGATTCCCCATCTCCCCCAGGAGTTTATCAGTTCAGAGCACCTGAATACTGTTTCTTATGAGTCTTTTTTGGGGTCTTAGGGAGAAAGGTGTTAATTATAATCCCAAGTTCAAAAGAAGAGACAAATTATGGTGCCAGTATCTAGTATGAAAGTAATTTCTGACATGCTTTGAATCTGATTTCACAAAGCAAAGTGGGTGAATTCTATTAAGACATATAGTTTGTCTGAGAATATTGAGCCATGGTGGAGCATGCTGGTCTGGTTTGGGGCCCTAAGCTCATCTTTCTTTTCAGTTTTATTTATTTATTACAACTTATTAACTTTGTATCCCAGCTGTAGCCCCCTCCTTTTCTTGACTCCTCCCACTCCCACCCTTCCTCCCTCTTCTCCCTAACCTCAGGGAGAGGTGATCAAAGAACCAGACACTGAGCTCATGCCAGAGATAGCCCCTGTTTCCCTTACTCAGGAACCCACTTGGAGACTGAGCTGCCATGGGCTATATCTGTGCAGGGGTTCTAGGTTATCTCCATGAATAGTCCTTGGTTAGAATATCAGTCTCAGAAAAGATCCCTGGGCTCAGATTTTTTGGTTCTGTTGCTCTCCTTGTGGAGCTCCAGTTCTCTCCATGTCTTTCTAGCTCCTACTCTGAGGCTCTGGTTGACTTCAGCTTCTACTTCTCTCCCTATGTTCTTCTCTATTCTTGTTCACACTCCTTCTGCCCTGGCCTCTGAGGGATTCAGCAGTAGCTGCTGGATTCTTTTGGTGTCTTTTCTCTGTGCTTCCTACTCACTACCTTCTTTTAATCCTACTAATGAGGACAAACTAGGAGGCTGGAATAAATAAATTGGATTAATTTCTTTTAGTATGAATGAATGAGTGCTATCAATCTCCATCAGCTTCACAAAAGTGTTCTTATGTTCTTATGTTACCCTGGTCAGCCCTTCTATACCACTGTGCTATAAAAATAATTATCCCTACTGAAAAACTGGAAGGTAAAGAATTCCCACAAATTTCTGTAATTTCACTTCCTAGAAAGATGAATGGAAATATTTGCTTCATTGTTTCGACTTCTTTGTATCATTTTTACGTGACTGCCATTGGCTTTCTCTCTAGACAATTTATCATCTTTCATTTTCAGTTTAACATTGATGAATCCTCTCTTGGTGGAACTTCAAAATATATGGCTATGGAAGAACCTCCTGGTGCAGAAAGGATTCGCCAGTGATGAGAAACTTTTGTCACTGAGCAGGAGCAGACACAGCACCTAGCCCTACTGGGCTTCACATCTGGCAGAGGTGTTGGTAGATTTATGAACAGATCCCTTGATTCCTACCTACTACCTTCTCATAGCTGATCTGAGAGCCAGTCTATATACTCCTCTCTGAGCTCAGAGCAGGTCTACATGCTCCTGTGTTTAGACTGTCCCTCACTCCTCCCGTTGTCTTTCTGGTCCTGAACCAGGACCATGTCCTCAGCCCACTCAGCTTGGGAAATGATTGACAGCTAGGGTCTTAGAACTGTTTCTTGGTTTGAAATTGTTTCTTCCTTTCTACTAAACTCCAGTCATAGGAAGTTCAAATCTTACTTTTCTTTCATTTTTCTCTCATTCTATGTATACCCTCTATAACCTACAGGTTTATGTTGTAGAATTTGGGGGTAATAGAGGAATAAGCCAGACTGGACAAACACTCATCAGGGATGAACCCCAAATCGCAAACTAAACTTTGCTCATGAATTCTTCTTCTGGCTTATTTTGCTTTGGAATAATATGTCTTCATGTTCCTTCCCCATGGTTATCTGCTCATAGCATTAAAAATTCAAGGGAGACTCATGTCAATTCAAGACAAAATGCAGGCAGGGAGTAACCCCAAAGTTGTTCTCCAACTATGTTTGGAGAACACATGTTCCCTAGCACAGGAATGGGGGGTCAAGTTCAGCAGGGAATGCATTCTCTTTAAAAACACAGCATGAATTGAAGGCATCTGGATGTCTCTACTGTGGAGGGCTTTGGGTAGGCATAGGGATTTCTTAACCATTTAAGCTACTTAGCAGATGTGGCAGTCTCCTGTAAAGCAGTAACTGAAGGAAGCTACAGCACTCCGCTTACTCAGCTGACTGTTAAATGAATTTGTGTAGAATCTTTAGTTATATCATTATCTTTTTAAAGACAAAGAAAAAAATTTTGAAACAAAGCAACGAAACTATTTGGTACTTTAAAAGCGTTTTAGATAATATTTTATTTCTAAATGATATCTTGATATTAACATTCAAATATAATTGATGTTCATTCTCCCTTAGTAGGAATGGGTAGGCAGTGATAAAAGCCAAGGACATGGTAGTGAACATATACTTTATATGTTCTTAGAGCTGATGTTCTGTGCATCATGTATAACTGGTGTGTATGTGGCCTACTGTAAATCTTCATTATAAGGTTAAAGAGAGGAATGAGAAAGCAGGCTTGTGGAAGTTGTAACAAACTTACTCCATTATGGGTTTTACAAGAAACTTGGTCTCTTTTGTGTCCTGTGTTAGAACTTATTCAAAACCTCACTCTTTCTGGTAAGCAACTTATTTGATTGAGTCCAGAGATGGTGGGAGCCTCAGAGACAGGCAGAGATACTGTGTGTGGGGTTAGACAATATTAAAAAATAGACTAGGATCAGAGGGAAGGAGATGAGGACCTCCCTTATCAGTGGACAGGGAGAGGGACACACGGGAGGGGAAGAGGGAGAGTGAGATTGGGAGGGAAGGAGGGAGGTACAGGGGGGATACAAAGTGAATAAACTAATAAAATAATATAATAAAAAATTAAAAAAGGATTCAGCAGTACAAAGGGAGTAATGAGAGAGGCTAATGTGGGTGTGTGAAAATGCTCCAAACTCAGTATATACATGCAGGAAATAGATACGTTTTTAAAGTTTATTTTTTTATAAAGTTCCTTCATTGCTAGTCAGCCATCACTTTATCAAATTTCCAAGATGATGCATGACACACACTGAACTCCAAGCTAATTTGATCAGGGACATATTTTTAAGTAGAGAACTATGTCTAATGCTAACAGTTCAATTTGTAAACACAAGATTATGGGAACATCTGGGGACCCAATTAATCCTGTTCCAAAACCTACACTAAATACTTTATTCAAAACAGTAAGCACTATGTACTACAGAATATATTATTCTCTCAAATGTGGGAAGCACACACATGTCCAACAATAGAGGAATAAATAAAAAAGTGTGGTAAACAGTAGAAACTCACAGAACAAAAAATAACTATATATATGAATGTTGTGATAATAGCAAAATTATGATACATTTTAAGTAAAAAAAATCTGTGTTAAAATGTTTTACCATGATTATAACTATAAAATGGGATGAATATATAACAAGAAGCAAAAAAGGAGGCATAACAAATGTTACTATTTTTGGTAGTAACACTGTAATTACAGTAATTACTGTATTGTGATTTGTCTGTTATGCCTTGTATATTTGTTGTTACTCTTTGCTCTCCCTTTGCCCTGCTCCTTACTATCTGAGGTTGTTTTCAGTGCCACCAATGATCTGAAAATTCATGAAGTTGAATTAAGAATCTACTCATAACCAAACCTTGGGCAGAGTGCAGGGAATCATATGAAAGAAGGGAGAGTTAGTAAGACATAGAAACGACAGGAACACCACAAGGACCAAATATATCTGGGCACAGGGATCTTTTCTGAGACTGATTCTCCAACCAAGTACCATGCATGGATATAACCTAGAACCCCTGCTCAGACGAGGCCAGTGGCAGCTTAGCATCCAAGGGGGTTTCCTTAATAAGGGGAACAGGGACTGTCTCTGACATGAACTCAGTGGTGGGCTCTTTGCCCCCCCCTTCCGACCATGCAGTGATAAAAGAAGGTAACTACACTTGATATATGTGTGTGTGCCTATGTGTTTATAAGGTCTATAAATGCATATGTTTAAAGTAACAACAATATGGGTTTCCATGTGGTATGTAATATGCCTCACCACCATATTGAGATTGCCACGTAGAATGTAATGAGACCACCATCTTGAGATTCCTATGTGGTATGTAATGAGTCCACCATCTTGGGATAGCCACATGGAGTGGTTCAAAAATTACAGATGAGTCTCAGTATTGGTTTTACAGATTGGATTGTTTGCACTGGTAAATTTTGGTTTTAAAATCTAGTTTTGACTTTTAAAATTTCACTCCTAGTTTTGGTTATATGGTTTGAGCAAATTAAAAAAATTGCAGTTTTTACAGTGTATCTTGTAAAGAGCTGTTTGATTGTTAAGCTGCTTTGTTTATCGAAAAACTTGTTTCCACCCTGGTCTGCACCTTGAGACAGAGAAAAAAAAAGTTTCACCAAGTTCCTTAAAACTTGTTCCAAATTACTTAGAGTTTGTTTATGTGACCTTAGACCATATCTGCTACAGGAAAGATTTTGATGGGAGTTTTTATGTTGTCTAAAAAGCAAGAGAGAGAGCAAGAGATATTTTCTAAAGTAGGAATGCCTGGTTAAGCCAGAAAAACGAAGCTAAAAACCTGAAGGTATATAGAATGTTGCAGAAGGTTAGTGCATGTATGTATAAGGAGCCAGAGAGTTCTGCTGTATCATGAGAGCTAACAGTGCCATCAGTAACTACATAGTGGCCAGGTGCCATGCTGGTTCAGAGATAAGAAAATAAAGCCATAAGTTTTGCCAACATCTTTGTTTAGGTCTATCAGTTATGTTCAGTCCTCTGATTAGTGCTAAGTGCAAAGCTTTTTGATGTTCAAATTTCAATACAAGTGGTAAGATCAGCAAGATTTGTTAGCCCCTCTATAAACTGTATCTGATTAAAAGGTTTACTTTGATTTTAGTTCAGAAAGAGCAGATTTAAAGTTATATTAACAACTGCAGTTGGTTAAAATGTTAA
>CM053744.1:94043263-94063571 GCA_028658305.1 Pachyuromys duprasi
ATATGCCAAAATTAAAGATTATAACATTCTGTTTTATAGGACACAGTTTAGAGCCGATGACAAAGATAGACATGCTGGCCCTCAGGCTTGTCAGAGATCTGATGAATATGGCATTTTAACATGTGTAAGTTTATTGCCACAGAGAGTTCCAAAATCCTGGCAGTAGCTCCCCAAGGTCTCTGAGAAGATTTGGGTACAACGACAGATGACTGCAACTCTGGATTGTGGTATGCTAACCACTGGGCAATACTGCCTGAACTGGCCCACTGCTAGGGCCCAGCCTAACCTGTGGACAAAGCCGTGGACACCTGGAGAGCCAATGTTTCACATTGTGAAAAGCAAGGTGGGATCAATCTCTCATGTCCTTCTTTCCACAGAAGCAGTCTCTCATCTGTGCCTAGCTGAACCGCCTCTGTTCATGATGCCATGAGACCACAGGAGCCAGGGACACTGCCTATGTGATAGACTAGTCATCTCTGTCATTTTGATTGGTACATAGATTATTTATTTAAGTTATAATTTATCCTTCTCAGGTCTCTGATTACCTTGATAACTATGCTAAGTTAATGGTAGCTTTTCACCTAGAGAGCAGACAATTAGTTAGCAGACAATTAATTAGGCAAAACAGTTTTGCCTTGCTCACAGGCTTCATGTTAGTTGCCTGCGTCTTAAGATATATAGCTAAATAAAAAAATAAAAAGGAGCTAGATATAAGGAGCTTATATAGGGTCTGAGGATATAAAAGTCTAAGTTATAAAAATCTAAAGAGTGTTATTTGGTCTAAATGTTTCAGGTTTGGTAAATGCAAAAAAGATTAGAGAGTCTAAATACATATTTTTAAAATATATAAATATAAGTTCTACTTACTTTGTTAAAAAGTCTGAGCATCCAGGGTCTAGTAGTAAAGCCATTAATATATTTTTGCCTAACTTTCCAGTGTGTCGTGGAGATGCAAGCTAAAAGTAAATGCTAAGTGTTCAAAAAGTGGCCAACCTCCATTGGTGGCTGATAACCAACAGGGACCACAGTTAAAGTGTTAGAGTTTCAGACTGTGACACAGTTAAGTTATATACAAAAATTCATGAGTTTCAGGCAATCAAAGGTCATGAGACCTAACTCTGGCATAGCTCAAACGGATCCAGAGTAGTTGTTCCTGGTTTTGGGATTCCTCACTTCCCATTTAATAGATAAATCTTAACTTCTGTCTCTAGTCTAAATTTGTTTCAGATTTTCACCTGGTTGATTCTATCCCCGGATCAGCTATAGACTGTGAGCTAAAATTTGGACTTGCTAAAAGCTGACAAGATTGCCCCCCCTCCCCATGTCTTCAATTGGATCAACTAACCAGATGCTTGGGACTGCCCCATTGTCCAGCCTTTGACTAGCATTTCAGCCTCCCTAGCCCCTGATGCCAACAGTCCAATTATCAGCACTGAAAAAGCTCCAGAAGATGGACCTTCTGCCCAAATCTCACTTTACAGGCTGAAATGCTAAATCAAGGGTGGGGCGACCCCCCAAAAACCTTCACCCTACAGCTGCTTCATGATTGAAGCAGTTACTAGAAGAAGGGGGGAATGTAAGGGTAGAGAATTTTAACTTGGCCCTAAATGCCCTTCTTTGTTCCTGGACTGGGAAGTGCAAACAGTCCCTAACCATTCCCTAGTCAGCACACCTGGGCACAGCCAATCACTGACTGCCCCCGTTAGAAAAATCCCTTACCCCTAGACTCCCTCCTGTTTTGCAGTTTTTGCTTTATAAACTCTGTGATTCTGCAGCCCAGGGCTCTGCGTGGGAGCTGTGTGCAGAGCCCTGGCATGCCGGCTACTAGTAAACACCTCTTGCTATTTGCAACAAGTTCTGTTTGTGAGTTATTGGGGTCTGGCATCTATCCCGAGGAACGGAGGTTCTCCCCACCTCGGGAGTCCAACAACAGATTATATAGCAAAGTCTTGAGTTCTGAGGAAACACTACCAGATAGCATTTTGTTGAATGAGAGCCCACAATGCATCTCAGGATTACCAGGACACACAGGTGAGGTGCTCACAGAGGTTAACATTGCACCTGAGGTCTGGAATCCAGCCCCTAACTACTGAGAGTGCGGCTGTTGGCCCTCAGGAATGCTTAACTTTCCACCACCCATAACCTTATCATCTGCAAACTGGGAATGGCTCATTGTAGTAATCACGTTAAATCATTTAAGTATTAAGTAACATAACATGTCTGAAAACATAGAGTTAACAGCCAATAATAGTAGCTAACTAGTAATTGCTATTTAAAAATGCTAGTCAATTTTTTTCCTGTAATTTTTTTCTTGAAGTCCATGAAAAGTTTTAATTAATAAAAAACAAAACAGCCAGCGAAGCCCAGCTCTGTTTTGTGGAGAGGCCAGCTGGGGAGTCATTTATTTCTCCTGAATTGTTGGGGTTTGGGATTCCTTAGATCTTCCATTTGTGTTGGTTGTATCTTCATTTTGATAATCCTGCCTCAAAGAATTCCAGCCAGCTAGTGAGGCAAGTTATTCCTTTTCTGGAACCACACGGGTCTCTTCAAATTGAGTCCCTGCTCTTCCTCTGTTTGACTTCTTAAAATAGTTTCTGAAGAATTTAACCACAACTGAATCAAAACTAACCAGCCTGTAATTTCCTGGTCTGTCCCTATGGCCTTTCCTTTAAAACAAAACACACGCGCAAAATGGCATTTTGCTGGCTGATTTCCAGCTTCTTGGGGTTTTGACTGGAGGAAGCTGGGGAATGTCTGTGGAAGCTTCTCGTCTTCATTTCTCTTCATTTCTCTCTGGGAGGATGTTCTGGCTTGTGTGGGCCTTCATTACTCTGATCATCAAAATTAAGCAGTTTTAATTTTTTTTTTAATGAAAAATTTGCTGGATACTGTTCTTTTGTCTGTCTTTTCCCCATTTTAATGCATGTGAAAATAAGGCAGCACACACTCAAAGCTACAGTCAGAAAGAGCTATTCTTTCTTATAAAAGTATTTGCTATAAAATTCTAAGAAAATGTGAGCAGACTAAATTCATCCACGATAGTCACAATGAAAACATATTTGGATCTTTACTGAAAGCCTTTGCAAATATTTTGGTTTCAGTTCTGAAGCAGGGAAGACTCCATTTATATTGCTTAGAGATATTAAGGATCAGTGGTATTTTTTTTTGTAATGTAGTCATAGGCATTTTACAACTTTTTTGAACATTAAGTATTTTCTTTTAATTGCTCAGTCTGAGGTATTATTCATAATTAAGTGCTTATGAATAATTAATCTGTAACAAAAGTTACAGTTAATTAGAAGCAAGACTGAGTGAAAATAAAAATTCAGACAACAGCTAAATCAAAACATTTCAGAATGAAACCAAGAGATTTAAAGTCATAATGAATACTGTGTCCACAGATGTTTTATCAGTGAATGTTTGCTGAGTTGATGAATTAAAGACAGACGATAATGACAGGGTGAAAACTGCAGGGTGAGCGTTGAGATGAGGGCATAAGGGAGATTCATTCCTAAGCAAGCACTGCAGTTCAAATTTCCTGTCATAATAAATGGTCTAAACTGCTTCTGTGATGCAAGACAATCATATAAGAAGTTCTGAAACATCAGAAATGTTTATACATTAGACCACATTGCTAATCTGTGTCATCTATATCTATCTGTATCTATATTGATATATTTGGAAGTCATTATCAAAATGTTTCCAATAAGATCAATGTTTTCAAACAGGTTCAACCTATTTACAATTAGAAGCTGACATTTGTATCCTAGGAATCCACACACTAAAGGTTTTAACATTTTTTTTTCTTCAAAGTACCTTTTACAGTATTCATGATATTAATTATGTAGCAAGTTTTTTTTTTTTCAACGCAGAAAGCAAAAGCAACAACCAGCTGCGTCACATTCTTTAACTGGGTCTAAAATACCTTTATTCTATCTGACACTTGAAACTATAATTTACCATTTGTTTTTAAAGGAAATTTTGATTGAGGAAATAGGATCAAATATATCATGACACATTACATCTGTTTCAAGGGAGCAAAAAGACAAGAAACACCTAATTCTATTAGTTCTTTGCCCTCGTCTTTGCCTTCATTTTCTGTAATTACTGCTATGGGTTCTTTCTTTCTTTTTTTTTAAGCGTTCACTGTTTGGAAAGTTCATTTTAAAAAACTAAACACAGAAGACAGAAAACATTCTTGGAGTTGGACAGATGCAAGCAATATACGAAAATTAGCACATGAAAGCAAATATCTCTGTAGATTCAATGGCAAGGTTGAAGAAGCTGAAGATTTGCTCCCTATGCAGCAAAATGCAGAGCCTTCTCCTGGGTTCAGCAGAGGAAGATGGCCCTCCTCTACCGTTGGCAACACACTCTGTTAGCTGTTGCAGAGATCCGTTGTGCACGCTTACTTTGCTCTCAGCCAGACTCCTGTCTGACAAGCATTAACCTCGATTGCTCCAACTAACCTCTTAGGCAGCGTTGCCCAAATGTTCACAGATTACCTCACCCTGCAAACGACTCCTTTCATCTCTAATTCATGAGGAAGATTTTCTGGGAAGTAATCAGTTCCAATTTGTTTTCTTCAATTTATTTAGCACCTGCTCAGATGGTTTCAACTCAGACAGGAGGGGCTGGTGCTCTGGGTGCCACTGATAATAAGGACATTAAATTAGATTGTGTAATTGTTGGTTCTTAATTGCTCAGAGTTCTCTTGCTGCATCTCATGCTTTTTTCTTCAATATCTAAAGTTCAAGCCACGGTTTGTTAGGCACTCAGATTATCAACAATCAAAAATCAAGGTTCTTTCCACAGCTTCAGAATCTCCCAATCATGTTAATATAGTTCACAATTCAGAGAAATGCTGAGCAAAAAAACAATGTAAGCAAATGACATATTTTATGTCATTTCTTGCATTAAAAATTCTTGATTGTCTAGGATATTCCATTTTCATTTGAAGATGGCTTACTAAAATCTGAAAATATTGTAGTAAACAATTTCTGAATTGTAATGGGTAGCAAACCAGTCAGGCAACACTCTTCCTCATGCTGTTTACCTGTAGGCATTTTACTTAATCCACAGTTCACTTGTATAAGTCAAGCTCTCTCGTGACATCTGTGTTTAAATATGCAAGAGGAGATTGTTATTGTAGTTTTAAATTGTCTAAATTTTCTTCTGCTAACTCTTACCTTCTCTGAGTGGTTCTTAAGATACAAATCTATGATCCATGATAGAAAGAGGGTCAGATGGAAAACTGTAAAATCAGCCATCTCTGTGAATAAACTTCCTGGGTATAGAGTGTTCCTCCTAATAAGATGGAACTATGTGGGGTTCTCTTAGGAAACTGGCGAGCCCTGTATTGCAAGTTCAAAGTGATATCGTCATCATCATCATCATCATGATATTCATGGTCACCACAACTATCAATTCAGAAGCTTAATCAAATAGGAGACCTAGATCTAAGGATTTTGTAAAGGTGAGGAAAGCATAATGGGAATATATTTACCTTTTCTTTTTCCATTAGTTGGTTTCTGTCCTTTCTACCTAAAGTCACAAGGAACTCACATTCCAATCCATATCACATAAGCATGCACATACATATTACACACAAATGTATAGGAGCATTGGAAATAAAACATTTCAGCATGATTTAAAAACTAAGGAGGGCATTTTCCATCCCAAGCAATGATCATAACAAGTGGTGTTGAACTGGGCATCATTTTGCTGAAAGCATCTTAAAATTTATTTTTCAGATGCAAATATGAATTTAGAAAGCATGTTGCTTGATTTCCATAGGCAAAATAAATGGAAAGTTTCCATGTGTGAAGAAAAAACTAAAAGCTCAGATAGAGGATTTTGAAACAGGAACGGATTGCTGCTAAAGGTGTTACTTTGCTATGAAGGTACAGGGTTGCTTGCCATTCTAATAAACACGATCAGTGAATTATCACAGTTCGTTTAAACAGTTAAATCCTAACTTGAGGATTCTTTCCCCCTCATTTTTATATTAACCTGTTGTGACTCTTTGTCTCTTTCCTGGGCCCCATCCTTGCTACAATATTAATAAAGATTCTACTGTAAAACCACCTTTAGTCCATGCCCTGTCTATGGCTGTTTTTCACAGATGAGGGGACTTATCTTCAATATCTTTGTCACAATTCTTCACATGTACCCGTGAGTAGGTGAGTAGCTCCTTCTCTAAGGAGCAGAGACGTCTTTCCCGTTTGCTGGGCCGCACTCTACAGTGGTTTAGGGGGGAGGAAAGTATTTAATTGTGTCCCACCCACCACTTGCTGAACTCTGGGGGAGCCAGGTACCTTCTTTTCACTTTCCCGTCTCTGCAGGTCCTTTATTTTAGTCTGGAGAAGTTGAAATTTCAGTAGCTTCCCTATCAGTGGTAAGGATATTTTCTCTCCACTCTCCATAATTGTTTTCGCTGCCACCAGCACCTAGAGAGGAACACAACTATTAGGAGCGGTGACATTTTATAACCTTTGCTATAGTCTGTCAGCTATAAGAGGATGACACGGTGCTTTATGTTTTGTGATATTTGTCTTAATGCAAAGACAGGCCAAATACATACATGGGGAAATGTACCCAGGACCATCGGGATTGGGTCATTTCGCTATCAGCTTCATCTCCAGCAAGGTGGAAAGCACTTTATACCTTGGTGTCAGACTCCTAGAGCTGTGCTAAGCAGACATAGGCAGGCGCCCATCGGTATGATTGGCAGGTCACTTTCATGCTACAGAGAGTCTGCTGTTGTTTGGCACAGCTGGTAGTCCAAGCTGTCAAACTGTAACTTATCAGGACGTTATAACTGAATCGAGTTTTACAATAGCAAAAATGACTATGTTGGCAGTCCCTTATTTCTTGGTGACCAAATCCAAGTGAAAGATAAAAGCTGCTTGACACAGGGGCACCGTACGAAGGTTGTGCGCCCCTCCCCCTGAAGCTTGATGTCGATCCTGTTGGTATGTGGACTAATTGGGGTGAAATGAGGTTATTGAGTTTTCTTTGGGTGACGACAGGCACTAGGAACATACAGCTGTACTGTCCAGATGTGTGGCACTGACAGCCTATTTTATGGCTCTGTTTTTTACAGCTTGTTTCCCCTAAATTTCACACAACTCTCTAACATCTGGGCCCTTTTCCTTGGAGTCCTATAACCACTTTATTTACTGCAAAAAAAAATCATGTAAAATATACCATAAAAGTTGTTATGTGTTTCACTTTATTCCTGTTGTCTCCCTAATAAAGTCCACTTCTGCCTGAAGGATTGTCACAGAGGCAATCTAGTTAAAGATTTATCAACTTTTGCTTTTTTTTTTTAAGGAGCATCATATTTATTTATAACCTTGGGATGAATTAGGTGTTGCTAAAATGTTCTGACATGTGGCTTTTCTCCCCCACCCCTTGGAGCAATCACTCTGCTGGTGCATATGGTGTCAATTTCAGGCCCTCGATCTCAGACAATGACCCTGTGCACTGTTCCTCTGGAGCTGTGTCTTGTCTGAGGCTCACACTAGTTCTTGGGTCAGGGTTTCCATGAGTAGTCCAGTCTCTCTGACTTTCCCTTTTGCCAAGGGAAATAGCTTAAAGAAAGGGAGGTACATATTTTGCTTCTAACTGGAGAAGGCCCTGTGGATCTTCATGTGCCAAAATGTAATTGGATCTTATAGAGACTATAGAGGTTCCTATTCTGTAGTGCAGAATGAGAAACCCAGGAAGAGGATGTCTTTAATGCTTTCCTTTCCAAAAGCCAAAGGAACAAACCAGAGACCCAAAAGCCCTGTGTGTATGTGTGTGTGTGTGTGTATGTGTGAGAGAGAGAGACAAAGAGAGAGAGCCATGCTCCAAAGTAAGCACAGTGCTTGCTTTTCATGGTAGGCCTTGTAGTACAAATTACGGAAAGGGTATGGCGGCTGTGATTTTTAGGGATCAAGAACATGGACAGGACACCTGCATATCCTCTCCATTCAACAATGACTAGATCCGGCATGTTCTGGGATCCTAAGGGAGCTGCTGCCCAGGGACCTACTATAAAATGAAGCTGTGTGGCTGGGCCCAACCCCAAGGGTAGATGTCAGTACTTGGTTCAAAATGTCATTTTTCAACAGTGGCTGAATAGTGTGTTGACAATCAGGCTGCTTTGTGACATCTGGTCCTAGATATTCAAATTTGGGGTTTTAAAGCTCAAAGCAGCCCGGCATGGAACATTCCCGTGGAGGACAAGGATCATGACAGTGTTGAAAGGACAGAGTGGCAGCAGCGTCTTCCCTGGTGATCTGTGAAGATAGGATTCGCACCTGTGCCAGAAAAGGTTTAGATGAAGCCTGCCTAGTGTCATGGTAATAGACAGGATTATCTACATGTGCTTTCTAGCGTGCTGACTCCAGCATCCATGAATATTACCTCACTGGGGTAAGATGTACTAGAAGCACAACCAAAAGTTCCCAGAGAAAGGTATTTTGCAGGCCGTAAGACTTAGTTTGCATATCTGAAAACTGTAGAGTTGCTGGGTTTCAATAAAAAAAAACTGTCATAATATCAAAGTAGCAGTGATGTCCTTCTCTTGATGTGGGGAGACGGGTGACAGGAAATTCCACCGGGACAGCAGGCACCTGGCACTCCATGAGCTGTGGATGCAAAGTGGGAACGGCAGAAGGTGATGAAGGTGATGCATCCCCATGGAATGTCTCTTCCAGGCTGGCCCTGAGGATCCGTAGGGAGGCCGCTCAGTGCCAGACATGCTCACAGACAGGTCAGCCTGCAAGTGGCACTGTCAGCGATGGCAAAGCCTGGCACACCTGACTTCTGAGCTCTCTCCGAAGTGATGTGACTCCAGATATAGCTCTTTGGAACGGCCTTAGGTTAATTGGTAAAACTAAATAAAACAACTTAAAATTTGAGACTAAACCTTTTCTTGTGGCATGTGGGCCTTTACCAGGAGAGGCAGCAAAGAAAGAGCTTTGCAAGTGAGTTTCCGCCAGCAAGTCTTGGTTTTCATACCGTTGCTCACAGATGTAGCATCAAGCCCCAGGACTGTGGTTTCAGAGGGAAAAAAATCCTCAGAGGATCTTGTATGAAGGATGCCTTTTAGAAAATTAAAATCTGAAAAGGGGAATTTGAGAGATGACTCTTCTGTTTTTACAGAGCACTTTGGAAAGGTTTTATTTCCCTGCCTGGGTGTGCTGATTAAGGAAAGTGAATCAAGCTTCCACCTTTCAGTACTCTAAAGGGTATTTGTCCAGGAGCTGAGGTCAATATGTAAACACACACATGGGTATGTGTATATCTTTTTGTATGTATTTCAATCTGGGTGTCCCTTTTTCTTCTTTTCTTCTTCTTCTTCTCTCTTTCTCTGTGCACGTGAGTGAGCATGTGTATGTGATAGCAAGATGACAAGGGCTGTAAGTTATGAAAAACTTGACAGAACACAGTAGAAGGAAGCTGGCAGCAATTAGACAAAAATCTAAGCTTCCCAAACTAGTCAGAAAAACAGTCATATATGGGTTTGAACCTAGGCACTCAATAGGCCAAAGTACCAAATAAATGTGCCTGGCTTCAGTCAGAAACCCAACATGAATCAGAGGGGAGAATGGGACTCATTAAGATGGTGAAAACTGTGAAGGGGTGAGGACTCGGAGTCTCAGGGAGCTCTGCAGGTCAGGGTTGCAGGGGGAAGAACCTGCCAACATGCGAAGGCTTTGGGTGGAATGACTTAATGTGGCTTATTCCGGGAAAGGCTGCTGTAGAAGAATGTCAGGCATGACAGTGGAGATGAGACATGTTTATTGTGTGAAGAGTGCTTTGAAATTGTGGATGGATGGCCTTCCTCTTCAGATCTTTTGGGATTCTGAGCATACTGAGCCAGAACAACATGTGCCTCTGCATCACTGTGCATGGTGAATCTATATTTGCCACCTAATGATTTGAGACAACAAAAATAAAACAAAGAAACTAAGCAGTCTCTTGTCTGGGGATCAGCCGGGCCCACCCACAGATGTCCTCTAACCACTCTTCTTTGTAGGATCTTCTCATGTGCTAAGCACAGGCATCTGCCTTCCCAGTGCTTAGAATTAGTTCATACATTTCCATGGATGGATAGATGGATGGATGGATGGATGGATGGATGGATGGATGGATGGATGGATGGATGGATGGATGGATGGTTGGATGGGTAGAAAACCATGAGGTTTCTGCCTGATTTCCCAGTGTGCTTACCACATGGGACAGCCTGGTCACCGCTTAGCAGGCACATGTGATCTCAAGTGATTTCTGAGAATGCATACAGATTTTGGATCTGCATTTATCTTGCCTGAAGGAGAATTTTTTTTCATTTTTTTAAAATTTATTTATTTTTATCTCAATCACAGGTTAGGTACTTTGAATCCCAGGCGTAGCCCCCTCCCTCAGTCCCTCCTACCCTCCCACTCCCTCCCTCATCTCCCTCCTCCCCGCCCCCTCCAAGTCCACCAACAGGAGAGGACCTCCCCTAAAGGAGAATTTTAAGGCAAGTTGAGGAGGAGAGGGCGAAGACTGGCTATGGGGTTAGGGGAGCGGGTAGAAGGCCAGCGGAAGCCATTTCTTTCAGAAGCTTTAAACAGTTCTGGGCCCTCCTGAAGGGAAAGATCCTTTGGTTTGACAGTTGTCCTTGAGGCCTATGGAATTTTGCTGTCACTCTGGCAATTTACAAAGCATGACTTTATATTTACCCTCATTTCTTTGGGTACATGATTTGGGACCGGCTGGATCATATGGGGCAAAATAGAGATAGACATGTCTGGACTAGCACAGGGCTGAGGGAACACACTTTTGAACATGGGATCTAACCTATGTATAATTTTTCTTCTTTTAGGACTTTCTGCTTATTTGAAATTTTTTTTTATAGTTTATTCATTATATATCCTGATTGAAGCCCTCTCCCTCAACTCCTCCCAGTCCTACCCTCCCTCGTTCTTCCCCCCATCCCCTTTCCCTTGTCCCCTGAAAGGGGGAGTTCCCCTCCCCTGCCATCTGACCCTAGCTTATCAAGTCTCATCAGAGCTGCCTGGATCCTCTTCCTCTGTGGCCTAGCAAAGCTGCACTGCCAGGGGCAAGTGATCAAAGAGCAAGCAATCATATTCATGACAGAGGCAGCCCCTGCTCCCCTTATTCGGGAACCCACATGGAGTCTGAGTTGCCAATCTGCTACATCTGAGCAGGGGGTCGAGGTCCTCTCCATGCAAGGTCCTTGGTTGGTCCATCAGTCTCTGCAATATTCCCTGGGCTCAGGTTTTTTTAAAGCTTTGTGGGGCTCCTGTCCTGTGTCCTTCTATCTCCCACCTCTCCCCTTCCATAGGGCTCCCTGCACTCTGCTCAAAGTTTCTTTGTGAGTCTTAGCATTTGCTTCAATCCCCTGTTGGGTGGAGCATTTAGAGGACCCTTTATAGTAGGCTGTCATCCTGTTCCTTCTCTTCCACCGCTTCCCAGAAACAGAAAGACATGTATGTGTAATTTTTATTATCACTTTCTTTTGGACAACCCATTTCTTCAGGGTATGACTGATTCAGATGAGGAAGAATATTATCATTTCCATGGTAGAAATATTTCAACAGTAGAGGAGGCTGTGCAGCGAAGAGAGAATATTTCCCCAACCTTTGCACCAGATCTCTTTCGAGAGATAACCACTGTGAACCAATCTGCATGCAGTCTTCCATAATTTCCTGTAAGTGCACAAGCATACATTTCTCTCTCTCTCTCTCTCTCTCTCTGTACATTTAAAAGCATATATATGTGTATACATACACATACCTTTACCTGTGCCTATAATACCTATATATAAATGCCATCTTCATGTTTAATACAGTCATGCTACTGTATGATCAAATGATTTGTGGCTGTTGTTTTTACGCAAAAACGTCTGGGCAATTTGCTGAACTGACATATTTTGTTCATGTGTATCTTTTTTAGTAGACAGCAGTCATCTCTTGTATGTTTGGTCATTTAATTAGGTGGACATATAGGATATTTTTTCATATTAAGTGTCCATGTATTCTTATTAATAGCATTTTTGCTCCTAACAACATTTCATGAGTGGGTTTATTGTTCACCATCACCAACACTGGGCATTCTTCAACTTTACATCTTTGTCCATATTGATAATTGATAGTTTTATTTGGAGACAGGCATAATAATTTAAATGTTCTTTATGTGTACTGTATGATATGGCTTCTGCCTATGATTTTTAAGGATTAGTTAAATATTACAACAAGTCAAAGGAATTGTAAGTTTTCAATTTATTTTTAATTGGCTGAAATTCAGCACATAAATAGACACATGTTTTGGGTTTATGATGTTAAAAGTGGGAAAAGTTAATCCCAATTTAAATTGTGTTCATGTAATATTTTGGTTCTCCTTATTTTACACTCAGAAAAGACAACTGCTCAGCCCTTTCTTCAGCAAGACTATCAGTTGTAAGCAATGTCTACACACCTGTGCCAGAAACGGGACCTGCTCAGCTCAGCGTGTTAAAGGACAGCATTGAAAATCCACAGCAGCTTGGCTGTGCTGGACTGAGGGCAGGAGCTGGCTCTTCTCTCAAACTTGAAAGACCTCCATCCCCCAGGGCTAGCTATGAAAGTGAACTCAGTCTCAACACTTCTGGTTTCTGGAACACCTCTTTCCCTGTGTAGAGTTGCAGTGGCCTAGGAACAGGCCACACAGGAGAAATGTTATGGATGAGACGTGAAAGTCCTTTTCCTGTGGTTAGAATGAGAAATTTCCTCTGTCAGCAATGTATTTGAATACTTGAATGCAGTTGGTGGCATTGCTTGTGAACGCTATAGAACCTCTAGGAGGTGGAACCTTGATGGAGGACGCACTCTGCTGTCAGCGGGCTTGCAGGGTTCACAGCTTCTCCCCACTTTCTGATTGCTCTCTTATTTCTGTTAAGGATGACAAGTGATCAGCCGGCTCTCTGCTTCTGCTGCCATGCCTTTGGCCAAGGCATGCTGGACTCTACCTCTGGAACCATTAGGTAAAATGAATAACTAATACATGCTGTAGCCAGGGTGAGCGTGGCACATCATGAGGGAGTGTGGGTAGGCGTGGACAAGGCTGAGACAGAGACTGTAGGAGAGCCAAAGGCAGAAGAGAGAGCACCGAGTGTCCAGGATCTGGCTATGCATGCATTCATATGACTTGTGTAGTGTGTGCTGTAATTATTATCAGGTATACATGTACGTATGTGATTACAAAATATGTATGTGTGTGTAAAAGAAAATTGGGAGGTAACTGCATTTCTGAAATACACTATCTCTCTCTATATAAATAAATATAAAATTTGGCATTTGTGCTACTGAAGAAGTAGTGGAAAGAAGAGCAGCAGCATTTCCAATTGATAGTTTAAAGATTGTCCATCATTTTGATTTATAGTCACATTAATTATGTATAATTTATTCATTATATACTGCAACTCTATTTCTTACTTCAGAGAGTACTAGAGGCAGTTTGACTATTTACTTATGTAATCTACTTTTCTGTTATACTTGTTTTATATATGCTAGTAACATTTAAAAGTCAGAGGAAGTATTTGCCCTAGTGTGTATCTATGTGCACAAAAATGTCCCTGTTTAGAGTCAAGTGTTGCTCTCCGTGGGCCTGATTCTATATACTTGGTGAGAAAGATGCCAGAACAGGTAACCTGTAAACATTTGAAAAGGACTGCTAACACTGAGGTGTGCTCATATAAAAGAGTCTGCCTGGGAACTGTGGCTTCTTCGGTGACAGGCATGATTGGCTTATTGTTGAAGCTATTTAACTACTTACCCACAATGTGACTTAAATGTACAAGTTAGGACATTTCAGTCTTCCCAACTATCATCAAGTAGCTTTGAACAAGTCAAGTTTCAGAGGAAAAAAATCACTTCCAAGCTCCTCACCAGTGACACTATTGATTTTTCGAGCCAGTAAACCCTTGTTGTGGAAGCTTTTCCTGCGAATTACAGGATGCATCCATGTTTTTTTTTTTTTTTTTTTATCTAGTTTTGACAGTCAGTATCTCCAGACATTTCCAAAATGGTATCTGGGGGGGAGCTAGGAGGGTTGCCCCTTGTTGAAAAAGATGTGCAGAAAGAGAATGAGTGGTGCTGTTCTCATAACAATACTGAGATGCAAGTGATAAACACCTGTTAAAGACTAAGCAAGGTGAGTGATACATTCACAAGTCCTAGCTGAAGTAGCTCTTATTGGTGTCCACGCATGGCATATGGGATGGAGACCCCTGAAAGCCTTTCAGGAGAAGACAGGGGAGTGGCTGGCTGGGGCCTGACTGCTCAGCTCATTCAACCTTTTGTCTAGCTCCACTGGGAAAAATCCAGGTTCATTTTTGAGAAAGGCAGAAATAAAAAGAGAATGTGGAAAAATATATGTATACAGAAGAGGGGGCAGAAAACCTTAAAAGTAGAAATCCTGCTTCTCTTAATGATGTCTGAAAGGCAGGAGAGGCAGTCTGTGGCAAACAGTCTGTGGCCTCAAAGCTTTATTCTTGTTCGCTCTGCTCTCTTCATTCATTCCCACTACGTTTATTGAGTGCTGACTACATTTCAGTCTTTGCATTGCTAGTTCCTTCATGCATCTAGCCTATCCAGGTCACATTCTTTAAGTAATGAATAATTTCCAATGAGGCATAATTTGAAAAGCAGCTGGAGGGATAAAGGCAGGTGGGAGCAAGAGAGACAGGAAAGAAAGAGGACAGGGAAAAGAACAGCGGTGACTGAAACATGCTTTCTCACCCCAAGAAGAGGAAAAGAAAATAATCAAGCAATATTAAATTGTCTATGATAAATTCACAGGTGACAGGCAAGGTAGGTTCTGAATGGATCATAATGTCTATCCGACACAAATGGGACGTTATGAAAGTGTTCGGGCTGCAGATTGGTGAGACGTTCATAATGATGATAAATACCCAGAGCAGGTGACTCCTAGATCACTTTCAGCTGTTCATAATTAAACTGGTATTCATCTCTCCACAGTGTCAGGACTGTGAAGTAATTCCAATCGTTGGACCCTTTACATCTGTGCTGAAGTGAAATAATATTTGGCAGTAACAAGGGCTCACAGAAACTAAATAAACAATCCCTTTCAAGACTATATAAAAGTTAGTAACTTAATAACATTTGACAGGGATTAAGACCTCTTTGGGGCTGGAAGGAAGTTTCAGAAAGCAGAAATAACAAATATATGGAAGGTAGAACTGATCCTCACTTTAACAGACATGTATAATTTGAACTGTAATGAATCTCCCCAGAGAGATATGTATTTTGAACATCTAACAGATACAGCCCATGTCAAAAAGCACATGCCTCCTTCAGAACATTTGTTAGGCTTATTCGAATATAAGGAAAAACTTTCTATTAAAGAGCATCTTGTACCCATATAAAATGTGCAATGGTAGAAACTGATAGAACAGTGTACAGAATGGAAAGGTGAACATTTCTTTAGGTGTGTAGGTGTGTGTTAGTAACAGCATTCTACTGGACTGGCATGTTATGTATATTTCTTTGTTTTAGTGTGTGTGTGTGAGAGAGAGAGATTGAGATTGAGAGAGAGAGAGAGAGAGAGAGAGAGAGAGAGAGACTGTGTGAGTTTATGTGCATTCAGTGCATTCAAGTGTTCATGGAAAGCCAGAAGAGGGTGTTGGATCCCCAGGAACTAGAATTACAGACAGCTGTGAGCTGTTTGATGTAGGTGCTGGAGACTGAACCTATATCCTCTGCAAGAGCAGTGTGTTGGTTTAGATTTCTTTCTCTATGATAAAACACCGTGACCAAAAACAACTTGGAGAGGAAAAGGGTTTGTTTCAGCTTACAGTTTGGAGACCACACTCAGTCACCACAGAAAGCCAAGGCAGGAACTGAAACAGAAACATTGGCTTGCTCCTCACCTGCTTTCTTATATAACTCAGGAACACCTGCCTACGGGACTTATGAGATCAGTGGGCTGATCTCACCCACGTCAATCATCAACCAAGGAATGCACAGATTTGCTTAAAGGCAATCTGATGGGAGCATTTCTCAATTGAGATTCTTCTTTCAAGATACTTTAGCTTGTGTTAAGTTAACAAAACCAACCAGGACAAGCAACAACTGATTTTAACTGCTGATCCACCTTTCCAACACACACAGACACAGACACACACACACACAGACAGACACACACACACACACACACACACACACACACACATATCATGTTCTTGGGTTGAATTACAGAATATTTTTTAAAGAGCAGAATCTTATTATATAGCCTAGTATGGCCTCAAACCACATGCCATGTCTGACTAAGACTTCCTTCCAAGACCTGTTTGTGGCTCCAGGTGAGTTCCCATTGCTTTCCTTTCCCAGCTGCACTTCTTTCTGGTGTTTAGGCCTCAGAGCCCTCATGCTTGTCATCCCTCCTGTCTGAGCCATTCCTTTCCTAGATCACCACACAAACTCCAAATGTTACCTTCCCAACGTTGCCATCACTGCTCACTCCACTAAGTTAAACTCCTTCCACGTCTCATTCTTGCTCTATTTTTTCCATAGCCTTTATCTTTTCCATGATCACTCCCCTACAATTAAATTGTGAGCCTCAGAAAAGCATTGACTTTTCTCTGTTATTTTTTTTCCCGTGGATAAAAACCCAAAGCTGGATTTTCCTGGAACCCACCCCCATCTGTGGCCCCTGAGATGAACACGGATCAGGGAGCAGTAGGTAAGAGCACCTTGCACCTACTGGCCTGCCACAGCCTGCCAGCAACAGTGGCCAGGTCTGCCCAGGGTCCTCTGTGCTCCACTTCCTCTGTGTGCCCCACACTGCAGTTCCCCAGCCTGTGCCGTTTCCTGGGAACTACCCTGATCTGAGGCACCAGAGACCTGCACCTATCAGGGAGCAGCAGGAAAAACCGGAGGACTATGGATGTCTGAGACCACGAGCTCTACCTACAACCCCAGACACCTATTACCATCAGAGACAACCAGGCCTGCTAATAACAGTCAACCAAAGGGCTAAAGGGCAGTGCAAGAACGCTAGCAACAAAACCTAGAGCCATATGGCAGCACCAAAACCCAGCTATCCTACCAAAGCAAGTCCTAAGGATAATAGCACACTGAAAGCACAAAAGAACGATCTTAAATCTGAGGATATGAAAATGAAAGAGGCCTTAAAAAACATAAATTCCTTAAAGAGCTGCAGGAAAATACAACCAAACAGATGAAGGAATTAAATAAATCCCTTAAAGAAACACAGGAAAATACGATCAAACAGGTGAAGGAACTGAGTAAATCCTGTAAAGGAATACAAGAGAATACAGCCAAACGGGAGAAGGAAATGAATAAAACTGTCCAGGACCAAAAAATGGAAATATAAACAATAAAGAAAAGAAAATACATTCCACGGCAATCCTGGAGATATAAAACCTAGGGAAGAGAACAGGAACTACAGACACAAGAATTAATAAAAGAATAGAAGAGATGAAAGAGAGAATCTCAGGTGTAGAAGATAAGATTGAAGAAATCAACATATCAGTCAAACAAAATATTAAATCTAAAAAGTTCCTGACACAAAACATTCAAGAAATCAGGGGCAATATGAAAAGACCAAACCTAAGAATTAATAGGAATAGTAGATGACTCCAAACTCCAAGGCCCAGAAAATATTTTCAACATAATCATAGAAGAAAACTTCCCCAATCTGCATAAAGAAATGCCTATAAAGATACAAGAAGACTAAAGAACACCAAATAGATTAGACCAGAAAAAACCCTCACATTGCATAATAATTAAAACACTAAATGTACAGAACAGAGAAAGAATATTAAAAGGTACAAGGGAAAAAGAGCAAGTAACATATAAAGGCAAACCTATCAGAATTACACCTGACTTCTCAACAGACACTATGAAAGCCAGAAGGACCTGGACAGATGTCATGCAGACACTAAGAGAGCACAGATGTCAACCCAGACTACTATTCCCAGTGAAACTTTCAATCACCATAAATGGAGAAAACAAGATATTTCATGACAAAACCAAGTTTAAACAGTACCCTAGCCACAAACCCAGCCCTACAGAAGATACTACCAGGAAAACTCCAACCCAAGGAGGCTAACTACACCCAGGAAAACAGAGGAAACAACCCCACAGATGCAAAAATCGGAAAAAAAAGGAAACATGCACATACACTCTACCACCATCAACATTAAAATAACAGGAAGTAACAACAACTGGTCATTAAAATCTCTCAACATCAATGATCTCAACCCCACAATAAAAAGACACAAGCTACCAGAGTGGATGTGTAAACAGGACCCATCACTCTGTTCCATATAAGAAACACACCTCAGCAATAAAGACAGACATTGCCTCAGAATAAAGGGCTGGAAAAAAAGGTTTTTCAAGCAAATGGACACAGGAAACAAGCTGGAGTAGCTATTCTAATATCAAATAAAATAGGCTTTCAACCAAAATTAATCAAAAGAGATAGCGAAGGGCATTTCATACTCATCAAAGGAAAAATCAACCAAGATGACATCTCAGTTCTGAACATATATGCCCCAAATGCAAGTGTACCCACATTTGTAAAAGAAACATTATTAAAGCTTAGATCGCACATCGAACTTCACATGTTAATAGTAGGAGACTCTAACACACATCTCTTACCAATGGACAGATCATTGAGATGGAAGCTAAACAGAAAAATAATGAAACTGACTGATGTTATGAGTCAAGTGAACCTAACAGATATCTATAGAACATTCCATCCAAACACAAAAGAATATATCATCTTCTTAGCACCTCATGAAACCTTCTCCAAAATTGACCACATACTTGGACACAAAGCAGGTCTCAACAAATATAAGAAAATTATAACACCTGTATTCTATCAGACCACTACGGATTAATAACAACAGAAACAATAGGATGCCTACAAACTCATGGAAATTGAACACCGTTCTACTTAATGGCCACCGGGTCAGGGAGGAAAGAAAGAAAGAAATTAAATACTTTCTAGAATTCAATGGCACAACATGTCCAGACTTATGGGACACAATGAAAACAGTGCTAAGAGGAAAGTTCATAGTGCTAAGTGCCTTCATAAAGAAAGTGGAGAGAGCACATGCTAAGCAATTTGACAGCTCACCCGAAAGCTCTAGAAAAAAGACAAGTAAACACACCCAAGAGGAGTCAACAGCAGGAAATAATCAAACTCAGGGCTGAAATCAATAACCTACAAACAGAACTATGCAGAGAATCAAAACAAACAAACAAAAAACCAAAAAAACCAAAACCAAGAGCTGTTTTCTTGAGAAAATCAAGACAGACAAATTCATAGCCAAACTAACTAAAAGACAGTGGGAAAGTACCCAAATTAGTAAAATCAGAAATGAAGAGGGGGTATAACAATAGATACAGAGGAAAATCCAAAGAATCATTAGATTGTACTTCAAAAAATTGTATGCCACAACATTGGAAAATATAAATGAAATGGATCATTTTCTTGATAGATATCACTTACCAAAGTTAAGTAAAAATCAGATTAACAATTTAAATAAACCTATAACCCCGAAGGAAAATAGAAACAGTCATCAAAAACCTCCCAACCAAAAAGAGCCCTGGGCAAGATGGTTTTAGCACAGAATTCCACTAGACTTTCAAAAAAGAACTCCTCAAACTATTCCACAAAAAAGAAACAGAAGAAACATTGTCAAATTCATTCTAGAGGCCACAGTCACCCTGACACCTAATCCACACAAAGACCCAACAAAGAAAGGGAATTTCAGACCAATCTCTCTTATGAAAATTGATGAAAAAATATACAATAAAATACTTGCAAACCAATCCAGGAACACATCAAAAATATCTTCCACCATAATCAAGTAGGCTTCATCCCAGGAATGCAGGGATGGTTCAACATATGAAATCCATCAACATAATCTACCATATAAACAAACTGAAAGAAAAAGACCACATGATCATCTTATTAGATTCTGAAAAGGCCTTTGACAAAATTCAACACCCATTCATATTTAAAGTCTTGGAGAGATCAGAGATTCAAGAAACATACCTAAACACAATAAAGGCAGCATACAGCAAGCCAATAGCCATATCAAGTTAAATGGAGAGAAACTTAAAGCATTCCCACTAAAATCAGGGACAAGACAAGGCTGCCCACTCTCACCATATCTCTTTAATATAGTATTTGAAGTTTTAGCTAGAGCAAGAAGACAACTAAAGGAGATCAAGGGGATACAAATTGGAAGAGAAGAAGTCTAATTATTGTTATT
>CM053744.1:94064071-94099973 GCA_028658305.1 Pachyuromys duprasi
CACAATGCAGTGCTTGTTTGGGCACAGACACATGGCTCCTGGTAGCTGGAAAAGGTGTCACGATGGTGATGATGTGTTTTGCTATGGCCAAGTTCCTGGGGCTGACCCAGAGTTGCCTGATTACTAATACAAGTGGATCAAAGAACTTGGCATAAAACCAGAGCCTATAAATCTATTAGGTGACAAAGTGGGGAAGTGTCTGAAACTCACTGGCATAGGAGACAACTTCCTGAACAGAACATCAACACCACAGGCTCTGAGATCAACAATTAATAAATGGGATCTCATGAAACCAAGAAGTGTCTGTAAGTCAAAGGACACTGTCAACAGAACAAAACGACAGCCTACAGACTGGGAAAAGATCTTCACCAACCCTCCATCAGACAGAGGACTAATATCTAAACTATACAAAGAACTTAAGAAATTAAACATCAACAAATCAGATAATCTAATTAAAAATTGGAGCACAGAGCTAAGCCAAGAAGAATTCACAACAGAGGAATCTAGAATGGCTAAGAAGTACTTAAAGAAACACTCAGTGTCCTTAGCTATCGAAGAAATGCACCCAAAACAACTCCAGGAGCCCATCTTACACCCATCAGAATGGCTAAGATAAAAAAAATTCAAGTGACAACACATGGTGGAGAGGATGAGGAGAAAGGGAACCCTCCTCCATTGCTGGCAGAGTGCAAACTTGTACAACCTCTATGGAAATCAATCTGGAGGTTTCTCAGAAAATTGGGAATAATTCTACCTCAAGATCCAGCTGTACCACTCCTGGGCATATATCCCCCCAAATGCTCCACCATACAACAAGGATATTTGCTCAACTATGTTCATAGCAGTTTTATTTTTATTAGCCAGAAACTAGAAAGAAACTCAATGTCCCTCAACTGAAGAATGGATACAGAAGTTGTGGTACATTTATTCAGCTGTCAAAAACAAGGATATCATAAAAATTTCCGGCAAATGGATGGAACTAGAAAAGATCACCCTAAGTGAGGTAACCCAGACCCAGAAAGATGCACATGGTATGTACTCACTTATAAGTGGATATTAGACCTATAGTGCAGGATAACCATACTACAATCCACAGACCCAAAGAAGCTAAGTACCAAGGAGGGCCCAAGAGATGGTGCCAGAATGTTACTCAGAAGGGAAGTAGAACAGACAGCAGAAGTGGATGAAGAGAGGGAAATAGGAAGGAGATGGAATGGGGAGGGGAATAAGAGTGGGGATCAGATGTGGGAATAACAGGGGTGGGAGCTGAGAGGGCTGGGAACAAGAAGGGGAACTGGGAAGAGACATCTCTTGGTCAAGATGGAGACCTTGGACAGGGTAGGGTCCTGGGAGGATATGGGTGTTACTCTAGCTGAGACTCCTAACTGGGGGCCGGGGGAGTCATGAAGAATGAAGTGACCACCTCCTAACCAGGCTGGACTAGAGGAAGGAGGGAAACAACAACCCATCGACAAAACCTTTGATTCAAAAATTACCCTGCCTACAAGAAGTACAGGGACACAGAGAGAACAAAGATTGAGGGAATGTCCAACCAACCATTGGCCCAACCTGAGACCCACCCAACTGTAGAGAGCCAGCTCCCGACACTATTAGAGATGCTCTGCTATGCTTCTAGACAGGAGCCGAACTTGAATGTCTTCTGGGAGGCTCCAGATAATAGTGGATCAAGACAGATGCTGGGACTTGTAGTCAAGCATGGGACAGAGCTATGGGAGTCCTGTGGAAGTGTTGGAGGAAAGATGGAGGTACTTGGAGGGGGTAGGAACCCCACAACAAGACCAACAGAGACAACTAACCCAGACTCAAGAGGGCTTATAGAGACTGAGACATCAACTAAGAAGCATGCATGCTCTGGACCTAGGCTCCCTGCACAAATGTGGCCGATGGGCAGCTTGGTCTTCATATGGGGCATTTGGTGAGTCGAGGTCGGCGGGGCGGGGGGGGTGCTGTTTCTAACATTGACTCTATTGCCTACTTTTGGATCACTTCCCCCTGGCAGGGCTGCCTTGCCTGACTTCAGGAAATGACGATACACTCAGTCCTGATGTGACTTGATGTGCTGGGGAGGGTTGATACAGGGGAAGGGGAGTGCCCCTTTTCTGGTTGGAAAGGGAGAGGAGAAGGGGAAGGAAATGAAGGGGTAGCTGGGAGGTTAAAAGGAAGGGGGCACACTTGGGATGTAAAGTAAATAAATGGAAAAAATCCAAAGCTGTAAATGGTAGATGGTTAGTCAATTGTTGAGTGAATCAAATGAGATATGTATCTCCCCACTTGGCTGTTGGCCTGGTGTTAGGAGGGGTTCTCTGGAAGGGATACTGCTGTATTGTTCAATACATACAGAACCTTGTCCTATGGTTGAACTATGTTTATGGTGCAGTCCCAGCCAGTCCCTCTTCACTATCCAGCTGTCAATATGGAGATACTCTTGGTAATGCATTAGCATGGTCCAAAAGGTCAATCTGTTATCAGCCAGACTTTTCCAGATCACTTCATGTATCCAGGGGCATTCCCAATTCTGTGGATCTAGGGACAAAAGAAGCTCTGGGCACAGTGGGAGCTCAGGTGATACTCAGAACTGGGGTTTGGCCTGGTCGGCATTTCTAATAGTTCTTCCAGGTGATGTTCAAGGTTGCTGCATCAGAGATGCTGGCAGCAGAAGGTAAGAAGGTAGAACTGGAGAGGCTTACACCAAAACATGCCACTCTTCCCACACTCTCTTCCAACTTCGTGAGATTGCTGTCCTGGTTCCCGTTGATGCAGGTCTCATCTCTATTTCTCTTGTGTCCACTCTTGCAGCTGGAATGTTAGTAGTTCTGCAGGTCTTGAAGTATGCTGTGAGCCTGCATTGGGCCTGGATATCCTTTCAGTATCTCTCATCACACCTGAAATCTGTTTTGAAATTACTTAAAGCAAATATTCCCCATCCTGAATTCCAACAGTTGGTGGGGTCCCCCCATTATCTCAGACAGTCTGAGAACAAAAATCACACTAATAAATTCCATACTTACAAATCATGGCCAACAAAAATACGATTACATATTCAACTGAATGATACTTTGTTTATCGAGAATTAAAAATTTACTGTTGAAGAGGGCGTGGTTAAATTGGAACTGTTACAAAGAATGTGAATTGGCTCAAATGGCCTCTGATGCATTTTGACAATATGTGTCAAGAGCTTTGAAAAGATTTGTAGACTTTGACCCAGTATTTCTAATTTTTGAAAATTCTCATAAGGAAACAATCATAAGTATAGGTAAACAGTATAAATTTAGAATAGATAAGAGAAGCTAAATACATTATTGAATAGAAACGTACTTTCCATCACACAACCTGAATATGCATTTAGGCAACACTAGCATTATAAGGTGTGGAAAAAACCCCATATAATTTCCATTTTGTAAGAAGGGGTGTGGGACTCCAAGTGGTAGAATAGTCCACAAATATAATTAAGAATCTCTCATTTCATGGCCTATGGTTTTATTTGGAATAGATATTCCAAATTGTCTATAATTTCTATAAATAAAATATAATGCTATTATGTTAAAACGGTTTACAGCTTACACAATCAACCAAAAACAATACGCAGCACTTAACTGCCATTGGTGGTGCCACGCTTGCCACGCTTCCAACTTCCCACAAAATTCCTGCTCCTCCATCCAGGGTCTCTGCCTGTCTGGAGCCCTTTCCCTGCTCCTAGTTCCTCCGTGTTTCTCAGGCCTAAATACTGAGCTGCACGCTCCTTAGCACAACACAGCCATGCTCCTTTAGAATAACCAGGCCTGGAACCCACCTGAGCTTCCCTGCCTGTGCCTTACACATGCCCTCTGTCAAGGCTAGGAAACCCCACTGTTTGGAATACTTTGTTCTGTTTGCTTTATTAATAAGAATTCCCTTTTAGCATTACTTCCTAAGTTGCCTACCCCATTTTCAAGAAAATTTCTTAAACCCCTTCTGCCAAAACTTAGGAAAGACATGGGCATGGCTCTGTGCCCTCACTCTGTCACTTACAACTTCTTGGTTATCACATGGTGATAAAGCCACTCATTTCTATCTGTTCTACATTAGATTAAAAGGAACTGGAAGGCTGCCATTAGCTTTGCGATGACACACGGTAATCAACCAATGAAATAAACAACCAATAAAATCATACTGGATAAAAGAAGTGGCGTAAGAATCTCACAGAGACGCTCAGCAACCTCGCGCCTTGCAAAAGGGCACCCTATGCCGAGTGTGGGCTGACATGCTCCCTGCTCTCCCGGGCAGCACTGTAGGAGGACCGGGAGAGCAGGTGAGCAAGTGGCTGGGGGTGCTCACTCTCTCAGAGCTCCGAGGGATGGAACTGGAGCTGCTACAAGTCACTGCTTTTCTGCTTTCCTTTTGCCATCTGCGCCCAGCCCCACTTCCTGAAGCTTTTCTGTTCATTTAACGCTTGTCGGGTTTCCTGGTCCAGTTGTTGAAGGTTTGGTTAAGTTGTGATGTTTCACAACTTAAACCACACACGCAAGCCCTGACCTGGAAGCGCTGTGCTTGTGAACGCATCTTTGTCTGATTGTGTGGAAACTATAGCTCACTGTTTCTTCAGGTAGGGGAGATGGTGTAACTCTACACAGACTGCGATGTATAGAACACAGTTGCCTTTTACAATGACTTCCATTTTCTCAACACATACTGATGCCATATTTACTGCTTATGATTATTGCTGCAAGTCCTGGGAGATAAACAATACTTATGGATAAATGTTTTCTAACAGATTCTGTGCAGCTTTTGACTATTACTGTTTCAGTATTAAATACTTTGTTTCTGAAAAAAAAAAAAAGCATTGCTTTCTATGAGTTCAAGACTAGCCTGATCTGCACAGTGAATTTCAGAGCAGCCAGGACTACATAGCATGATGAGAGCCTTCCCCCTAAACAAACAAACAAACAAACAAATAATAAACAAGGAGAAAAACAAAATGCAGAAATGTTTGTAACCTCAGCATGGTGAGCTAGGTGATGTGCTTGGCTACAGAGGAAAGCAGGTCTGTTTTGAGAGGGGTCCTGGGCCTCACAGTCACTTCATAATACCTGATCAAGACCAGCCACATTTTTTTCTCTTTTCGGGTATCTGCAAGTGGTTCTAGAGATATTTGAAGTTAATTCCTGGCAATTTACATTTTTCTTTTCCCTGTTTATTTTGGCTTCCTGTTATGCTGTATAAGTTTATGTAAAATGATCAGTGTTTTCTGTGAAAGAACCCCTCCTACTCCTTTGGGGAATCACGTGAAAGATAATGAAACCTAACTCATTTTTTGAGGGGAGCTGTGCACAAGCAGAGGCCTGTGTTTGGCATTTTGCCTTTAATACTTAAAAAAACACCCTTATTGTTATGTTTTTTATGTTATGACTGAAAATGAAAGTTTTCATTTGCATTCATATGACTGTATAACCATTCTTAATAGCTAGTTTCAGAATTTTAAAAAATATTTATTTTCTGGGTGTGAATGTCTGTGTACTACATGTATGCAGTACTTGGGAGTCCAGGAGAGGACGTCAGATTCCCCTGAACAGGAGTTACAGCTGGTTATTCCCAGCGCTGCCTTGCATGTATTGGGAATCGAACCTGGGTCCCCTACTGCTTTTAACTGCTGAGCTATCTCTTCAGCACCATAAGTAATTCTGAGATGGGGAAAACACTTCCTTAGAATAATGAGGAGAGACTCCCAGAGCAAGTTTCTTTCAGGGGTGGCCAACCTTTTGACACAGTGAGCTGACACTCGTCTGCACTGTGTTGGACTGCATTCACAGAAGTCCTGGGATTCGTGCAGCCCATAGGTGGCAGGTGGACATGCCTGGGCAAACAATTTTAAACAGATTAAAGTCAACTATCAACTTCTTGCCTGTACGGGCTGTGTGTTGGAAAATGGAGGTGTCAGAATAAGCACTGGGTTTGGATCAAGATCTGGCATGGAGCTTTGCTGTGGTCACTTGTCCTCACCAGGCAAGCATCTGGCTCCTTTCAGCTCTCATCTGCTTTAAGATGGTTGCACTCAAGGTTGCTTGCTTCACAGGTGACTGTTGAGATCAAAACTTGATAGTGTGTGGGAAAGTAATCGGTAGTTTAGGAAAAAAAATCTTTCCGATGTGCGTTACCATTATATTCTTGATGATCTCATCCAAGGTCATTGACTATTTGGTCCAGTAAAATATGATTCAAAAAATACTGAGGGAATGAACACGGGAGACACTGCGTTGAGTTTTAACACGCTCCCACGGGGCTATGCTGACCCTGCTCCTGTTGGCTTGCAGCATTACCTTAACCCTCCGTCTGGCTCACCCTTCTCAACCACCTGGGCACATGCATGTCCTCTTGAGAGAGCTAGCTTTCCTCCTGATGCATAAAATCATGCTGAAAGTATAATGAATGTAATGGGCTAACATTCCAAAGCTGCAGATTCATTTAATTTAAAGTAGGGCTTTACTGACGGTGTGCCTGAACTTAACAGATGGGTGTGGGGGCTATTTTTGGACAGGAAGAATACCCAGCACTTCTTAAATCACAACACACAGTGATGGCCTCTCCGCCTTTGTGCTGGGCGGGCCCACATTCATAAAATGGGACGCTGGCCCGGGGACAGACTGTTTCTTTTCTGAATCTGATGACTAATACTCATCACAGCTTTTGGAAAAGGAAAGCGCCATACAAAAACCTCACCTTTGTTTTTTCCAAAGAAATGGGAAAAGGTGTGTGTGTGTATGTGTGTGTGCATACGTGTTCATGTCTCTGTGTGTGTTTTTACATGTGTGTGTTCATGTCTCTCTGTGTGTGTGCATTTGTGTGTGCATGTGTGTTCCTCCAGCGGTTGAGGAATCCTGAAATGAACCACTATAGGAAGCCCCTGACAGTGTTCTGTGATGGTTTTGTGTGGGAAATTGAAACAAGTTGGCAAGAAGAAGAATTCTTTCTGCATAATTCAAAGCAGACATTTTACTAGAGGAAAAGCAAATCAGAAATTTGCTGTCGGCCTCCGAAATTTTATTAGTTACAAAAGGTAATATATTAGTCCCTTGTATCAAATCCAGATAGCATATCCCTCCCCACTCCCTGACATTCTAAGATGAGCCAAAGAGCATGTAATTCAAGATCAGCTTCTCATGAAGGATGTAGGACTTGGTGTGACCTGGGACTGTGTCACACCCTATTGTCCCCTGGCTCACTTCTCTGTGGCTCCAGAGAGGAGCGAAAGGATAAAAACAAGACTTTGGAATTGCTGAACTAATTAGATGTTCCTGATAAAGGTATAATCTAAGGACATCAGTGTGTGATCCCTTGTGGATGCTGGCTATTTCATGCTATTTATGATAAGGGTAGGTGGTGTGCTTATATGGCCTGGGTAGCATGGGGCCGTGTGGGCTCTAAAAGCTTCCTATTTGCCTCACTCACTGTAAGAGTCTGATAACTTCCAAGTAGCCTGAGCCCTTAAACCAAATAAGTGTGAATGGAAACATGAATATTAATAAAAGGGATATGAAACAATTTCAGTTTTTATGCATAACATTTTTTACAGTTGTTTTCCTATGTTATCAGGTGTTAAGGTCATAATTTTATTTTTACATTTATATAATTGATATAACATAGAAATAATATTATAGTTCCCTTATAATGCTGAGATCTCATTTGAGTGGTTTTTAAAATTTATTTATTTTAAATGTATGATAATTTTGCCTGCATGCGTACCTGTGGTACCACATAGTACATGAAGGTGCCCATGGAGGCCGGAAGAGCACGGGTGGCTGGAACTGGAATTACATATGACTGTGAGCCAGGATGTAGGTGCTGGGAATTGAACCTGTGTTCTCTGGAAGAGCAGCCAGTGCTATTAATCACTGAGCCATTTCTCTAGCCATTTAATTTTATGGCCATTTAATTTTCGTGAAATGGATGAACGGAATTAAGCATATATCTGTGTACGATGCATTCAGCGCCTCTCATATTTACAGTGCATTTAAATTAATTTTTAGTGCATGCATGTATGAGTATGTACCTCCATGCATGCCCACACATATGGTATGACACTTGTGTGGTGGTCAGAAGACAGCCTTTACAGTTGGTTCTGTCTTTCTACCATGTGGGTCCTGGGTATTGATCTCAGGATTGTGACAAGTACACTTTACTCACTGAGCCATCTCATTAGCTTAACAGTACCCTCCAATAAATATAAGTGAATTTTTATCCAATAACCAATTCTTTTAGCCTGTATTCATGTTTTGTTTTGCACTTTTTCCTTTCTTTGTAACGGAAGATGGAGTGAAGAATGAGGATTTGGGGACTAGAGGGCATACTGCTGACAAACAGAAGCCTGAAAATTGTTACCACAGCTCAGTTGCAGCTGTGCATTCTCTCTCTCCAAAGAAACGGGCCCTTTGGTATCTGTGTTGCATCTTTGACGGCTTTGGTGTGTGTTGCACCCCGCCTTCCCTCCTTGTTCCATTATCCGCTGTCTGGAGACCGTTACCCTTTTGGCTGAAAGTTACGAACAATAATTTGGGCGGCCATGAGACTCAATGAAGAACAGACTCAATTAGAACTGGGGTTAAAACACAAAACTTTTATACCAGACTTCTATAAGGTATTAAACTGTTATGGGATGACAGAAAAGAAACACTGCTTACACAGTTATTAAGTATGAGTTCAGGAGGGCGAAGACCATATCTAGCTCAATCCCACTTCTGCTACCCTGAACGTGACAGGAGCTCTGGATTTGTGCTGTCTGAGGAATGGGCTGGATGAATGGCTACCTTCCATGTTCCCCAGCCCATGTGAGGCAGGGAGAGAAGCATGCAAAAGGATTGATGATACAGTCACAGGACTCCATATTTATAGCAAAACTTTTCATTGCGTATGAAACATACACTCACCAGCAAAAGCCAGGTTGTCACCCTCAGTTATAAAACCATCAAACGTGAAACCAATAAAGCAAGCTGGAAAGAGAAGGACTTTTGAGTCATGCTTGTGGACATGGCCCGTGACTGTTTTGCAGTTGCTAAACTTAAGCTTCATTAGTTTTAATGAGAACAGTAATTCTTACTGACAACTGCACTCCTACCACACCTGGCCCACCCTGGCAGCGAGCTAGGCACACAGGGAGGAAAAAATGGTAAAGACGCCGAGAAACAACCGACTTTCATTTTGACCGTTCTTGTCACGTTATCTCCAAGACATATCAGACTTAACCGAATTAAAACTACGTTTTCAGCCTTTCCCCAAGTTTAGCCTCCCTTAAAAGTACTCTGTTGAGCAGTATGTTTTTCATTTTCTGCAGGAGTCATGCCTGATGCTTTCTCCCTCATCACTTACATCAAGTTAGCAGCCATCTTCCAAGTTAGCTTCCTACGTACCTTCTGAATCTGTGTGCCTCCATCTTGACTGGCCTCTATAGGCACCCCTGGTTCTCTGCCTCCTTCCTCCTCCCAAGGTCTTTTCACTCAGCAACAAGAAAATGTTCTCAAAAACATTTGCTTTTCAAAATCTTAACACCTTTCCCTTTCCTATTAAGTGATGAAGCAAACTTCTCCACAAGATGGTCTCTCCTGCAGTTCCAGCATCTCTCACCCCCCCTCTCCTTCTGGCACGGGCACACTGTCTTCTTCATTTCTCTAACAACTTACGATTCCTACCACTGTGTTTGAACATGGTGTTCCTTGTGCCAGAGTGTTTCTTCTGGTGTTTTCCACCAGCTCTTTTTCTCTTTTTGTTTGTCTCTGTTACGGTCTGGCTTTGGCTGGCTCCCCAAAGGCACACTCTGTCCCAGTGTGACAATACTGAGAAGTGATGGGGTTTCTAAGATATTGGCCCTAATGCGATACTCTGTCTTTTAAGTTGGAATAATGCTACTTCCTTACAGGAGTCATTTCTTGCTTTCTGGGGAAGGCTCACAAACACACGATGTCAACCTTTCCTCTGAAGGAATCCATCTCTCCTGCTCCCTTACTAACACTGCTTGTACACACATGCTCCCTTTGCACATGACTGGTTCCCTTTCTGCCTCTTGGCCATGTTGTGATGCAGTGTGTGAGAGTCATCATCAGGAAAATGTCAGTGTCATGTTTGGACCTTCTAGTCACCAGAATAATGAAGTGAATGAATCTCCTCTTATCATAGAGTTCACAGATTCACTAACCAGTACACTAACTAGTCTAGGATTATCTCCAGACTCTCCTCCATCAATGCATTTTCCTCTTTAATTACCTCCAATTTAATAGAGTTAATTACCTCGATACATAGTTGTGCACACATCTGTTTTGTTTGCTTGTTTGATATTTGCTTAATGTCTATAGCTCTTGCTCAAATATAATAAACCTTTGAGGGTAGAATATTATATCTGTTTTATTCACCAAAAATATACAACCATAGATTTAGTTCTTAATAGACCATCACATTTTTGTGGAATGCATGGAAAATTAAACATTTTCTGCATTTTCAGTGACGAGATCTGATTGGATGCTTTAGCCAAAGCTGTGTACCTCCTGCGGGGCCTACCTGTTACCTTTGTTTAAGTTAAGTGTGATTCAGGTCTTAAGAAACAATGTAACCCTAGCCTAGGTATAAAACAGAAAAAAACTGCAGGTTGACAGTTTTATTTAATATTTCGTGCGTATGTGTGTGATGTATCACACATGTGTGTGCAGAGTTGTGCACCCATGCACATATATAAAGGTCAGAAGAGAACATATCAGGCATCTGCTCTATCACTCTGCACCCTTTCCTCTTAGATGGGGTCTCTAACTGAACCTGGAGCTAATCTGGCTGCACTCAGGTCCCAACAGCCCTGTTGTCTCTTTCCCTCCAAAGTCCTCAAATAATAGGCGCACATGTGGCCACACATGGAGGCTGGGGATTCGAACTTGGGTCCTTTTTGCTTACACAACAAGTGCCTTTACCCATTCTAGTGTTTAATTGGTGATGCATGTTGAAGTAATAAATATTTAACTTAGTGGATATTAGACATATAATATAGGATAATCATACTAAAATTTGTACACCTTACGAAACTAAGCAAGGACGACGACTCTGGGTAAGATGTTCAATCCTCATTCTGAAAGGCAAATGCAATAGACATCAGAAAAGGGAGAAAACAGGGAACAGGACAGGAGCCTACCACAGAGGGCCTCCGAAAGACTCTAACCAGCAGGCTATTAAAGCCGATGCTGAGACTCATGGCCAAACTTTGGGCAGAGTGCAGGGGGAGATAGAAAAACCTGAAGGGGACAGGAGCTCCATAAGGAGAGCAACAGATCCAAAAATCTGGGCACAGGGATATTTTCTGAGACTGATACTCCTACCAAGGACCATGCATGGATATAACCTAGAACCCTACACAAATGTAGCCCATGGCAGCTCAGTCTCCAAGTGGGTACCCTAGTAAGGGGAACAGGGACTGTTTCTGACATGAACTCAGTGGCTGGCTCTTTGATCACTCCCCCCTGAGTCAGGGGTGGGTGGGGGGGGAGCAGCCTTACCAGGCCACAGAGGAAGACAATGCAGATAGGCCTGATGAGACTTGATAGGCTAGGGTCAGATGGAAGAGGAGGAGGACCTCCCCTATCAGTGTATTGGGGCAGGGACATGGAGGAGATGAGGGAGGGAGGGCAGGATTGGGAGGGGATGAAGGAGGGGGCTACAGCTAAGATACAAAGTGAATAAATTGTAATAAATTAAAAAAATTAAAAATTAAAAAAATTTAACCTCCAAAACCCAAAATGGTCTTTCTAAGGATGAAGGAACAAACCAAAAAATTTTGAATGAATGAGACCTGCCATCTACTGGGAATAGAGCAAGCCCTGGGCTACTGAGAAATCTAATGGGGGTTTCATTGGTGGCTGGGTAAAAAAGTTACATTTCTTGGATTTTCATTTCTCCATCCACACAGTGTTTGCCTGAGAGAGTTGGCTGTTCAGACCTGTAAGGATGTCACTTATTAAGTATTATGTTCACCCCCATTTATACCTTCTGTGGCATGCTGAGGAAGGCTGGGTATTAGTTTTCACTGTAGCCCTGAAGATTAGAATAACGGAATAGTAGGAATGCCTGTTGACCATTACTTTACCTTTATTCTCCTCTCACTTTACTAGCTGCTATCTTTCAGCACTCATATTCAACTTTGTGGAAAGCCTGTTAGTAACTTGCACACCCATGATCATGGCATCATCATCCTCAGTGGCCTAGAGGCAGAAACTATCTAAGTAGTCCTCAGTGGCTGGCTGAATGGACAACCCAACGTGGAATAAACAGACGATGAAATAATTTTACCCTTAACCAGGAAGTACATTATTTTATACAATTGATATATACTAATAAAAATAATTATAATAATAATGATAACAAATCTCTTAAAAAACAAAGCAAGGACTCACTATTAACTTGGTCAAGAGAGAGACAAATGTGTATGAGTCTGCTTCCATGAGTATTTCCAGGTTCATAGTGACAGAGGGAAAGCCCAACAGTTGGCAGAGGCCCCAGAGGTGGCCTGGGCTGGGCTGTGTGCTGCTGCCTTCTGAATATCGAGTTTCTGATCTTTACGATGGACATGCGTTTCACAGCCTTGTAAGCATATATAACAGGACTGGCTTGTCTGCTGAGATATGGTTCAGATGAGAAATTTTATGCTATGCTCTTTTACCACACTTTTTAAAAAGGCTTGTGGTTGTCTTTCTAATATTCTCATGCTCCCTGTACTACAAGATTCCAGCATTTGCCTTGGCTGAGAGTAGAATTTGCTTTAAAATTACTAATAATTACTAGCTTCCCTGGCCATTTACTCCATGCCAGGTACCAAGTATTTTCTATTTACTATATTATTTAGTCACTGTTACAGTCTGGCAGGGTCAGTATTCTTAGTCATGGTCTTTATAAAGGGAAACTCCAGGATCAGGCTGAGGTTATAGGTCTGGTAAGCCGTGGACCCATAACAGACCCCAGGCAGTCTGATATGACCAGTGTGTCTAGCCAGTGGGTCTATGCCCCACCAAGTCAGACATGGAGGCTGGCACTCTCTCCAATGGTTTAGTGCTACAGACACAGTCTGGACCTTTCAACTTTCAGCTGAGTTGAAGGTGTGTTGCAGTCATCATTACCATGCAGATCTTAATTACAGAAGTTAAAGATCCCTGTTGCCCTGAACATTTTGGGCAAAACTAGCCCCAATATGCAACTAAATCTGTCATCTGATTTTTATTGTATTCATACTTTCTTTGTGTTTGCCTTGAGTCAATGGAAAAATTAAAAAAAAAAATCAGAGGGCTACCGAGCTACCGAGAGATTTAAACCTTAATTCTAATGGACTAGCATTACAGTATTTGTGACTTCAACTTTTTTTTTTTTGTCATAGGTGATACAAGTAAAAGGTAAGAGTCTTTGAAGTCAACAGATTACTCAACCTGTGTAGCTGTTACCTGACCTTTATTCTCCCCTGTAAGTATCCTGTGGTTGGTGGATGACAGGATTAGGATCTATGCCAGTTCATACAGGCTTCACTTTATATAAGTGGTGACTGTCATTACCACTACTGACAGACGTGGATTATTCGGTCTTACTACAGACAGAAAGCCCCCTTTCTACCTCCTTCTGCAACATCCATCTGATGGATGCTAGGGCTGTGAGGCATAGGCTGTTTAGAGAGGCCACATGTGACCAGCTGAATGCTGCTCTTTCTCAGAGACGATCCTCCACTGACATTCGCCTCTTAGAAATACTGACCAGATTCCTGTCTTGACTACTCTCCAAAATAACATGGCCAGCCACTGAGCCTCTGGGTGGGGTGGGATCCCTGCTGCTGAATCCTGAGTTTCTCGGCACTAACTTGTCTACCTCCTGTCTCTGATGGATGACTGTTTGCCATATGGGTGTGGTCAGCTGCTTGTGCTCTGGGGTGGAGGAGAGCTGGCCTGCAATCAGGGTATTTTTGATGCCTTTGTTTGAGTGGTGCTTTTCTTTGAAAATAGAGCTACAGGTCTCCCATATTTGCACCCCAGGGGCTCATTCCTAAAGCATGGAGTCCTGACTTTCAGCAGTTCCCTGCCCAGCTGGGACCTGACTTTCTCTCTTGACCTACTCTGGTGTCCTTCAGAATACAGGGGCCCAGGTTGTTAACACATTTGACGGTTCTTTTTCTCAACTTGAAAAAGTTCGCTTTTTCAGTTCTTCAACGCCATTCTTCATAACCTTCTACTATGTGATGATTTCCTAGCACACTTTTTCTCCACAACTTCTCTTCCTTTGTGTGACTGATGTATCCAAAGCCCAGATTTTGATGCAGTAACTCCTGGGTTGTTTTTTATAGTCCCAAAGTGGTACTTTTTATTGTTACAGCTCAATATTCCTAAATTTTGTTCCAAGTCTCATTATTTTACATTTATAAATATCAAGTTGTATTAATTGGTTCCAGCTCTCAAAATGTTTCTACCCAGAGGCCATTTTCTGCTATTTTCATACCGGCTTTTGAGCCCTGGGCCTGGAGGCTGTATGTGGACCACATTCTGTAGACATCCCCGGAGGGCTGATATGGGAGAGAGAAGATGCGTAGATTCTGGGCTCCACTCTATTCTTTGAAGGCTGTATTGGCCACAATAGCTTCAAAGCATTTCAACAAGTTCCTAGGACATGACCTCCCTTTCGGAAAAACAGGCTGGCCAGGCTTGCTGTAATCAAGCCGTACCTTGCTAAGTACCCTTCCACCCCATCTCCTGCAGCAGTTTTTAATACTTTCCCTACAAGTGAAGTTAAACTAACTGGCCTGTAATTTCCTGGTGTGTCCCTAAGCTCCATGAAATAACGGCATTAGCTTGGCCACTTTCCAGTTCTTCCAGAATGTTTTTGTTTTGTTTTAAAACTCAGGACGGAAAAGGCTGGGGAATGCTTCCTGCCTCCTCTTCCCTTGTTTCTTCCATGACATACCACTCACGGTCTCAGAACAGCTGCCATTTTAATAATATCAAACCTTAAATGTTTTCACGTAGTATTTGTTCCTATCTCTGAAGCACGAGCTTTCTATTTTTCACTTTGACAAGATCCACCCCTAAAAAACAAAGGCTTATAGCTTTACTGCAGGAGCTGTTAATTTGAAGCAGTTTAGGAAATTACTTTCATGCTAGGAATCTAGAACACAGCAGTCTACTGCACTATAATGAAATCTATGTTCTTACAAATGACTCTGAATCCTTGTTGGGAAAGACCTGAGAAATCTGTCCATACACCTGGGGGAGCTGAGGATCAAAACCATGGAGCTAATCCATCAGGATATAATAAACCAATCTACTACCAGTGTTTTTAAAACTGGACAAAATAAGATTTGAAGACAGAACATTTGGATCCTTCGTTTTCTTTTTTATATTTACTTTTATTTATGTCTGTGTGTAGATATGTGGATAGCACACGTGTGCCAGGGATTGCAGAGCCAGAGAAGGCACCAGATACCCTGGAGCTGTAGTGTTTATGACCTGCCCCATGGGTGGGTGGCATATGCCGGCAACTCAGGTCCTCTGGAAAGCACCAAGCAGTCCTAACCATTCCTCCTCTTCTTTGTTTTTAGAGACAGGGTTTCTGTTTGGCTGACCTGAGCTCTCTTTGTAGTCCAGGCTGGCCTCAAACTCACAAAGATACCTGCTTCTGCCTCCCCGGGTGCTGGGATCACAGGCGTGCACCACCACACCCGGCTCTTCTTGTATCTTCTTAGACAGCACTAGGTATATTATTTTCAAAACTAAAGCCATTTTTTTCAAGTTATGACTTAGAAAAACCCATAAAAATATTTTAGTTAATAACACAATACAACAACAACAACAACAAACTAATTGTGTTGGGTGTGGTGACACACGCCTTTAATCCGAGAGTTTGAGGCCAATCTCTGGGTTTGAGGCCAGCCTGGTATACAGAATGAGTTTTACAGGACACCCAGGGCTACACAAAGAAACCCTGTATTGAAAAACAAAAACAAAAACAAAAACCTTAATTGTTACAAAATAACTTTTTTTACTGATGAGAAAAATTAATATTCACTGTAGACACTAAATTGCAGTTCATCATACAGTCTTTAGGATTATCCCTGTTTTTTATTGTATAGAAACTGAAAATTGAGTCACCAAGTAGGCATTACCCTCCCTTTATAGACAATTTTTAGTGAAGTTCTTACTCTTTGTTTTTGTAATATGTCTTTTAAGGAAACCTCAGATAGTCGATCCAAGCTCAGCCCACACGTTGCTGGAAGCTCATGTCTAACTGGGCAGCAGAGGTGGCTTCCATTACAGAGTGAACACTTGCGTGTTGTGGAGCCTAAGACATTTGGAATGGGAGACTCCTGAGTTCAAACACACTGTGGAAGTAACCACTGTCTCACCCCACCTTTGTCTTCTGGATTAAGATGTTCACCTCCTGTGCATACATTTCCATGTGTAAGAACCTTGAGATTTAAGGCACACATAGTTCTCTCTTCTTAAGACACTTTAGTTGGTATTGAATGATTGGTAATGGTCTCCTTCTAATTTATAGTCACGACTTGGTATATTTGCAAAGGAAAAAGTCGCTTGGGTCATAAAGCATGGAAGCACATAAAAAGATCTGGATGTTTAAACTGGGTAAATGCAAGTTCAGCTGGAATCTAAAGAATGCATTTTCTCAGTATTAAAATTCCTCTTTCTTTCTTTCTTTTTTCTTCCTTCCTTCCTCCCTCCCTCCTTCCCCTTCTCTCTTTCTTTCTCCCTTCCTTCCTTCTCTCCCTCCTCCTCCCTTCCTTTCTTCTGTATGTAGGTGTTTTGCCTGAATGTATATTTGTGCACCTTGAAAATGCCTAGTTCCCATGCAAGTCAGAGGAGGGCATCAGATCTCCTGGAAACACAGTTACAGATGCTGTGAACAGCTGTGAGGGTGCTGAGAATTGGACCCAGCCTCTCTAAAAGAGCAGTTGGTACTCTTGACTGTTGAGTCATCTCCCCAGCACTTAAAATTTCTTATAGATTTCCATCTCTATAGGTTTAAGGTACTACATCCCGGATTTATCATGTTCTATTTAGTGTTTATTGTACTATGAAAATACAAATTTAGTGCACATTCATTAAGACTTCTGTAACATTCATGGAGAGACTTTTCTCATGTTTGTTAACTTTTTCCACAGTCAGTGAAATTTCTTTCACATTCATTGAGACTTCTTCCAGCATTCATTAGGACTCCTCCCACATTCACTGAGACCTTTCTCACATTCAGAGATCTAACTCCTGTGGCTATTTTATGTGTTCTTTTACTAAAATGCCCCTTTGTATATTTGAATGTCAGGATCTCCCATCTTAGCATTGAGACTAATGAAAGAGTGTTGAGTTCATGGTAAAATGAGACAGCTTGAAGCTATGTATTTACCTGTGGCACAATCAAAGTTATTTCAACTTCTAATTTCAAATCTTCTAGTTAGTGGACTTTCTAACATCATTTCCCTGTGTATGAAATGGGAGTGTCTATATTTCTTTTTAGATTTGGATGTTATTAGGTTTTGTTGTTGTTGTTTTGTTCTTATAAAGATCAAAATGTCCAAGTCCATTATTCTTTCTCTCCAGATGCCATTGCCTCCTCAGAACTTCTCTGGCTCCTCCCCCATGGTGCAGCTAATGTTAATCTCATTTTTCCTTTAGTTCTTCAGACACTTTCCTGTCTCTTTAGGACACCATTGGCTATTTTCTGCATGTATACTCTTTTAAGGAGTATTTGCTGAATACCTACTGTATGCTAGCCTATGTTAGCATGTTTACTATTTATTTTGTCTCTAATTCCAATGCTTTTCAAGCTCCAAGTCTTTACAATACCCATATTTCCACCCTCTATGCACTGTACATATAATGCTTGTATAATAGTACATATGGTAGTATTTGGCAAAACTTATCAGTATATAATGTCTTTTAATCCACTTTCATGCGTGTCCATATTTTTAAGCGGCACTGGGTATGGAAATGCAGCAATGGTCAGTACATAGGATTGTCTCCATCCTAGTGAGTGGTAATAACAGCAAATAATAGCTAGCCCTTCTGATACTGAAGACTAGTCTCTCCCCATTCATAGATGTGCTTGGAGTGGTTCCTGGGAGAGCAAAAAATCCATGGTTTTCATAACAAGAAGGTGAGTGAACAAATGAATGACAGTGATACCTCTGGAGGAATTACATTAGCAGAAATCTAAGTGGCTTTTCAGAGAACTATGGTTTATAAATAAAGATGCTTGTGTATACAGTATCATGGCTAGATGAAATGCTAAAGTTTCAGGGGGAAATTACACAATTTCAAATGAGTCTGTGTGTACACAATGCCAAACCATTCAAACGAAACCTTGAGCATATCACTCAGGAATGTGGGCTTTGCTAGCCCACACATTTCAAGTCTCCATTGGAAATATGTAATGTGGTTCTGACCCTGTTTTACTACTTACTCATGGATAAACTTCACTATGGTGGGGGTGGTCTCATTTTAACTGGTGGCTACTAACCAGCCTCAAGCTAAGAAAATAAGAAGCCAAGCAGCTTAAGTCTGTATAAAGCATGGATGATGAAGCTCTGGTTTAAGGTCAACAGGAATATCCTACAACTAGGAAAGAATATGTTGTTATGTTCACTGCCTTTTTGGTATTTTTGAGCATTTAATACAAAATGGAGATCTAAAGGGAAACAAGGCTCATGAACTCCCCCAAGGCCAGGCTACTTTGTTATACTATCAGTCTCCCAATGCCCAAGTTTTCTCGAAAGACGAAATATAAGACTTTCCTAATCATGCTCTAAGAAGTTTGTCTGGGGAGGTTTCCTACTCGCTGTAGACCATGCAAATAGAAACATGAGCAGGCTGTCCTCTTGGCTCAACTGTCCAGAGGCCCCAGAAGACCAGCTACCTCTCAATGTTCCTCGAAGGCATGGATAATCTCTTTAGGCTCTCATTAGAGGAGGAATCAGGTGAGGGCCTCACTAAACAGGCCCTCCACAGGGAGGGAGGGAGATGAGAAATGCAAAGGCAGTCTCTCCTCCAGATGTGACCTGTCCTAGGTCAGTGCTGACCAGGAGCCTGAGCTTGCTTTATGATCCTTCTCATTCTTGTTCTAGTGATAGATGGTAATGAATTTCTGGTGCCTCCGAGGCCTGATCTCTGTGGTGCTCCACCCTGCCTCCCTTTTTCCTTCTGGAACCATTCAGAAAAGTGAGTGTGGGAGGCTTATTGCCCAAATGCTCCAGTGGAAGAATGTGGGAGAGCCAGATGTGAGAGGGACCTCCCGAGTGAAGAATATGCAACCAAGAGTCCCAACACATGTTGGAGAGGGATGGCTTTCTAACTACACTCTAGATTTGTAGCATTGTGCTATCCCACATCCAAGTCAAAGTGCCCATCCAGATTAAACGTCAAAATTTCCCTGTTATCATCTCTGTGTTTTACTGAGTATCTTTGAAGAAGAAAGAATCCTTTGGGGGCCCTAATTGATCCCAGGCCTGAGGCTTGGACGTAGATTTTCATGACCACTTCAGAAGAAAAAAAATTCACTATTTTAAATCCAGGTATCACATACTCTTTCAACTGGTGTGCACACATTCGGGAACATTGTAAGAAATGATAGGAGGCATGTAATTTGACTGTGCTAGCAGTGTGAGTGTGCTGAAATGTTGAGAGTGGTAGAGAGCAAGGACTAATGCCAAGACGTTTGCAGTACTGTCAACGATCAATAACTACAATGAAACTTGTTCAGATAATACTCAGGCACACTACAGAGGTCAGGCATAGTAAATCATGCAAGATCCAGGACATTAAAAAACAAACAAACACACAGCAGCAACTTCATTAGTCACCAACAATATAAAGTGCAAACACGCTGTCTTTGAAAAGTCTTTAAATCTTCATGTTTTTGGTTTGCACAGCTATAAAATAGTGCATAATAAAGTATAAGTGATACTGTAAATAATCACTAAACTTTTATTATCTCTTACAAGCTCTAAGTTACATATTAATGAGGTAGGGTGGGAAGAAATCTTTTTTGCACTGAGGCTGAGTTGTAAGCCTTTTGTGCAGGCACACAGGCTGGGCTTTTGTATCAAGCACCTGTTAGCAATGGAATGTGCCTGGTATGTGCCACTAATCTGAGGAATATCACAAGTTTTACATCGATTAAAGTGAGATGTAAAATTGTGCACAAAATTCATGGGCTGATGAAAAACTATTCTGGCTGTGGCTTTTTCTTATACAATAAACTCTATCTTGTTTCTTTCAAGGATCTAAGACTAATAATGGCTCCCTTGGATGCCAAGTTCAGTAGTTATCCTGGAAAGGTATACACCAATGTTCTGGTATATAACTGCTTATGAGTCATGCTCTTTAATGGGAACAATGATAGTGTAAATAGTCTAGGTAAGTCTATTCTTAAAGGTGTGTGTGTGCCTGTATGTGTCCACTATAAGGAACAAATATACTCAATGGAGAGTGAGAATTTACTTTAAAAGTTTGAATTATAAAAAGCAAAAGTATCATACTGGACTCCAGTTGTTATTGCCAAGCATTACAAAAATCTTGTTGACAGACACAGTCACTCACCTCATAATATAATGGTAAATTGAGATTTGAGGACTTTTTCCCCCTTTTGACTGGAACAGTTGAAACAATCGCATATATTTCATTGATCTGCAAGAAAGTTGGATTAACTTATAATGAAAGATTTACTTAAGGAGCACGTAGATCTGTGAAACTTTCAAATAAGTTAGGGATTTAAAGGAAGCCACTAGGGAACTTTGCAAGAAAGCAGATGAGGTATTTCTAACCCGTAGGCAGGCTGCTGGTACCTTATGCCTGTCCCCAGCTCTTCTCTGTAGCATCAGCCCCCTCTGACTTGAGCCATTCAATTGGTCTTGTGGTTCCCTTATTTAGTCTACTTTTTGTTATTATCTAACCTTAAAGTAAGTAATTCCTTGGAGAACTTAGTGCTGTGCCTGGAATGGCTGCAGAAATCTTTGTCAATGGAATGAACTTTAAATGGACGACATTAATGAAAAGGCTAGGCCTTCCAGATTAAACATTTAAAACTGATTCTCAGGCTGTGTTTATTTAAAGTAATCCGTCACAAATAATGGAGTACTCCAAGACACGGATCATTGTTGCATATTCTAAAATTCGAGTCCACGGTGCTAACGAAGGATGACTTTGGGGGTACTGAGGCACAGAGGGAAGGGTACCTGCTGGAGGATATCTTTCCATAACACTATGCTGAAGAATCTGCGCTGAGGGACTTGGACAGCCAGGGTGAGGGCTTGAATGAGCAGCTCATCCTCAATCCGGTTCCCAACCACGAAAGCGACGGAGGCCTTCCAATCGTTCTGTTATAAGAGCAGACGCAATTAGATGCTAAATGTTCTTCACTGGGTAGTTTTTTGTCAAAGGCTCTTACTGCAAGCCAGGATTCTTTCCTTATTTTACTTTAAGGACGGGGTTGACCTTGGAGTACATGAGCGTTTTTGATCAAAGCAGCCATAAGGCGGCAGTATTGTGCCAAATTTCATGCAACTTGACTGAAACCTGTTTTCTTGAGAGATAAGGAAAACGGTTTCTGAGGGGTAGATTCATCCCAGTAAAATGTTGACACCTCCTCCCCAAATTAAAAAATACATATTAACTTGGTGTTTTTCTACTCATGTACCACAAATGTACATTAAAATGCAGTCTCAAAACGGTAACCATTGTTTCATTTCCTGGGTCTTTTCTCTAGATGGTAATTCTAAATAGTGCTAGTTTTATAAGAAATCCAAGCAGTAGTTGCTAAGTGGTGGGTGACACGGAACGATTTGCTAGTGGGAACCAGAACAAACTTTCTCCTTCTCCTGAAGGAGGAATGTGACTGACAGTTCACAGAGGGACTCTTCCTGCATCTAGGAAAAAGGCTAAAGCATTTTATACACTTGGACCTGGAATTTCATCTCAAACAATTTAAAGAAATGAGTTACTAAAGGTGAGGATATTACCCAGCAATTCCTTTATCTCTGTGTATTATAATTTCTGTGGGAAAAGGTAATTCCCTGGGAGACTGGGTGGAATTCCATGTGCTTACCCCCACCCCTTACCACCTCTTGGTGTTTGCAAGGAGGCTGGTGTCCCTGGGGGAGGTGGGCAAGCATGCAGAAAAAAGACGCTAGGGAGGAACGAAGAGTGGAAGGAAGGGCATCCAGATGCACAACAGAATCTCAGCTACTCTCCTGCTCCCTGGTTCTCAACTTGTCGAGCGCAGGCCCTTGACCTCTTTGGGGGTCAGACGACCTTTCACAGAGGTCACCTTAGACCTTTGGAAAGCACAGATATTTGTATTACAATTCATAAGAGTTGCAAAATTACAGTTACGAAGCAGTATCAAAAGCAATTCTATGGTGTGTGTGGGGGGGTCACCACAACAAAAGGAATTTTACTAAAGGGTTGCAGCAGCAGGAAAGGTTGAGCTTGCTCTAGCTACTGCTAGAGGCCTGATGCCGACGGGTAAAGCCTGCTCTTGGTAGATGCTAAGATAATGTCTTAAGACTGGAAAACCTCATGCAGTTTTTTTTTTTTTTTTTGTGACATGTGTAGTTTTGTGCGGCTCTCTCTAGACTCTGCTCTTTTCACAGTCAGATGATGTCAGAAGCAGAATCTAGATGGGAAGAGAGACACAGGCTCCATTCTTTCTTACCATCAAATAGGAGCTGTCTTTCTGCATCAAAGCCGTGTTTCTCCGTGGGAACTTACTGTATAACAAGATCTACCCAGTGTCCACTGCTAACAGGAAAATGAAGCCTCATGTGCAAACAGAAAGATGTATGCATTACTTACAGAGGACATGTTAACATTTGCCAGCCTGAAGGTAGGCATGGCTTCCTTTTAATCGCTGCTATTTCCTTTAAAACGTTCTTTCTGGATGTTAACTTGATATAGAAAGTGTGTAGTTTTTTTTTTTGATGTCCTGGTTTTAAAATATAAGTATGGCATTTTAACCAATTAGTTAGGAAAGAATTTCATTGCCGTGAGGTGAGCTTCCTTGGGTCGGATGCTGTCTTCACCCCTCCCATCAAAGTTACACTTTCAGAGAGAGAGCTGAAGAAGAAAGTCTCCTCCATCCTCATAGAAAAGCATTCCTTGTTCCTGGGTGGGCAGTACATGGAAGCTCTGGCACTGAAGACTGCTCCCCACTTCCCTCTTCTCCCTGCAAGTTTCTTTGCCAATATTTGAAAGCTGCCATTCCAATTCCAAAAGAGGGTGCTGCAGCCCATTACCTACCCATCCATTAGGATCTGCTGTCAGAGGCAGATGTTGACCATTCCAGACAAGAAGAAAGGGGGGGGGAGCAGAGAGAGGGACAGTTACGGCGGATCTGCCAAGTGCTGGGCACATGCCACCCCATGGGACCCCTAAGCAACTCAGTAAAATAGGCACCGGTACACTGTGGGTAGAAAGGCAGGTCCAGGAGTTCAACGCCTTCATTAAAATCATTTTGGCTCATGAGGATTACACAGAGAGCTGATGAATCTGTGATTGGTTCAGGACAGTTCTGGCGGTGCATCACCAGGGTCAGAATGGTGTGTTATCATCTATCATAAGTTACTCACTGATGGAGATTTACAGTACTTGTAAAAGTGTATCGGGCCTTCAGAAATAGCTTACATTCAACCCTTAAAACACTGGAAATCACATTTTTTAAAAACGGTATTTTACAGAGGATGAGAGGTTAAGGAAATCTCCTGAGTTTCTGTCTTCAGAAGCCAAGTGCTCTGTTTTCATTGCTTTAGGGTGCTTTCAAAACAAACAAGTCCATTTTTCCAACCCACGGTCTAACATGTTGAAATTTGTAGTACCTCTTATGTCACAATGAGGCAGTTCACCTAAGCTAGAGCAGGGACAGTCTCCCTATTTGATAGGGTCTAGAGATCTAGCTATGGCCCAGCTTTGCACCCACACTCTGGTCCTTAAACAGCTGCTTCCAGATTGGGTCTGCTTTGTAAAGCAGGATCCATAAAGGCTGTCCATAGAGCTACACTTGTGAGGACTCCTGTAGGGAAGGCTGCACAAACTTCTGGCTGCAGCAGGGGGCAGCGGGATGCCAGGAAACGCAGCTCTCCTGGATGACAGAAGAGGGAAGGACACCTAAATAATGAGGCTCCAAAAATGGACTTCTGGATCTTTCTGTTAGCATTCAGGAAACCTGCAGGTTCCAAATTTCTACTAACAACAACTGGTTTAGAATAAAACGTTGTTTTAGAAAAAAGGAAAAGGACACAAATATGATTGGGTAAAATACTATTAAAAAAACTTCTCCAGTTATATTCTACTTCAACATACAGCTAAACATAGTCCTTAAATTGAAGTTCACAGGAGAGGAAGCCAGAGAATTTTGGTTTAGTGAGAATGGACATTGACCATGAGAGGGGGAGATGGCATTGTAATGTCACAGCCAACTGAGAACACTGTGAGTATAGTAGTGTTCCTACCCATGGCTGTGTTCAAGACAGTTCCGGAAGTTTGAGTGTATTTAACAGGATCTGAGAAATATAAACTGAATATGTACATTCAGTGGTGAGGGAGGAGGCTTTCATTCTGGCGTATCCTAACACTTTGACAATGAAGATGGCTCTCTGCTACCTGGAGACACATATTTATACGCCGGTAATTTTGAGTCCTGTCCCAGGAACTATTGATAAAGTTGGTCAGAGGTGCGATGGAGTCATGTATGGACACAATCCATTACCTTCTATTTGCTTAACCAGTCTTACCTAATTTGAAGCCTGGCAGGAGGGTGCCTCAACCCAAACACTTACATGTAGTCTCCTAAGGCAAGAAAGCATTCGGTACATGCAGGGGGCCTGGCCACAAAGCCTCCAGTCTCACAGGCATGGGGGTAGAGTTAGAATTATTTTTCTTTCATATATTAAAAAATTCTCCAAGTTTTACTAGGCATTCCATATTCTAATATGATTATAACAAGTTTCTCGCTAGTGAGCGAGACACAGCCTCTGGACAATGGGGCTGTGATTGCTTCCTTCTGTTAGCAGAGGCAGACAGCTGATTTGGGAAAGACAACAGAGTGGGCTCTTGATGGCCTTCCAGAGCACTTCTGGGAGAAGGTCTGACTCGGCCTCCACCCAGAAGTGACCAGAGAACCTTCATTAAAGAAAGATGGATAAAAGTCTGAAGTCCTGTAGCCCTGAAGAAGCTGGGTTTTGCCGAGAGCCGTTTAATACAACAGATCAAAACTCAGCTGGAAAGAAACCTTTCTGTCATGTAGATTTACACCAAATGGACAGGGGCTTGGGAACATCTTAAGCTAGTTTTTTTTTTCTTTCAAAAGAAGGCTTGGCTCTCCATCAGCAGAGCAGTGTTAGTGTGGGCTTTTGGCCAGGAGAAGAAATATTTTCATTACCTCAAACTGGCAGCTACACAGTTATATCTGTTAAGAAGGAATTTTTTTAAATTTATTTTTTTATTAATTACAGTTTATTCACTTTGTATCCTAGCTGTAGCCCCATCCCCTCCCAATCAAAACCTCCCTCCCTCTTCTCCTCCCATGCCCCTCCCCCAGTCCACTGATGGGGGAGGTCCTCCTCCCCTTCCATCTGACCCTAGCCTATGAGGTCTCATCAGGACTGGCTACATTGTTTTCCTCTGTGGCCTGGTAAGGCTACTCCCCACTCAGGGGGAGGTGATCAAAGAGCTAGCTACTGGGTTCATGTCAGAGACAGTCCCTGATCCCATTATTAGGGAACCCACTTGGACACTAAGAAGGAATTTTCAACTGTAAACTCAGTTTAAAGATAAGGTTCAACAACAGACACATGCCATACAATAAACAAGTACAATATTAATGACCATGACATGAATTTACATGACTCTTGTATGAAGCAGGTATTTATTATATATCCTCCTCTAATTATATAGCCTTCTTAATTTCTCATAAAACTTACTTTGGTATATTGGTATATAGTGCAACGAGGGATCCTTATTTAGGGATCAGAGCATGTGGCTGTCTTATTTTTACAACTAGGCAGAAATTATTACACACACACACACACGCACACAGGCACACACACGTGCCCTTGTGGAGCCTGCTGTGAACAGGAAATACAGTCAGGCTCTCTCTATAAAGGCCGGGGACACACTTGGACAGTCAGTGGACTTTGACTCCTGGCATCGTAAAGGGTGGGAAAGCAGCACATCAGGTAGCTGTGGGGCACACATTCTGCAGCCCTCCAGTCTCTGAGAGCAGAAAACACTGAATCTGACCTAGCATGAGTCCTACCAGGGGTCGTCAGTTACAAGGATTTGGGAACTGCTAGCACATGTTTCCTGAGACTCAGGTACTTACCTGATGCAAGAGGAAGTAGGCTGCTAAGGACTTACGAACAACACTAACTACAGACCCACCAGCCCTCCCTTTCCTTCTTCCTTTTCTTTCCTGACCCCCATCAAAATGATGTTGTGGCCCCTCTTTCCTTAGCCTGCTACAGATAGGCCACAAGTTCTATGAGGTGAAATTCTACAAGCTTTAGTAATAGTGGAAGAATGTAAAGGTGCAGCAGGGAGAGAAAGAGCGTGTCCCAAGGAAACAGAGCATCACACTGGCTGTCCAGGTCTGGAATCCAGGAGGGAGCTGAAGGGCCTAAGCCTGCCTCAGCAGCAGTACCAGTTTCCACCCATGTTAGTCTGCGATCTCTCTCCAGGGCTGTATGGGAACCATCGGTCACCACTCTCTTCAGCTCTGTCCAGTGAGACAGTTTCAAGGACTTTGTGGCTGTCCCCGAGGTAGTGTTTCAGTTGGCGAATGCTGCATACCAGGGTATTCCTACCTAGAAGCAGGCTATCAGTCATTTTCCAGCAGCACGCCAGGACGAGTTTCATGTGTAAGGCTGACTTAGCAATCCGCATAGCTGATACCGTGAATAATATTGGGGTGGAGCATCTGCTTTTACGTGTCCTCGTCCTAACACGGCTGCTTCAAACACAGTGAGCTTACAGTCAAATCAAGGAAAAAAATCAGAATACCAATTTTTGTACTGTCAAAATCAAATGTTAATTTGAATGACTGTTTATAAGTTAATTTTATCTTTGAAAATACCGAAGCTGAGATGACTCTAAAATAATTTTTTTTCTGTGGAAGAGAGGCCGTACACACATAGTATCTAGAGTACTAAAGATATGCTCATTTGGAGAATTGGGGGAGAGAACGTTAGACTCTGCTAGGATGTACGTTTCTGTCAATTTGTATATGATGTAAACTCTCAGAAATGCCGCAGCCATAACACAACACAAAACAAAACTATGCTTCAGAGGTAAGTGAGACTGCTTCAAGCTGTAGACGTGTGCACTTGGAGGCAGTGAGTGCCCAGGAAGACACGCTGAAGAAATGTCCTCAGGGAACTCCTCACTACAAGTGAGATCTGCTTCCATGCTTCAAAAGTGCAGATGGGTCTATTGTTTGCCATGGAATAAGCACACATTAAGCTGGTTAATTTTTGTGGCTCCAGATATGAAACACAGATGTCCACTCAGGGCTAATTCTTAAGGACAAAAGAAAAGGGCGTGAAAAGGGAGTTTTTTGCCAGGGGCTGAATCCTGGCTCTGCCACCCCTTCAAGGTGTAAGGAAGTTTACTACCTATTAGACTCAGGGTCTTAAGGGTTGATTTGCTAATCAGATAAGTAAATAAACCCGGTGTCTCTATTGCCTGGACCACATTATTTTTCGTCTTCAGGGTGCCCACTTATTAAAAAAGGATTCCCAAGAATTCAGAGATTCATTCAGAGGGTATCTTGCCAATGGTGGTCTTTTCTGCAGTGCACAGGGGTCTAGAACATGCCAACCAGGCTTCTTCTTATTCATCCATGCACTTACCACATAACTGCTTTCCATAAATGCTCCTTGAACTCGGCAGCCAAAACCACACACTAAAGAGAACTTTCACACATGCTTGGTATGAAAAGGCTGACTGGGTGTGTGCTGTTCTATCAGCTGCCCTTGGCACTGGAACCGGGCTCCTGAGTCACTGAGATGTGAATTAGAGAAAGAGTGTGCTCCTTTGATGTCTCGAATCAGATGTGAACATCTGATTCTTGGTGACGAGAACTCAGCCTCCTACAAATAACAGTACCGTGCGTGCACTTGGTGGCTGGCTGGTTTCTCTTGTCTTCATAAATGTTAGACTAAAATTAGGGAAGTGCTATTGGAAAGGGCAGGCTGTTCAAGTGGTGTCCAGTTCTGCCTTGCAGCCTCTTGCTCAAATGGCCTTGTGCTAATTTTAAGGCTCGGTTTCCTCATTAAGAAAAAACAAAAAAGTATAATAACACAGACTTCAAAGAAAGGTATGGGGCTCTAATGAACAAATGTGTGTAGCATCATTTTGTAAGTTGTCAATAACTGAACAAAAGGAAAAGATAGATCAGTGTTTACAAGGAGCCTAGCCTCCCAAAAAATGTTCTGCAAATCTGGGCTAGAGGAGACGCTTGCGTCTGCGAGTCTAAATTTGGACATGTCCCTAGGATCTTCTTTGGACAATTTAGCTTCTGGCTTAGGCTATTTTCTTGTTGGTTTTGTTTGCTTGTTTTTTGTTTTTGTTTTTTTTTTCATTTTTCAGAGAGCTCTTGGCCCATCCTTGCAATCTAGCACATGAACCTAACTCAGTTTTGCTCCATGCATCAGAGAGTTTTAAGGCAGCTATTAAAACACCACATGGAAAAGCTTTGCGGGGAATTCTACTCTGCAGAGAAACCACAGGAACCACGACACACCTTAACTACTCCCCACCCCCACCAGTTGGCTACAATTACAGCTCCATTATGTTAGTTACTCCAACCAGTTTTATTGCTTGGAGCAAAATCTGAGGTCCAAAGTGAACTTCAGAACATAAAAAGTAAGGCAGACTGAAAAAAAAGAGAGAGAGAAAAAAAGAAACAACAAGCTTCTTTGGCTTTTCAAACAACAAATATTACATATCAGAGACATTCTTCTACCAGAGGAGACCGAAGAGAGCTGAGCGGAGTCCTGCTAATTGCTCCACAAATGTAAAATTGGAATCAGGGACTCACCCCAAAGAAAGGGGGTCTCTTTTCATCATCACATATTAAAAGCCATGCTCTTTCATCAACCCCTTCCTCAGACACTGGGCCTTCTTCTCCTTTCCTCAGATCCCTTCAAGGTTATGTGACTACCTTCCACATTAAAACTTAAGACAGATTTCAAAGACACAATCGTATGCTATGTAGCCCTTTTCTTCACATGTGCAGACTCCTGGCTCACTCTAAATTTCATATATCCACTAAGCTTTATGGCAGAGTCTGCCTTTCCATTAGGGCTACCCAGAGGAAGCAGAATGGCGTTCTTCTTGATGACCCTAGCTGCTACTTAGTTAATGGTTGTGGAAATCCATGTTCTTGTAGTTAGTGCAAGTGTGCCCGCATATGATTTGCTACAAGAACACGGATCATGTTTAATTATTGTATCTGTCTGAATGAAGACACACTACTCCAGGCTACTTCTGGCAAACACAAGGGTCCAAGACTATTCTGGCCACAAAGCGGATCCTGTTGTACTAAATTCAATTAAATATCCAACAGATGACAAGATTTTGAAGACAAAACTGCAGTATCCACTGTTTTCTGACCAGGACATACATTCTTTGTCTATTTATGCGTTCTTTTTGTAGCTCTGAAGATATGGTCTCCAGATTATACTGTGAGAGAGAAGGGCTAAGGGTCATCTAGATGGACGTTCCAGATCTTCTGGAAGGCTGAGTTTTTATCACAGAAATGGGAACTGATGGGGTGTCTCTAACAACTCTCTATGGACATATAAGAAAAGGTAATATAAGGACTTACCTTGGGCAATAAAGAGGTCATGGAATTGGTTTTTAGTTTTCAACAAAAATCTGGCTAGCAGTTTGATTTAACAAGCCCTTACTAAATGAGGTCGATTTAAGAAACTGCAGAGAATACACAAACATACCTAAGACAGTGGTCTGCAAGCAGGCAAGCAATACCTGTACCCAGGACAGAGGCGGCTGAGTCTGATCCTTCGTGTGGCCACCTTATCAAGGGAGATGGGCTCCTCTGTTCCCCTTCGGAGCTGTGCTGTACCTCTCCAGCTGGTTGGGATCCAGGGTTTGGAGAAGGGAATCAAGAGGCAGACTTTTCTTTGAGTGAGGAAACTGGAGTAAGACTCCAAGAAGACAGTCCAGGGCAATCAGTCGTGGTGGGAGTGCAGCTCAGAGTGGTGGGTGGCAGGATGTGCGGGTGCCTAAAAAAAATCCTTGAGCTCTCTCTTCCAACAGTGCTTGAGAGATTTTTCAGGGTTCAGATCAACTATCTTTTTTTTTTTCCTACTATTTTACTAGGGATTTCCTAGGAAACAGATAAAAGAAGTAGAGGAGAGCATGAGGTGAGGCAGGGCTGAGGCCAGAGGAGTGGGGCACGCGAAAGCATGGCAATCAGAAGGCCACCTGTGGCCTTAGCAGGAGCGGTTCCAATTGCTTCTGGCTCATTCCTCCATCCTCGCACATCTCCTCTACAACATGAGCCTCATTCATAGCCCATGCAACAAAGTAGACCCAGTCAATGATTATGATAAATCTCAGGTCCTAGATCTGCTTAGGTTGTTAATCTCCAATTACACAGGTACATGGGCTCCATTAATTGGATACATCATGGGAGTAATTCATAAAAATTATTCCTCTCCTATTGGTTCCCTCGTAGACTTCTTACAATAGCTCTTTCAATGGTGTAGTAAAAAGAACACTAGAAGGTGTATTGGAAACCCCCACTGTTAGTCCTGATTCCAGGCACAGGGTTTTGGAAAAATACTTGAATATTCAAAACCTGACCTATGAAAAATAATAATGCTTCATTAGAGAGTCATTCATTCATTCACTCTACTAAGACTTGCTGAGGAATGATCAACACTGAAATGAGCTTTGAAACAGAGTGAGTAATCTAAGGTACCCCAGCCTCTGAAGGGTGAAAAGTTGTTCTAGGCTCAAATATTTCATACCTAGAACTGAGTGTATGAAGCTACCGTTTTGGTTATTACATTACTCACGCTCATTTATTCACTAATAGTATTTTTCAGGAAAGTATTTGTGTGACTCGATCTTAGAAATTAGAGATGAAGACAGCCACACAGAAACAAAGATACACATGAACTGATGAACTGAATATTATGCCTCTACTTGGATAGAAGTCAAAACACGATGCTGCATGAAAACAAGTCCCAGGACTGGCTAGTGTAGCGTGAGAGTGTTTGTGCCCCAGCTTGCATTTGCACCCTCTGCTGTCTAGGACAGCACTTCCACTTCAGGGGGGCTCAGAATAACTATTACTCATTAGTGGAATCCTATCTTGAGCGCTGCTGGCTTTTATTTGTGCGTGTGCACAAACAGACACAGGCTGAGAGGGAATACGCTGGACATAAGCTAGTTTGTTCCTTGGAAGGTGATGAGAAGAGTAGTCACAAGAACCAAATGGTTCTCAGTTTTCATGTGTTTCTTTTAAAACACATTTTTTTAATGAGGGTATAAATGTGCTTGATCCATAATTCTACACTTGGAAAAGGACTGGGAAGGCAGTCTCTGCTCTCCTGGGGCTGGGAGAAAGCTCAGCAGATACAAGAATTTGCTGTGCAAGCAGGAAGATCAGGGTGTAGATTCCCAGATCCCACTCAGACTGGACAGATGTTGCAGTTCCTTGTAATCCCAGCACTTGGGAGGCACAGGCAGCATCCTTGGCACAAGACACATGGTTAGATTAGCTGCAGCAAAATCTAAGAAAAGACTCTGTCTTAACGAATCAAGTGGAACATGATCATAGACATTGAAGTGGCATTGACATCAGCCTATGGCCTCCACATGCATATATTCAAGAGAACATGAGCACACATGCACACACACACATGCAAAAGGAAAGAAAAGAAAGTCTTTCTCTCAAAAGACTCACAGTCTCACAGGAGCAAGACATGTCTGAACCACTGTAGCATGGGTGGCAGGTACTGTCCTAGACCCCCTTTATCTCTGCTTGCTAGGAAAAGCCCCACAGGCACACGCAGGAATAATGGAAGCACTTCTTCAGTAACACATGCTGCTGGGCTGTCTTCTGTCTTCACAGGTCAGGAGAGGAGCAAGCAAGGCTTCTCTGCTTAAGTTCTTCCTCTCCTCACCTTCTTGTATTTTCATCCCAACACACTCTTCTCCAGTCCCAATAACTTCTTTGAAGGGGTTGAGAGATTCTGATCCCCCTTTTATTTTTTAAACCAGAGTTGATAACATTCTCTAGTTTCAGTTCTTACTTCCCTTCTCCAGATTTCAATCCCTTATTTCTACTTATTCCATTGTGCATATCCATTGCTGCCTTTGCCTAATTCCAGCCTTCCTCTGATGGCCCATCATCCTGGTATGCATTTCTTCATAGCCAACCCTTCCACATGGTCTGTTCCTGAAGCTCTTACAACCTGATAACTCAAATGTCCTTCAAGCCCAGAGCATTGTTTCCACCAATTTCCTTCCCTCACCACCAACATCATCAAAAGCACTGGGCTGAAATGGAATCCTTGAAAAGACATGTGAGCATATCCTTCTTCCTGGGCATATTTACATTACCTCATTATCCCTAGATGTCCTATATGAGATATTTAACTTCCCATCTGTACTCTTCTCTCTGGCCTGACTTTGTGGCATCAAATTATTTTATTCTGTCTCTATTGCCACAGTGGTTCCCTCTCTGAGCATTAGGCTTTTTTTTTTCTGTCCTACAAACATATATCTATTGGGTGTCTCACAGAATCCTGTTCTCAACCTTCTGTTCTTCTCTTGGATGAACTCTTCATGAACACTCTCATGAAGTCCCCTGTCACTTCTGCCTTGGCAGTTCTGCCCTCAATCTTAAACTGGACTTTTTACACACTCATTAATTTTATTTAACAAAGTACAGGCAATAAAGAATAAGAAGAATTAAACAGCTTCTTAACTAAAAAGGAACAAAACTGCCCATACTCATAGACAATACAATCTGACAATCTGCAAGAAAAGGAATCAGAAATTTAATAGTTTGGTAAAGTTGCAGGATATGGTATCAATGTGCACAAGTCATGACATTTTTATTTACTAGCAACAACAATCAGAATTAAAGTAATAAAATTTACAATAGTGCCAAGTATGAAAATGTTTTTTTAATTATTTGATCATTTTATACATAAATATAATGAACGTTAGTGCCTTTTTTAACCTTATTATCTCCTTTTTCTTAGTTTTTCCACCCAACCTACTTACATTTTGTGTGTATGTGTGTGCATGTATGCACGTGTGTGTGTGTGTGTAGTAGATCTGCTGTCTCTAGTTACACTTGCCTCAAAGAGTATGGAAGGGAAGTTATTTACTGGAGCACAGGCAACTTACAGTGGTTACACCACTGAAGAAAGCGGTATCCTTTCTTTCAGCAGCATTAAGTATCAGCAGTCTTTCAGAAAGAGGAGGGGGCTCAAAAACCCTTCACCCTTTCATGAAAAATGTTTCCAGCCTCAGTCTTGTGCAAATAGTTGTAGCTGCAGTGCGTTCCTGGGCACAGCAGTCCCGTCATGTCCAGATGCACTGGTTGCAGCCGTCCCTTGCCAACCCCTCACTCTTGCCAGCTCTCTACCTCCTGAGCCTTGGCCACCAAGTGAGGTGATAGATATATTCTGTTTATAGCCAAACACTGCACAGTCACTCTTTCTCTGCACTTGGAGCAGTTGCTAGTCTGTACTTTTGACATTCTGCAAAGACTTCCCCTCGATGCTGTTTTATTATCTCTTAACCAACATGCCTAAAAATGACTCCTTTATTCCTCTCATTTCCCGCAGACATCACAATACAAACAAACCTCCCATATCACAAAGAGTGAAAATCATGCACGCTGATCTCTACCCAATTTAGTTTCTCAAATTTCTATTTCTTCTAGTCACCAGAGCTTCTGATATGTTCCCGCCTTTTTCTGGAGTGTGTGACCCATGACTTCTCTCCCCATTGATGCCATTCCTTCCTTTTTATCTTATTGTTTTCATACATTTTAAATTAAAATAGACATATCACTTTCACGCTTCCTTTTTCTCCTTCCAGGCTCTCCCACACATCTCCTCAGCTCTCAGCCTTGCTCAGCCTGGTCTCTTTCTTTAGCATGTCCTCCTCCCACTTGAAATGCCTGCTGCATCTGTGACTTTTCCCCTTGGGCATCCTAGCCCAGGGTGGCTACACCTCCCTCTGAAACAGTTGCCAGTTCCTCCCTAGCAATGTAGAACTTAGCACTTACATTGTGCCCAGCACCTTAGTGTGTAGTGAAAGCTTAGCTTAATGAGAATCATGCTTAGCAAAGCACAGATCATCTGAGTTGTGGCCCCTGTTTTAACTGAATGAGTCTAGGATTCAGACTGAGTCTGACCGACATGTTCCTGAGTGAGTGTGGAGCTTCTGGACCAGGGTGCAGACTGTTAGAACCAGGTGTGCCTTTGTTTTCAGATGTAACATTTGGGTGCAAGTAGCCCTCCATTTTTCTGTTTCCTACTGACCTCTCCTTTCTACATAGTCAAGTAGTTAACAGGACATTAATTTAAAAGGAAAGAAATAGTGTTTTCAATTGAACTTAATTACTTAATGAAGCCATGTCAAACTTCCACATTTTACAGTTTAAGCCAAGAAGGCTTTCCTACTGGATTAATTTAAAACAGTATGTCAAGTACAGTTGACCATTATGTCAAATAAAATTGATTCCTAGATGCTTGTTCATTTTGATGAAATATTTCACTGACTGTGTAAACTTGATAACATTAAAGAACTTTTCCTGGTAAGTGAATTCTAAAATACAGAGCAAACTCAACATCCTTGCTTTTGTTGGATGAATTATAAGAATAATTCTAAGATTATAAGAATGATTGGAATTGGGAATGATGCCAATAGATAAAGTCAAGGAAAGTGGTGCTGCCAAAGTTGCTGGGGGCAAACTTTGAGTGATACCATCTTTGGGTAGGTGAAGGTAACTCCACAGGGTGAGCCATGGAAGATGAGCTTATGGGCTCAGCTGATTGAAGCTGACATCAATTAGCCCACAGCCAGGCTCCACTTCTCATTTGGATTTCATATCACCAAAAATTCAAAGACATGATTAAAACATTTGGTTTCTAGATGTGATTGACATTGTTTTTAAATTTTTTTATAATATATTTACTTTATATCTCATTGTAACCCCCTCCCTTGTCTCCTCCCAGTCCCACACTCCTTCTCTCTTCCCCCAGATCCCTCTTCCCTAAACCACAGAAAGAGGGAGCACTCCTCTCCTACCATCTGACCCTAGCCTATCAAGTTTCATCAGGACTGCTTGTAATCTCTTTCTCCATGGCTTGGCAAGGCTGCCCTGCCAGTGGGGAGTGATTAAAGAGTGGGTAACAGAGTCCATGTCAGAGACAGCCCCTGCTCCCCATACTAGGGAACCCACATGAAGACTTAGTTGCCTGTAGACTACATCTGAGTCGGGGGTCTAGGTCTTTTCCATGCATGGTCCTTGGTTGATACATAAGTCTCTGCAGACCACCCTGGGCCGAGATTTGTTGAATTTGTTGGTCGCTTTGTGGAGCTTCTGTCCTCTCTGGGATGATTGCCATTGTTAAACTTGTTTTCCACTAACTTTTTCTTAGGTTAATGACAAATTCATAAGATGTTCTTGACAAACGAATTTTTTATTTGGTACCTTGTTTCTATAGTGACAATAACAAGTATAAATAAAGAAATTTGTTCTTACTTTGTTCTTATCCACCTGACAACATTTCGAATTACCTGGAAGGCAAACTCTGGGCATGCTTGTGAGGGTTTTCAGAGAGGTTGAACTGAAGTGG
>CM053744.1:94100473-94125650 GCA_028658305.1 Pachyuromys duprasi
AGCCCTGAGGAGACAGGATGAGCTGGGGTTGGATGGAAGGGGAGGAGGTCCTCCCCTGTTGGTGGACTTGGAGGGGGTGGGGAGGAGGGAGATGAGGGAGGGAGAGGGAATGAAGGAGGGGGGCTATGCCTGGGATGCAAAGTACCTAACCTGTGATTGATATAAAAATAAATAAATTTATAAAAAATTCAACAATAGCAATTATATACACACAGTAAGTATACAAATATACTATTGAACAGATAAATTGACCCTGGAGGAGTTTTCATTGGATAAACAGATCAGAGCTTCTCATCTCCAACTTAATATAGTCATTTTTATTTCATTAAAAAAAATAAAATTTCTTCAGTTACTGAGAAAATGTTGTGTTTATTTATGTGCCTAAAAGGAGAAGACACTGAAAGTAGTTGAGAAATTGTGATGGCCTAGAGTGAAAATTAAACTTAAATGGAAACACATAAGATATGCCTTTTGTAAAATCATTTTGAAATATATTTTGTCCCCTATAGCAAAAGTGACCAACCAGCTGACTGTTGTTGGTTGATATTTCCCCCCAGCCCCAAGCTCTCTGAGACTCAACATATACTTATAAATACCTAGGCCATATAGCTAGCCTCTCCTCTGACTAGCTCATAACTTAAAATAACCCATTTATACTAATCTACATTCTGCCACATGGTTGGTTACCTCTGCTCACGTACCATGTATCTGTCCTCCTGAGATCTTCTCAGGAAAATCTTCAGTGCATGGCTCTATTCCAGAATCCTGTCTACCTGCTGGATATTCCACATTCCATTCTACCCCTTTTTGTAAGCCATAGATTTTTTTTTAATGACAGGTGATGCTTCCTTACAGACACAAAAGATTCCTTCTACAGACCATGAGTCAAAATGGGATCTATGTGTCCTGTGCATGCAATGAGTCTTGTTTCTTTTGTTGTTATTTCTCTTGATCCTTTTGAAGATTTTCCACATACTGGCCTCCTTCCATCATTTTATTCACAGGAAAATTATTGTCCTAACAAGGCCAACTTACATGTCTAGAGTACCAATCAGTCACTGTGTGTATTTTTTGAAACATTTTGTTGATTCTTTGTGAGTTTCACATCATGTGCCCCAGACACAGCCATCTCCCCATCCCCTCATATCTGCCCTTCACTCTTGTAACCTCCTCCCAAATAGAACACAGAGAGAGAACCCAAAAAACATAACATAGAAAACACCTCACCATGGAGGCTGTAGTGTGTCACAGTGTATCCTACAGCACATCCCTCTCTCCACACATCTTCACTTGCAGATGCTCATTGCAATGAGTCATTGGTCTGTTTCTAGATCTCTGGCTTCTGTGACATCATTAATATTGGATTCACATCAGCCTTCCTCCTTGTTACCCTGTTGTTGCCCTGTGTCGTGGAAATCTTGCAGCGTTGGATCAGCAGGAATGGCCCTTTGACGAGTCCCAACTGTTAGCAGGTGATATAGGTTTTGTGGTGGCCCATCTAAAAGCCCTGGACCTAGGCCTAGGTTGCAGCCAAGCTGGTCAGCTGACTCTCCCTTATCTGCACCACCAGGGTGAGCTCTCTGGTACCGCTTCTTCCAGTCACCCAATGCTGCTATTGGCAGGAGGCAGGCAGCCCTCCTGCTCTCATGCCCTCTGGGCCAGCTCATCTGCATCCACACCTCCAGGGTCGGCTCCACTGTGTTGCCCAGGTGAAGTTCAGACCCCACTCTCCCTGCTACAGCCAGTGAAGGTGCGGGGTTAGCTCTCCAGCTCTCATACCCTCGGGGTCAGCTCTCCCAACTGCCATAAAGGAGCAAGGGGTGGGGGGAGATATCACCCCTGCAACACCACCTCATAGCAGATGAATAGAATGACATACCCTGCCTCTGTGTAGCCATGGACCCAGACCCAGACTTGGCCCTCAGTGTCAGCTAGGGCTGGGAGTTTACCATGCCCCCAGGTGGCGGGGCAGGCTGCTTCTCTCTACCCTCTCATCTCCAGTTCCATCTCTCTTCAGAATGCTCAAGCCACTCCACTTATTTTTCTCTCCCATCTGTCCACCACACGCCCGTACATTGTGGTGGCTCCTACTACAGGCATGAATAGCAGGTGACATCCTCTGGCCAGGATGTGCCTATAGCCTCCCTGTGCCATGCACTGGTCAGAAGGTCTGTGGGTGGCATGGCAGTCTGCAGGTCTGTCTGTCTTCCTCCTTCCATGCTGTGCTGCATGGTGTAGGCAGGGCTCTGTGTGTCTATGGCCCAACAGAGCCATGGAGTAGAGAGTAGATCTACGGGCGTCATTCCCAGCCCGAATCACATGGCATGTTAGAAAGCACATCTCTGTTTGCTTTCCTCTACAACTACACTGCCTGGATTTGATGTGATTTGATTTGATTTTTATGTGTCCTAGTCATAAAACTAGCTTTGGCCACAAAATTAGGCATCAGGCTAGGATGAACAAAGGACTGCAGTCTGCTCTGTCCTAGACTGATATAAGAACAATACCACCAGCAAGGTGTCTCTTTGTCCATTGCCACGGGACACTGTATATTTTTTATGATTTTCTTCTGTTTGAGGCCTGCTCCAAAGCAGTTTTATACACAGAGAGTCTCCACGTGTTAGAAGCTACAAACCTATTCGCTAGGCCTGTGGTTAGCGTTATTTTCTACCTGGTAGAAGATAGTAAACATTACTGAAAAAATAAGAAACATTTTATAGAAAATGTGTTTCTTGTGCATGTATATTCACAGCAGGTACACAAACCGATTGTGAATGAAAACTGAATTTCTCACTGGAGATGACAGTTTAGAAATCTGGCAACCAGTCCTCATTCACAGAGGGAAAGAAGCCTTAACATTAATTCAAAAGATATACTATATACTCGATACATGTATCATTTCACAAACACAATCATATTCATGCCACAGACATTTATATTCTACTAGTGCACATAGACATGTTTTCCAAACTCTTCTTTCACCTAGCTGATATCTGCAAGCTTCGGATATAATCTGAAAATTCCCGTCAACTAAAAAAAAAAAAAAACCATTCAGGTATCTTCTCCTTTCCAGTCCATGCGTTTTTCCATTTCTTTGTACCTGCCCTCCATCCCCCGCCTGCCCCACACACTGCTTATTTCTCAGTTACTATGGCTGAAAGTGAAAGAATTGTTTCTCCCAGTGCCTGGCCAGGCCTCTGTTCTGTGGCTGTCATATGAAATGCTGTGTAACTAAGTTCTTCAAATGTTTCAGACATAACATTTACACTTACAGATGAGCACAGCAGGCATTACGCATTTACAGCAGTTTCCTTCCCTTGCTTTCTACTTAGCAGAACTGCTGAGCCTTCACTGTGCTCAGCAGAGCCACATGTTCTCATAGTGTTAGTTGTCAACCTGAAAGAATTTAGAGCCACCAGAGAGATGGGCCTCTGCGCATGCCTGAGGGGGATTACCTTGATTATATTAATTGGTATGAGAAGACCTATTTTAATTGTAGATGCGACCATTCGATGAACAGAAGATTCTAGACCATATAAAATGGAGAAAGTGAGCTGAGCACTAGGATACATGCATCCCTTCATCATTCTTTGCTTCTTTAAAATTTATTTTTATTTTACATATATGAGTGTTTTGCCCAAGTATATCTATAACATGTGTCTGCTTGATGTTCAAGGAGTCCGAAGAAGAGGTCAAATCTCCTGGAACCAGACTGACCAGCTAGTTGTAAAGCATCACATTGGTGATGGGAACTGACCTCTGGTCCTCTAGAAGATCAGCAAGTGCTCTTATTGGCTGAGCCAACTTCACAGGCCTCTGGTCTCTGCTTCTTATAGATGCTGTGACCAGATGTTTCAAAATCCTGTTGCCTCAACTGCCCTGCAAACAGGAAGGTAGAATACACACCAAGAAGCAAAAACTGAAAAGCCGAGAAAAGGAAAAAAAGCACATGCTACATGAGAAAAGGAAGACATGAAGGCAACAAGAGGGTGACAAGTGGGGAGTGATAATGAACTGTTAAGAGGGACAGTCAGTCTAGAGATTGCTAGGAAGATATAAGAAAGGGAGATTCCGGGCTGTGTTCTAAATATGTAAGCATTTCCCCTTCGCTACATGTCCAAGATCCCTTCAGTAAAAGTATTTTATTGTATTTCTGTGTTGCATGGGGTCACACTGTTCATTGTGCCTCTAGACTCAGCAGACTGACTTGGGCTATGACTGCACTCACATTTCCCAAGGCCTGTGCTTGCCTTCCCAGTCAGAGGGTGACATCTGAAGAAGGAGGCTTAGACTTCTGCTTAACCACAACACTGAGCTTTGCAGGATTCATACTGGGGGATGATAAGTATCTCTTCTTGAGAATGGAGGCTTACTGAATTTGTAGATACTTCTCAGTTTGCCCAAAATTCAGAGTTTTTACCTTCTGCTATTATTTAGACCACAAGGAGAAGGAGAAGAAATTATCACCATGACTATAGAATTGTTGTTGAATATAACTATAACCATCTGAGATAGGAAGAATCTGTAAAAGTCCCCAGTAAGATTGTTGGGAAAATGACATGTACAATGCATACAGTCCTGTCCTGCTTTGCAATATGTCATTGGTGACCCTGAGACTTTTGAATAATAAATTGCCATGATTCTGTCCAATTCACAGAACTCAGGCCTGAAAAAACAAGCTCTCACATGACATCGGACAGAACTATTCTGGAATAAAACCATGTCACTGCCTTGCTTTAACAACTGGCATGTCACATCATTCCAATGCTGCAGGCCCTGCACAGACAGGAAGTGCTCAGGATGACATGATTAGTGTCACTCAGTTGCTACAGGAAAGCTGTGTTTGGGGAAGAATGAGATATCCAACATGTGCAATCCTGTGTGAGAAATTTAAATGTTGTCACATTTCAGCAAACCATTCTCCAATAAACAGGCCAAACACTTGGTATTTCATTGTGTAAGTGTGCCTTTTATGGGTAGCCTTTGTCAGTCTAAGCAATAGCAATAAATACCATTGTAACTGTAAATGATAACAGCTTCAAGGATATCTTCTTGTATGAGCTGACATGTCTGGACAATTAATTCCATCTCCATAACCTGTTTATATTGTGCAGTACTAGCTGGTCACTGAGACAATAAGAAGCTTTTCTTTGATGTACCTCCGTCTGAACATCTGCTTCGACTCCTGCACCAGATGTTCATCTTTATTTATATTCTTTCCTTAAGTTTGAGATACTCCTACTTTGGGTGAATTCATATTAATCCAATAAACTATATTACACAGAATGTCAAGAAAGCTAGCATATTTGCCAGAATTAAATGTAACTGCCTCAATCAGTCTTTCTTAATTTATGCTAGCCTTTCAAAACTTGTGTCAGCTGCTACAATTTCTATAATATAATCAGCCCAATCACATCTATCCATCCTTTCTTAATTTATGCTAGCCTTTCAAAACTTGTTCCAGCTGCTACAATGTCCATAACATAATCAGCCTAATCACATCTATCAGCGGCCATGTATATCTGAATCACTAGCAGGATCATTTCCATAACAAATAATGGCAACTGTTAATGTGGGTTGGCAATATACTGCATGTGCTATCTCACCAAATCCTCATAACGGCCTCACCCACTCCTCTCTTCTTCACACCAAGCACCAACCATACACTTTCCCCAAGTTGCTCACTCAACCTGTCTCACAAGCTGAGGCTCTCCAGTACTGGCGCTGACTAAATATTTTCTCACCCTGGGCAGTTTTCCACAGCTATTTGACCAGAGCCAATTGTGTTTCTGGAGAAGTCCTAAAGATGTTTCAGATTCCTGCCTAATGGCAGTCTCTGCGGTCTGATGGGGGCATGTGTTTAGAGAAAGGGGGATCCATGCAGAGAGGGAATGCTTCATCCTTTTCCCTTCAGCTGCTGTTGTTGCAGGATGGGAGGGACTTTCATTGGTGAGAGAGATTTATTGCTTACTTCCCGGAGAAAGCAATTTTTCCTCAAGTCTGAACATTTAGACAGGGGCATCCAAAAAGTCATGGATTTTTTTCCCCCTTGTAACCTAAAAAAGAGGAATCTGAATCAACCTAACTCCCCACTGTCGTAGGGGATGAGTAGCCATGAGCTTTGCAAAGCCACAAGGCAGAGGTGACATAGGACTCCCTCCTGGCAGATGCATGTGGAGAACCAGCTGCAAGCTTGTAGCCACAAATGGACTCAAATTATTTTGTGACTTTTGAAAATCCATCACGTGGCAGGCAGGTCACGATGGAAGGACCAGAAAGAGAATGGGTTCCAACTACAAACCTGGTCTATCAAGTGTCCCCAGAATAAAAAAAAAAAAGAAGAAGCAGGCCCTTCCACCTAATTGGTATAAAAAATGGGCCAATAAAAATTGACCACAACCCAATACCACAGAGATGCACTCACTTGTATAGCAGAAAACCATACTCAGAATGGCTATTCCTAACTGAATAAGGGCAGGATGCCTCCAAAATTAGGAACTCCATCACTATATCTAGGTTGTCATATCACTTCCATACCCTCTGCATTCTTTGTTTTACACTTAAATAAACTTGTTTTACTCTGCTTTGGTGTAAAAGGGTGAGTTCTTTTGCCAATGTGCAAAATACATACCTTGGATTACATAGCAGTAACACAAGTGCTGATGGGGAAGAAACTTCACTATGCCCTACACCACCCTCTCCTTTCCCTGCCGCCCACCACATCAAACAATGGCTGTGAAGTTGCAGTTTATTGGGCAATAGCTTTACTGGACTGTCAAGGGGCCTACGTCTTCTCACTGCCTATGCTCAGTGGGCAGTTTTCACCACCATCATGGCTTTGTCACTGATAGATGTATACTTGACATACCTTTTCCTACAGGCCCATCTCTCTGATGGTTGCCAACTCAAACAGCAGCCATTTCTCCAGGCATCTACCTTCCCTTGGAGGATCAGCCTCCACTGAGCAAAGCCTGAATGAATTATCTTCCCTTTCAGCTTTGCTCATGATGTGTCACATGCTCTAGTGATCAGTGCACTCATTTTCCTCAGGCCCCAACCTGAATGTCTCTTTCCACACAATTTGTTCAGTCAATATCTCAGCATATAACCTGTAGCCATTTATAGAGGCTGTTGATCTGTCAACATGTGGCTGGTCTTCCTAGCTCAAATCTTTTCTTTGCTGTTTGACTTCTCATCCCTGTGTCTCTGCTGCTGCCAAAGAGAATATTCTTAGCATATCATCTTGTGTAGAGTATTTATCTTGCAAGCACGAGGGCCTGAATTAAATGCAAAAATGCTGAGCATGGTAGCTCATGCTCATAATTCAGCACTGGGAAGCAGACATAGGAGGGTCTCCTAATCTCACCCGTGAGTCAGCACAGCCTATTGCACAAGCTGCAGACCAGAGAGAGACTCTGTCTCAAAAACCAAAGTAGACAGCTCCTAGGAACAAAACCCAAAAGTTGTCCCAGGCCTCTACATAAACATGTGCACACAACACACACACACACACACACAAGAAAACACATGTTAAAGTATGCTTCCCTTAGAAAGATCCATTAAGAAAAAAGTTCAGATACACTGACAGATTTTATAAGCCATGTCCATAGCTGAGCAGGGCCCCTGCTAACCGTTCTGACTTTCTCTTACTCTACTTTACAATTCAGACAGAAATTTCCTGCTCTGCTACCTCTGAAAAGTCTGTTTCCTTTGCCTAAAATAGTGCTTTCCTTTCTCCTGAGCCTTTTATGAATGTGTGAATATGGGTTTCTAGAGAACACAGGCTCAGACTTAGTGTGGCCTGTCAGTAATGATGGACAGGTAAGCAACTCTCCCTTTCCTCAAGTGTACTGTCTTTGTCTAACCTTCTGGAACTGCAGAGCAGCTAGTGAGCAGACCCTGGGACCTTTAACTACAGCGCGAGCATCTCAGCAATGTTTTAAGTTTTAGAGCGTACTCTTGTTTAGTTTTGTTTTGTTTTTCTAAGAAGTGTCATTCCTACACTTCTAAAATGTTTCCAGTGCTTTTCTAAACACTTAAAAACCACCAGATGGATCCACCAGTCTCCAAGAATTACAGAAAAACAACACAGACTGATAATACATTCCAAGAGGTAAAACGACCCGTGGTTCTGGTTTTTCTAACCTGTCCAGTCTTCACCGAGTCAGCAGGGCTCTCCATCCATCCACCTGTCTAGGTGCAGCTGCAAACATCGAGTCTACCCTTCTCACCCTATCTTCCATGCTGTCACCGTAGAAGGGGGTTTGATCTGAATTGGCAATAAGAAGATGGGAATCAGGACTCTGTTCAAGTAAGGTGAAGGATGGCAGCTCACACGAATAACCGTGTGTGGTTAGGCGTGTGTCCACAGGGCATTAATCAGAATGGGAACCTCCCCGATCTCCATCACGGAAGGGATTACAACATGGCTTTCCTCTAATGAATTCTTCACATTGGCAGCTCTTTTTCTCTTCCCTAATTTTCCCCTGGATCCTCACTTCCAGAACCTGCTCCTCCTGTAGAGGCAGCCTTTGCTGGCCTAGTCTTTGTATGAGAACATGTGGTAGTACTTTTCCTTGAGTTAGATCTTGAATTCGAGCAACACCTGTTGCATTCAAGCAACAGGCCAGCAGGCATGGAGTCTTAGGCCCTACCCCAGAAATGCAATGCGTAGACACTTGCCAGTCTCCCTGGCAGGGATGCCAGTGCCTCTCCTCGGTCCCCAGCCATGTTTAGGACCTCCAGATGTTAGACCTGATGTGATGGTTTGCCATTCACCGTTCATATCTTCTTCAGTGGTGACAGCCGTTCCCTGTTCCATAGAGTGTTGACATACAAAAGCCTGAAGCTCAAAGAAGAAACCAAGATAGAGAGAGGCAGGAGAATTGTCAGTTTGAAACCAGCCAGGCCAACAAAAACAATATACTGTCTTAAGAAATAAATGAATGATAAATTAATATATATATATATATATATATATATATATATAATGAAATAAAGCAGTCTTTTGATTTATTTTGTGAGAGTGACCTTTTCAACCACATGAGTGAACAACCCAAGACTTGGAGAAGTCAAGAGACGACGTGCACAGTGTCCCAGGCCTACTTTACAACAGCCTTACTTCCTCAATCAACATGCGTTCTAGCTTATAAAGATGTTCTAACTTCTAACTTCTTAGTTTGGGGAGCCATCTATCCTGGAACTATAAGTTTGAGAGCAAACTATCGCAGGCCTATTGTAAATGTGCTCTAAAATTCTCTAGATGCTACAGTGGCCAGCAAGGCACGTTCTAGTACAGATTTTAGAAATGGGGCTTATGAGATTCCCTTGCTTGGGGTCACCCAGTAAAAATGGAAATGGTTATGAGGGCACTATCTGAATTCAGTTCTTGTCCATGCCTCTCAGGGTAAGAAGCTCCACATAGTTCCATAGTTTTTTGAAACATAAGTGACATCATTGCTATAGATTATATCTGGGCTTCTCCCCATCCCAGTGTTAAAGTGTCATTTTCACTCCTTAGTGTTGTAGTTTAAAAGTAAGGACCAAAAAAAGGCTTCTCATCCCTGAGAGTCTGGCCTCAAAAGAGACTGTGCAATGCTTGGTTTCTTCCATGATCTTTCTTTTGCTTCCTAACAAGGAGGTGGATAGCTTTGCCCACCAGTGTGCTCATTGCCTTGTCATAGGCCCAAAAGCAACAAGCCACCTAGCCATGGATGAAAAACTCAGAAGCTGTTGAATTTGAGTGCGCTTTCTTTCTATACAAAGCACCTCAGCCATTTTGTCACAGTTAGAAAGTGAAAGTAGCTCTTCTTAGCACACCAGCTCTATGTTATCTGGCTTTGGGCCACTTTTCTTTCTGCCTCTGCTAGCTCTCTTAGCACAGGAAGCTTCTTGTATTTCCTCAGACTCATGTCTCAGCCCCACTCTTTACTCCCCATTCATATCTCCAGCTACCTCTAATGAATATACTATTCAGCTTTACTCCTTTTCTTTGAAGCCACCACTGTCTGTCTCATCACTAACTACTCTGTCAAAAAAAGGTTAAGTTTAATAATTGGTCTTCTGGCAGGACTAAAGAACTGACCACATAATAATGTGATTGTCTATTCAGTTGGCTTTCATTACTACCAGACCCAACCATTGCTGAAGGTATAGTTTATATAATTTTGTATCCCCAGAGTTTATAATATTGAAAACAAAGCAGAGATCAGAAGAATTGTTGAATGAATAAAAGAGAGGGGGAAGAAGCAGTAAAAGAAGATGTTAAGTATTGAATATGTCCACCTCTTCATAGAGCAGACAAGACTTCTGTTATCCTGTACCCAAATGAGACTGCTTCTGCTCTAACAGAATTGTGACTTTTATTTTCATCTTTTCAACCTTGCTGGGACATGCAGATCTTTATACGGGGTTCTTCATTAAACTTCTATCTGCATTTGTCCATTTGACTCCTTATAGTGAAAAGAGTCTGTCTAACAACAACAACAAAAAAAACACCTGTGTATCTAAAAGACAGTGGTTTAAAGATGTCCTCTCTAAAATAAATAAATAGATAAGGTCCAACAGAATTTTAAATATAGGACAATAACCTAATGGAACTTACTGTGTCTCCAATGAACTTAGGTTTGGGACATGTTTATAGTCTATGAAATCTTCCCAGAGCACCAACCATCTGCATGTTAGTATTTGAATAACAAGCTGACCTTTCAAATTTCGTTCATCATGTTTTCATGTTACAAATTGTGTATTGGCTTTGGTAAGTTCATAGGTATAAATACACAGAGTAAAGAAAAGCAAACCAATCAATGCTCATGGGATTCATAAGCACTCACTCTCCCCTTGGTGGCTGTAAGAGCAGAGCGGCTGTGCGGTGACTGCAGAGCCAGTGGTATCCCAATGGTCCTCAGAGCCATTGCATGACGGTGATGCAGTAATTAGCTTCGCTTAACATAGAAGGAAATAGAGTTTCACTCACCCATAGCTATACTTCAATCACATGGCAGTACTGCAACTTGAACTAAAGCACAGAGCCATTACAGAGTCCTTTCAGAATATGACATGTTATCATACTACCAGACATAGACACTGTTCCAATAACCTTCCTGCCATTAAGGGGTAGGGGTGCTGTTACATTTCTGCTCCATCTACCTCTCAACAATTTTGACTACCTAAAACCAAGCTTTTGATTTTTTTTTCCTGCCTACCTAAGACTCTAACAATTCTGTTGCTGCTGTCTGTTGCTGCTGTCTGGAGCTCATCTTCTGCAGAGAAGAATCTATCATTACAGCCTAACACACAGAAGGTGCAGGGAAATGTTTTGTTCGCTTCCTTCTATTACCTCCTTTCATTCTCTTCTCACCCCTTCCTCTTCTAACATATACACTATATTTTAATCGGGCTGATCTCAGGAAGTAAAGATATTCCCACCCTCCTCATCCCCTTCACAACTTCATTGCTTGTCATTCTTTCCACATTTTTGCTCATGCTGATAATTCTCCATTGAATTGATCCCATCTTCCCCTTAGTATTCCTTATAACAAGTTTTGTTCCCTTAGAGAAGCTTTGGTACTATTCTAGCCAACATAAACAGCCCCCCCTCCTCTCTCTCTCTCTCTCTCTCTCTCTCTCTCTCTCTCTCTCTCTCTCTCTCTCTCTCTCTCTCTCTCTCTCTCTCTCTCTCTCTCTCTCTCCATCTGTGTGTGTTAAGAAAAGAATCCTCCATGTCTCCAATTCTTTCTCCACTCTCTTGAGGCACTTCATCAGTATCAGGCACACTGTAGAATTATGGGATCATTCTTCAGCTGGTGACTGTAGCATGTGGAAGGAAGAATTCTCTCACATCAGTGTCTGTTGAGTTTCTAAGGGTTTTAATGCCTTTCTTACTTGGTGTGGCCTTGTACATAGTATGGGGAAGGGCATCTCACAAACTTATAAGTAATAATATTTTTATGTGTGGTTGGGATATTATAAAGTGCTTTGTGTATGAGCAGAGTGTAGGCTTAGATTTTTCAAAAACTCTACTTTATTTAGGGTTCTTAAATACTTCTACCTCCCTTCCAACCCTCTGACCCTCCAACCCTGAGGTAGGGAATGAAGAAGGTTATTAGGAAAAGGGGGTTGTGGACCTTTTAGGACATAGTTCTTTGGGGTTATTCCACTTTTCATTGTTCAGATATCAGTAGTCCAGCCAAAAAGCAACCACCAAACAGCAACACGAATCAACAGCAGGGGCATGATTCAGCAGAAAAAGCAAGACTCTGCTAAGTCAGGGAAAGTAGCAAGACTCAGCCCGAGTGCCAGGAGAAATTCTTTGGAGCATTTCTCTCTGAGAAAGTGAAGTGTAGAAAAACGAAGACCAATGAAGCGATGTGGACCTTGCAAACCGTGGCGATGCAAAAGTGCTGTCTTCCTGTCCATGGGCTTCTCTTCATCTCTTCTCAGAGTCCATGTAAGACTGTTTTACAGGAGACAGCTTCCAGCAAAACATTACACGCCCTCTCACATGTCTGTTTTCAGCTGACCAAGGTCATGTGCCCCCTCATGAATTTGTTTTCAACTGATGATGAACTAAAAACATTTCCACATCCCACATTTGGGACCAAAACAAAAAGCACATAAAAGAAACCAAAATATTCACTACGGCGGAGGGCTGGGTAAATATTACTTAGTACCGGCATCTCAGCAGTAAAACACAAACAGGTCAGAGGACGACTGAATCTGGATGTGGCATCCAGAGGCAGAGGAGACTGCTCAGGAATTGATGCCACATGGTTTGAGAGAAAGCTCACAGGATACCAACCGGCAGCTTTGCATTTTCTGTATTCTCTTTGCATTGCCTTTTTCACATTCTTTTCTTTGTTTTAACTAGCTCACAAACAGGATTGCTATCTATCTTAATTTATAACTAAACACTAAAAACAAACTTTGCTCTTTAGTTTCCCTTCTCCTGTGGATCATTTTGGGCTCCCACTTCCCTAAGCAAGGCTCTCTGATATCTAAAGAATGTCCGTCTAAGATTCTGCTTTGCTGGCCCCTCTTCTCTGTCCACCATGAATCTGCTGTGCAGGTGACAGGAACAGGTTTCTTGCAGGGGTGCCTCACACACCTGTCTTCTTCCCAGCTGTCACTGCTCTGCTAGGAATTCCAAAGGGAAGGGCCCCAGTGTTGGTGACACCAACTGCTGAGCTGCCAATGATATCTCACTCCAGGACAGTGTTGACAGGAAAGAGAGAGGCTGAGGAGGTGTGCTCCCTGGTGGCAGGTGTGAAGGGGGCCTGCTTTGTGGCAGACATGGCTACCAGTCAAGAAGCACATGCCTGGCTTAGAGTACTTTTTCTGTCTTTGTTATGTCCAGCTTCAAGAATAGAAAAGAACCTGGAAGAAAAGTTCTTGAGGACAATTTGTTCACTGAGCATGCCTAAACACCAACTACTGAGATAGTTATGTGTTCATTTGCCTTAGTTTTGAGCTACACAGCAGGCTGATTTACCTGGATAGTAATGTAAGAGAAAGCAATCATGAAAAGATCCTTGCATCAAAGCAAAGACAGTTTCTTTGATCAACCTAAAGATAATCCAAGCATGTTTCCCAGGCATCTTAGCATTAGTTTGGCATAGTTGCTCTTTCTGTCTAGAACCATTAATGCCCAGTACCTCTCTCCTCCTGTTTTCTACAGTTTTTTTGCTTTCTCACTTCAAAACGTTCAAGAGCTGCAACCCGTGACCATTACTCTGCCAGCAGCCCTCTCTGTCCCTGCCTGTTCACTGGACTCTCAATAATGTTTCGTAGTGAATTTTTCATCTTCCAAATCCAATGTAGGGGCCTGGACACAAGCGAAAAGAATGCATCTGTGTGTGGTTCCATTCTAATATGCTTGCTATATCTCTGTTGTGCCTGAAGGCAGTGACTGTGCATTGTGTTGCTTCTGAGTGAGTGAGCATCGGCATGAGGATTTCCTAAGGTCCACTTGTGTGCTTAGTCTCTCTCTCTCTCTCTCTCTCTCTCTCTCTCTCTCTCTCTCTCTCTCTCTCTCTCTCTCTCTGTGTGTGTGTGTGTGTGTGTGTGTGTGTGTGTGTGTGTTGCTCTCTTTCTCTCTTTCACTCTCTCGCTCTCTCACTTGCTCTCTCTCTCACGGTAATTCCTTTGAATAACATTTACTCCATGCTGGAAAGAATTATTCACTCTCAGTCTTGGAAGCTCTTTCTTTTGCATACTGGTTTATGTAGCTTTGCAGAGTCTTTTGGGATCACTTGACTCTCTGGGGGACTATTATTAGAATAGTATTATTAGGGTAGTATTCTTATTGAAAATAGACTCTTCTCTCATACATATATATATCCTAACCACAATTTCCTCTCCCTCCATTCCTCCTAGCTCCTCCTCCACCTCCCCTCTCCCTCAGACCCACTTCCCCTTGGCCTTCTCTTCAGAAAAGAGCAGGTCTCTAAGACAAAACAAGATTCAATAAGACAAGGTGAAGGCCCTCAAATGAAGACTAGACAAGGCAATAAGGTAGTATGTTCTTTCTTTTTTCTCTTCTTTTCTTTCTTTTAATCACCTTAACTCTCCACAATCATTTTTATCATTGAAAAAAAAAACTAGTTTTTTTTCTTTTTTTAGTGCAGGCAAGAAGTAATGAATTTCAATTAAATAAAAACTGACTCATAGAGATGGATTTACATGAAAAGGTTCATATTGGCCAGGGGTTGTAGCACACACTCAATCTCAACACTCAGGAGGCTAAAGGAGGTAGATGAAGAGTTTAAAGCCAGCCTCTGTATAAGTCTTAAATCTGGGGTCAACGTAGGAAGGAGTTGCATGCTGTATCATGGTTTTACTGTTCCACTTTTAAAGCACACTTACATCAGACAGACAGACATTGTGAAAATAGTCACCATCAGCCTTTATTGATAATGTAACAAAATATTGGATGATGTTCAGCAATGGATAAAGAAAAGAGATCTATGTTTTCTCACAGTTCTGTGTCATGAAAGTACAAACTAGGACACATCTGCTGTACTAGTAAGGGCCCCGGTGGCTTAACAACATGGCTGAGAAGCAACGGCATGTATACAAACAACAAATCAAGAGAGCAAGAAAGAGCCAGGATCCATCTTTGGGCAAACAGCTCCTGCAGGAAATCTCCCACGGCTCTGATACTCAACCCCATCCATGAGAGCACAGGTAATCCACTAGCAGTGAGAGAGCCCATGCCCAGAAGCTCACGAGAGCAGACTATCATCTTCTCCAAGGCCTGGCTCCAATAGGCCCTATCCATTTGAGCCACTACATTGCCACCAAATCTCCAACACACAAATTCCTGGAGAACAAATCATATACAAACGTAGAATTCACTGTAAGCTTACATTTCAAGCAGATCATAGTACCAACTACAATAAATGACCTTCTACTTATGAAATCTTTCAAGGGCATGAAAGATTTCTATACTGTTCTCTGAAGCATTCTCTTCTATACTATTGAGCTGACAAAAAGAATTCGTCGAGAGTATACAATTATCATAAACATTTATGTACCAAATCTAGAGGCCCACAATTTCATAAAACAAACATTGAAGCATGAGAGACCACATAGGACTAGACACTATAAAAACAGGTAACTCCAAGACCTTACTCACACATCTAAATAGAACCTTCATATCAAAAATCAACAAAGAAACCTCAGAGCCAAATAACATAGTAGGTCAACTGCACTTACCAGACATCTATAGATCATACAACCCAACAAAGAGAGAATGTATATTCTTCTTAGGGGCAGATGGAAGGTCTCTAAAACTGAGAATATTATAAATCACAAATGAGCTTTAACAGCATGGGTAATAATAATAGTAATAATAATAATAAATAATTCCATGTATCTTTCAGACCATGGTGGCTGAAACAACAATGAACTTGCTGAAAAAGACCACAGAGGGCTATTGAAAAACTTTACCCAGCAGGGTACCAAAGGAGATGCTCATACTCAGAGCCAAACTTTGGGCAGAGTGCAGGGAATCTTATGAAAGAAGGGGGAGATAGGAAGGCCTGGAGGGGACAGGAGCTCCACAAGGAAAACAACAGATCAAAAAAATTCTGGGCACAGGGGTCTTTTCTGAGACTGATACTGCAACCAAGGACCGTGCATGGAGATAACCTAGAACCCTTAGAACCTTTGCACAAATGTAGTCCACAGCAGCTCTGCCTCCAAGTGGATTCCCTAGTAATGGTAACGGGTTGTCTCTGACATGAGCTCAGTGGCTGCTCTTTGATCACCTCCCCCTGATGGGGGAGCAGCCTTACCAGGCCACAGAGGAAAACAATGCAGCCAGTCCTGATGAAACTTCATAGGCTATGGTCAGAGGGAAGGGGAGGAGGATCTCCCCTATCAGTGGACTTGGAGAGAGGCATGGGAGGAGATGAGGGAGGGAGGCTGAGATTGGGAGAGGATGAGGGAGGCGGCTACAGATGGGATACAAAGTGAATAAACTGTAATTATAAAAATATAAATACATTTTAAAGTGAAAAAAGAAAATATATATTATATATAAATAAAATATATCTTGCTTACAATAGTCTCAAAATACAGATAAAATAACTACAAACAAACCTAACCAACAGGATGAAAGACTTTTACAATGAAACTTTTAAGACACACATGAGAGACAGAAGAAGACAAAAAAAAAAAAAAAAAAAGGGAAAGACTGTCCACACTTCCAGACTGGCAAAATTAATAGTGAAAATTACTAACCTCCTAGAGTAACCTAGATTCAATGCAATCTTCATAGAGATTCCAACAGCATTCTTCAGATCTTGAAAAAAAATATTAAATTTGTATGGGAACAAAATAGGCCACAGACAGATAAAGCTATCTAAATAAAAAGAATACAACCAGAAGCCCAGAAGCATCACATTACCTGACCTAAAACTAAGTGATAAAGACAGCATGATGCTGGAACAAAAAGTCATGTAGACCAGCAGAACATAATGGAAAACCCAGAGATAAATCCACACAGCTATAGACTGCTAATTTTTGACAAAGATACTGTATTAGTTTGCTTCTCTGTTGCCATGATAAAACATTCTGGTTTGGGGGAAGAAAGGGCTGATTTCATCTTACAATTCCCAGGTCATAGTTCCTCACTGAGGGAAGCCAAAGCAGGAACTCAAGTCAGAAACCTGCAGGCAGGAATTAAAGCAGCACCCACAGAGGAACATAGTTTACTGGCTTGCTTCCTCTGACGTGCTCAGTTTCCGTTGTGTGCAGTCCAGGCCTGTATACTCTGACATGGCACTACTCACAGTGGTGTGGGCCCATCTATGTCAACTCACAATCAAAAAATAAAATAAAATACCCCACGGACTATATAAATTTAGTTGGCTATAAAGAAGTGAAAATGAAGTAAATGATGTACAGATGCATTTAATATGTGCAAGATCACAGAGATGTGCTTTTCTGGATTATTCGGACACCTTCCTAGTGGTACCCTACCTTTTTTTTTTTTTTTAGATTTGATGGTAGTCAGGCTGAGGCAAAGAAAGAAATCAAAGAGGGGAGAGGTGGGAAGGAGTGGAGAGGGAAGAGAGGAGAGTAAAGCTCACTCCTATCAAGCCATCTCATCTCATTATCAATCCTTTGAATCACTTTTCCTTCCTACAGCATTTCCCTAAGGCCTGGCTTCATGTGACTTGGCACCATCTATTAGGATGCAGTAGTTTCATTAAAATACTTTTGTGTTAACCAGACCTCTTGAACCTTGTACAGCATATAACGTAAAACTAGTTCACATTGTAAAGTTTATAAGTAACAGACATTGATAAAACATTAAGAAATCAGACACCGAGCTAGGCACTTGGAGCAGTGACTTAGCATACATCGTAGAGTTTGAAAATGTCCCCCAAAGGATTAAGAACAAATTCTTTCACTGAAGATACTGAAAATGAGTTTCAAGGGAAAGCTAGAGTGAGAAAACACTGGAAAGAAAGATCCCACACTAGTGAATACGAAACAGATGCATGTTAGCTCTATTTTTAATACATACAACTGTTATTTTCTGAATTATCAAGAAATAGATTTGGTATCCTGAACTCTCTCATGGCAGAAAATACAAAAATCAGTAGCTCTTAATTATGGTCCCACAGACTTACATTCAAAGCATTCAAATTCCAACCTACAAATTCCAAAATATTGCTTTTATCATTGACACAAGCAGAGGGTTCTTAGGGAAGTCCTTTAGAAAGTGATCCTGCTCCTGGGCTGCCCACAACCCACCAGGGACTGTGACTAGCAAGCGCTGCAGCTGATTTCAATCTCCACAATGATGCATAGGGAGAGATGCAGTATCTAAAGTAACTGGCAGCTGAACAACAAGGCGCTTTAAAGATTAAAGTCAACACTTTCGATTGCACTGAAGACTGAATAGGAAGCTAATGCTGACCCTCGGGTCCAGGTGTAATATCATCCATATGTTTTGGACTATAGCTGTGAAAGAAGTCTAGCCCTCGGCATTACAGACAATAAAATCCAATACGCTATATTGTAGCTTGATGTTTAGAAGACTAGGAGCACAGAGGCATGGTATAAACACAACATCTGTAATGAAAATTGTCCTTGGGCACAGAACGCTGGCTAGAAGCATTGGTGGGTATCTTCAGATCTTAACCAGAGATAAGCTGAATAAATGCCCAATACCTGGAATCTTGGCTCAGCTATGACTCAGTGCATACCTCCTAATGGTACATCTGCACAGTGGAAATACTGGCTACATCAACAGCTGGGTTGACCTCGTCCAGTGTAAGAAGGAATATATTTGAGTCCACCTGTGAGTGAAAGTTAACTGAACACCCTAAGATCAAAGCAGAAGATCAAACAAAAATTATTTTCTCAGCAAGCCCAGTACCCTAAAGAAACAGCCCAGCCTGAAAGAAGACTGTCCTTGAATTAAACATATCAAATGTAAAATCTTACTAGAAACCCTAAATCAAACACGCCAAGAGCACCCCTGCCAATGTGAGAGAAAATTCTCCAAATAGTATAGCTTTGTTTTAGCCGCTGCCATATGGGAAATCTTATGTAGTAAAGTACACGCTTGAAATTTTTCAACTTATATTTAGTGGGGGAAACAATTTATTATACCAATTATAAATGTATGACAGATAGGTATGCCTCCTTTCTAGCTCTTGGCAAAGCCTCCTTTTGGCTGAGTAGTCTTTGGTTATTAAAAGTATGACCATCATCATTCACACCTATGTTCTGAAATTAAATAGACCAATTCTATGATGAAATCTTCTATAAATTCGGTGACCGTAGAATGTCTTCCCACTCTGCACCATAAATTATCTAGAGTACCACTTTCCCTAGCGCAATGAACAGGGCCAAGACTGACCAAAAGGCACACTGTAATAAAAACCATTGAAGTTCCTTAAATCACTTTTGGCAAACCATCCATATTTAAGTTTATTCTGGAAACACTTTATCAAGAAAACCATAAAAGATTCCATTAGCAGTGCGTTCTTTCATCCTGAAATGTGTAGTTGGATCTGTTAAAATGCTTGGTCCCTCTAATATGTTAGCAACATTATAATGTATGTACATAGGTAGCCTGAATAAGTAATGAATATCAATTTGTATTCTGGGGTAAAAATGTCAAAAACTGTCCTGGATGTGTGTGGTACCATATAGAGAAGTCTGTAGCCCACCAGTTATTTAAAGTAAGAATGTATCAACTGGATAAAGAAGCCAAAGGATGTCCTATCTAAGCAGGTGAAGGTACAGTGGGGATAATATCCAGCCTAGAAGCATAACACTAGATTTTTTTTTTGCCTGTCATGGTAGCTGGCATTGACCACTGTCTACTTTAAAGTACCAAGGTTGCTTCCTCTGGCTGCTTCAGAAAAGCTACTACTGTTAGATTCTCAAGGAAAATGTCCAAACTCATCAGGATGGTGTCTTGGCTAGCTTTAAATGTCAGCTCATCAGAACCTAAAATCATGTAGGAAGAGAGTCTCACTGGAGGATTTTTCTAGACATCTAGGTTGGCCTAGGGGCTTGTCCATGGAGGATTGGCTTGACTGTTAAATAAAGTGGGAAAATCGGCCCTGAGTATAGTCAGCATCATTTCATGGGCTGGGCCTTGAACTGGATGAGAGGAGAATAGCTAGCTGAGTATGAAATAAACCACCAAAGGCCAACATATTCAACTCTCTCTGCCCTTGACTGTGCTGTCACTTTTGGCTCTGATTTCCCGTTAGTGGCCCATTGTGACCTGGAACTCTAAGCTGAAATTCACCCTTTTACTTTAGGTGTTTTAGGTTTGCTTAGGAGTGGCTTTAGGTCAGGGTGTTTTCCCACAGCATCAGAATCAGAAGCACAGCTAATGACTCTACTAATGGTTGTAGTACACCCAGTGTTTTCCAAGCTTGAAGAGAAGTCATTGCTTATCCACTTAATAGTCCAAGCAAATTTGTTAGGTGAGGGAAAGGTTGGGAGAGACCTCTGAACCATAGCAATCACTCAGACAGTCAAGGGCCACAATGAGGGAAGAGTCTGAATCATACTTGGGAAATGATTTTAAGGGTCAAGCCGGCATTCAAATATATGTAATTCTACTGCCTCCTGTTGGCTGGAACTCAGTCACCTTTTCATATATGAGACTAAAGAAGGCTGGAAAATCAGACTCTTACAGTGGGAATAAAGAGATGGGGATGTTTTCTAAAAAACAGTTTTACGCTGATAAATATTACAAATACTTATTACTACTAAAACTAGGGTTGTAGCTAGAGATACGGTGGTCAAGAGCGCTTGTTTTACTTGCAAAAGGACAGGAGTTCCATGCTCAGCATCCACGTGGTGGATCACAATCGTCTGCAACTGCAGTTCTGGAGAGCTTGATGCCCTCCTCTAACCTCTGTGGGGCACTAGGGAAGAATGTGCTGCAACTGACTCCACTCAGGCAAACCACTCACACACATAAAATGTTTTTGATGTTGTTCAAACTGGTTTGCATGGTCATCCCTTGTTAGGAAAAAAAACTACCAATTCTTTCACTCTTTCTTTTTGTTTCTCTGTTTGTTTCTGGAGTCAGAGTTTCTCTGTGTAACCCTGAACTTCTTTTGTAGACCACGCTGGCCTTGAACTCACAGTGATCCATTAGCCTCTGCGTCCTGAGTGCTGGGATTAAAGGCGTGTGCCACCATGCCTGGCTTACCAATTGTTTCTTTCCAGCTTAAAAACAATGCTTTTATTTTTAAAGTCCCTTTTTCATTTTTCTCTTCTTGTTTCCCTTCTTATGTGGAACCTGTGTTGTTAATCATCCGCTAATGACCTGGCTGGATGGGTGGTGAGTAAGGAGCTTTACTTTGTAGTATGCACTCACATTCAAAAAGAAGAGATGCAACCGGCAATAAAACATGACACATAAACAGTAGTTAATTTTTAAATGGAACATGAACTTAAATGTCAATAAATGTTTTATTGCTGCACTCATAAAAATCACAGTTCTTCAAGCAGCTTAAGCTACGGGAAATATGACCAAAACTTAGAGTGATGTCATTAGTCCATAAGAGATCCACTCTACTTTTAAGCAATTATACAGTTTTTATCCTGTAACATTAAGAAACTGTTGGTGAAGAACAAAATGCTGGAGAAAATGCTGTGAGAATGAATGAGTAACAGCCTCCTTCGCTCTCGTGGAGACCCTCAGGAGAGCCCTCCTTTAGCAAATTCCTCTGACATCACCATGCGTCAGTCATCTTGTTCTTTTCACAAGAAGAAAGGCTTCCAGAGCGTGGGAGTGTTGCAGAGATCGTCATGCCCCCTGAAGCAAAATATGCATAAGTCCCTATGTTTTTGTTAATTGTGAAAGATTATTTTGAGAAATGCTTTTTCTTCAGTAAAATGTATCAAAAAAGAGGAGGGAGGAACACCGGGCGGGGGGACACATTATAAACAAACATTAGAAAGGAATGCCATCAGCAAGCCCGAAGTAGGACACCAGAGATCGGTTATGGCCACTGACTGGGCTTCCTATCTCTGTGACAAAAACACCTGAGATCAATGACCTATAGGAAGGAGGGATTTATTTTACCACATGGAGCCAGAGACTTTATGGCCACTTGGGCCAGTTGTTTCAGACCTGTGACAAGGCAGAAGAATGTCATGTCTAGGTGCAGGTAATGGAGGACTCTGCTTCTAGCCTGATGGCCAGGAAGCAAAGAGGGACCGGAAGAGGGACAGAAAGAAGGACAGTTCCCAGTAACCCACACATGCAAAGACCCATTTTTCCCACGAGGCTCCACCCCCAGGCTTCTTCCCGCCTCTTAATAGCGCCACCTTCTGGAGACCCAGGCCTTAACACATAGGCTCCAGGAGCCAGTCAAGGTCTGGAGTAATCACTCCATAACCCCAGCACTCACAATTTCTTCCTCATAGATAGCGATTGCAAGTTCAGATATGTCTCCAATGTGGAAAGTGGCAATCATACAGGTTGTGCTGGACAGAGCATAACTGCAGGCTGCAAGCAGGGCCTGTCACCCTTCGCTGGTTGAAGTAATCAAACCACTCTAGGCACCAGGAGGGGCTGGTGATAGTGAACTACGATTCAGCACTGTGCTTTACATGGACTGAGGAGACACAAAGTACCTTTGGTTGCAATATCCTTGTAGATATTCTTATTGGTCCCAAGGAAACTTAAGAAAAGTTAGATAAGTAGGACCGAGAAAATAGCACCATTGGCCAAGTGCTCACAGACATGAGGACCGGAGTTCAAAGCCCAGAGCCCACGTTAAACAGCCAGGTATGATGACGTGTGCTTATAATCCCAGCAAAGGAGAGTTGGATCCCTGAGGCTCACTGTTATCTAACTAACCTATGGAGCAAGCCCTGGGCTTGTCCAATAACCTGTCTCAACGGGAAAGGTGGATGGTGCCTGAGGTGGAGCTCTGGCCTCCACATGCATGTGCACCCACATTCGTGTGTACCTACCTGCACACACATGGACGGGTGCACACATAGACACAAAGTAACCTTAGGGGGCAAAGAATGGCTCAGTCAAGCACACTCGCTGCTCTTCCAGAGGCTGGATTCCCAGCAGGAACCCATGAAATCTTAAAGGAGTTTGAGGTGGAAAGGGGAGGTCCTTGTCCCTGCTTGTCCATTAAAGCAAAGGTTCTAAAACTGTGGGTCACAGCCCCTTTGGCAAACCTCTGTCTCCAACAAAATTTACATTTCAATTCGTAACAGTAGCAAAATTACAGTTCCGAAGTAGCAATGAAAACAGTTTATGGTCGGGGGTCACCGCAACATGAGGGAGTGTATTTAGGATGACAGCATTAAAAAGGTTGAGAACCACTGCTTTAAGGGAACTAGGGTGGTTTAGGCAGGGCAGAGAAACGCTGAAGCCAGGGTGAGGTGGAGGGGAGCAATTCAGCTCCTTTTGTAGAAGTGTCCCGCACATTAGAGGTTGAAAACCACCTGTATGACTAGGCTGTCATTTTCTATGTGAGGTTGGCAGGGCCAAAGGAATCTTAGTGGAGGAAGCCTGGAGGAGTAATTTTTACTTTCTGCACATTGTTTATTCGGACCAGACTGCTCCCAAGAGAAGTGGAGAGTGGAAGCAGATAAAAGAAATTAGTAGGACAGCTCGTCCCGTTGGAAAACCATCAAATTTACCCTGGGATTCCTGGAGTTTGGCACATACCCGTGGCACCTGGGAAACTCTGCTACTATGGAAACGGAAGCGGTTGACCAGACGGGTCAGGAACGGGTTTTGGGGGAAGGGAGCCGATCCGTTCAGGAACTGGGCGTGGTCTCGGTTACCAAGGCGTCAGGGACGCTCAGGCCTTGCCTCAGCCCAGTTTTGAAGCCAATGCACCTCCCATCCTTCCCATGGCACCCAAGAAGGAGAAAGTCACCTCCGTGAGCTCAAACGCTAAGATTTGGGAACCCTCGCTCATAGCTGCACCCTGGAACCAGGTGAGCCTTGCCTGCCTCTCAGGTCCCCTCAGCCCAGGCTGGGAGACCTGAGGGAGGAGGGAACAAACACTCTCTGCTCAGTATTGCTCTCTCAGGTCTCTACACTTCCCAAATCACCCAGGGTATCCTGGGCAGGGGGTGTTTGACAAAGGAGTGAACAAAGGGGCTGGGGATGCAGCTCAGCGGTGGTGCTGAGGGAGGCTCTAGGTTCGACTGGCCTCACCAAAAGGAAAACAAGACAGGAATGGACTCTCTGCCCTGCAATTTCAAAAAGGGGTGACAGTGTGTGAGGAAGACAGGAGGTGCCCTTATGACTCTTCAGGCCCCTTTTCTGGGGGAGGCTTCCAGATGCTGTGTCCCAGTTGTACCAAAGCTGTCATCCTCCCTGTTTCCTTCCTAATAGGCTGCTAATCATCTGTGGGCCCGCACACAGCAATATCCTAATAAATGCTGGATGTAAACAGGCAGGACCCAGGAAGACAATCTGGAAAGAAAATGCTCTTATGTAATGGCTTGCCTGTTTTGTTTTCGGTTGCTTTTAGAAATAGCCACATTCAAGGGCTTTTTGGAGGCGGAAGGGTTTGTTTGGTCTTAATGCTACAGTCCATCACTGAGGGAAGTACTGGCAGGAACTCGAAGCAGAAAACCGTGAAGGAATTCTGCTCTCTGACTCTGCCTCGTGTTCAACTAGCTTTTTTTTTTAAAACAACACCTGCCTACCTGCCTAGGGATAGTGTCTCCTACAATGGGCTGGGCACTCCTCCATCAATCAGTAGCTATGATTGTGTCACACAGACATAGCCACAGGCCCCACTGTTGTGGGCAACCCTCATTTGAGACTCTAAGATGGCTCTAGGCTGTGTCACATTGGTAGCTGAAACAAGTATAGACATACTCCGTGCCACTGAATCAGACATTTTTATCTGGGGCTGAAAAGAAGGCTCAGTGTTTAAGAGCACTTGTTGATCTTGCAGAGGACCAAAGTTTCATTCCCAGAACCCACATGGTAGTTCACAACTGTCTGTAACTCCAGCTCCAATGGACTTTACACTCTATTGTGGTATCAGGCGTGTATATGGTATATATACATATATGCAGGCAAAACACTCATACACGTAAATACATATACATAAAACATTCATACCTATAAAATACATATTACAGAAAACAAAACAAGGCAATTACATAAGAACATTTTCTTCTAGGTCCCTTC
>CM053744.1:94131558-94149051 GCA_028658305.1 Pachyuromys duprasi
CCTTTTGTCTTTGGTGTACAGGAGGGCTTCTGATTTTTTTGAGTTGATTTTGTATCCAGCCACTTTACTGAAGGTGTTTATCAGTTGAAGGAGTTCTCTGGTTGAATTGCTATTGTTGAATTTTTATCAGTACATTCTTGCGTAGCTCATTCTTGAAACTGAAATTTCAGTGTTTTATATTTTCTCCTTTGATATCAAAATGCCTTTTCTTTCTTTTAATTTTAAGTTATTACACACATGACACTCTTTAATTTTGCTTTCTTTTCCCACATACACACTCAGTCACTGGCATTTACTTTGTCCAGAAATATATTTTAACTTGAAATAATTTCCACACCTACTTTGTTTAAAGAAGAGCTATGAAACATTAAATTTAATTTATGAATCCCTCTGTGTTCCAGTCCTCTGCACACACACACACACACACACACACACACACACACACACACACACACATATACACACACACAGTATTAATGCTCTGTCTCTATATGCCAATGACATTAGAGTTTCTGGCAAAACGCAATGTATAATCAATTATCACCTGTCACAAAATGGCTTTTAAGATCCAGCCAGCTATTTCAGAAATCATGCTTAGCTCTAGCAAAGAGGAAAAAAATATTCCCCTGAAAGCAGGATCAGCCTCAGACTTCAATCCTTCGTTCAAAGAAGTTTTGAGAACTTTCAGCTTAGTCAATACAAAACAGCACCTTGCAACTTACATCTAAGAAAATCTCTTAGTATTTTAAAACTAGTTTATTGATAGGATTGTTGCTTAGAAATGACAGTAAAGCCTTAATATTTTTTTTCTTCTGTATGGAAATAAGAGTCTCCCCAGGACCAGTTATTAGCCAAAACCTCTTTTTACTTTTCTTGTAATGCTTATTAAAATTTCAAACTCACCCACTGAGAAGAACTAAAATTTGCCTCCTCTGATCCCTCCATGGATTTACTTTCTTTCCCCTTTCTTTATTTTTCTTGAAGTCCATCTGAAAAGATAAAACTCAGTCATTTTCCTTCCAATCAGAGAAAAATATAAGAATTCAACCCAGATGCCATTGTACATTTTCAAAGCTCACCATCTTATCCACACTAGGGATCCAGTAAATGCTATTAAAACATAAAAACTTTTCCTGAATGATATGAGTATTATCAGATCACTTAAAGTCAACTCCATCCATTTGAAAAGGTTCAGTGATTTTCCTGATGATAGTTTTGCTGGATAATCCCTCTGAAGATGATGCATTTCTGCAGGTTCAGTCCCTATGTTTGGATCTTGGTACCCTTGTTCATGAAGGCTGAATTAGATAATTTGATGATGATTTCCAACTTTAGCACTCAAGAGTGCTTCTGGTTAAATCTATGGCCTGCCTTTAAAAGAAGAAGGTTTCCTGAGACTCTAGAGGGCAGCCCCATACCAGATGTTTGGAAGGATATAGTCAATCAGTTGGGGATAAAGAGATGCACTCAGCCCTTTGCCGGACATATAGCTGCCTTGTAGGGATTTGGTTTGGAGTGAGCATGGGGCAGAAATGAGTTATCTATATTGATGTCTACATCACAAATTTTAGCTGGGAGTCTCGTTTATGATAGTCTTTGTTTTAATAAGACCCCAAGACATAAAGACATTTGTTCCATAACCTGGCCACAGATTATCGATTATGTAATTATAATTTGTATCTTGGGGTTCAATGTAATAAAAGTATGTGTTCGTTATATATTTGTATGTGAGTTTCCTGTTTAAAAATACTCTAAAGCAATGAACAACATGGTTCAAACATCTGCATTTTAAATGCATACATGCAGTTCCTTCCGCGGGGACTCATTTATCATCCTAGGGCTACAGTTGCTTAACAGTAGACCTTAGAATCTACAGAAACTAGGCTTTTGTAAGCTCCCTGATTTAGTTCATATGAGGCTGTAGATTTGTACTCCTTTCTTCTAAGAGATAAGAAGCAAGAAGGACTTTTCACAGGTAGAAACCAACAGACCGACATTTTCAAGTGGGTTTTAAGGATAGAAGTAAAAGCATTCACACTTGTTAATGTTCCTAAGGAGAATAAGCATCCAGGGAAGTTACATTTTAGGAGGATACATGGCCACAAATAACTGTATTTACATATTCTCTCTCTCTCTCTCTCTCTCTCTCTCTCTCTCTTTCTCTCTCTTGTGTGTGTGTTGTACATTGGTGATATTCATGGTATATATCTACAAAAGATACCCTAGAACCATGTAACCATGTGGAGAAGAGGAAAAGCTCTGGGTGTCCTCTTTTTTAAAAAATTATTTTTAATTTATATATTCATTTTACTTCTTGATCATAGCTGCCTCCCTCCTCTTCTACTACCACCTCTCCTACCCTCTCTCCCATCTGTCCTCAGAAAATGGGAGCCCCCCTCCCAACTCACCCCAGCATAGCAAGTAACATCAATATTGGGTTCATACGCATCCACTGAGGCCAGGCTAGGCAGCCCCACTAGAGAGAAATCTTTTAAGCCTATTCTCTTAGTCTTCTGCTCCAACAGGTCTCCACCTCCACATGAGGTCATGCTCTGATCCTCTTACTCTTCTTTGGTTTTCAAGATTGTAAGGTTCATTCCTTATAATCAAGACCTTGTTTACTCAACTCCTTTGTCTGTCTCCTCCTCTAATATACCCAGCTATCAAAGCACGGGGCTGGTCTCACATTAAAGTCAGGACCACTGACTTCAGGTGGGCTCTGCTGCTGCTCAGTATTTTCACTCTATTTCCTTTTACTAGCCACCTCCTCACTCTTCCGGATGACTCTTGTCTCTTACTTCCCCTACTAGCACCTCACCTAACTTCCCCCAGTTACTTGTTGTCTTCACACATATGTTCCCATAACTAGTCATGTGTAAACATGTATCTCTTATTCCCATTTTCTTTTCTTTCAGTTTTCTGGTTGTGGGTGTGCTAAAGACCTCTCACCTATGTGATGGATCCCAACCTTTCTCTCCTACCACAGAGTATATACTAAAGGCTGCATAGCATCTTCCTAAAATGCTGTAGTCCTAATCCCCAACACTTCAGAGTGATAGGTAATTAGGAGCAAATTAAGTCATTGGGAAGGTCCCAGCACACTGTGACTGCTGTCTTTATGAGGAGATAAGAACACAGACACACACAAGGAAATACTGCGTGAAGACTGAGGAAGACAACACAATTACAGCTTCAGGAGCAGAGTCTCAGAAGAAGCCAACCATGATGACACCATGATCTTGAGCTTCTGGTGTCCCAAACTGCAAGGAAATAAATTTCTGTTCTTTAAAAACCTAGGTTTGTGATATTCACTACAAAATAAGCATCTCCTTTGGAATCTCTCTCTTTCTCTCTTTTTACTATACCATTCAATTTCCTTATCATTTCATGGTGTGTCCTGTTGTTAAAAAGTTCTTTGTGGTAGCTTCACATTGCCTTCCAGCTCCACTCCTCTCAACAAGAAGCCCCATTATATAAGGGTAGCTCATGTTTCATCCTATTACCTCCCCAAACTCTGCCAAATCAACTGCAGTTTCCTCTTAGCCCTACTGCCACACCCACCTCAACATAAAACCAGATATACTAAATGTAATTGAAGAGAAAGTGGGAAACAGCCTTGAATGCATTGGTCCAGGAGACTAACTCCTGGGCAGAACACTTGTTTTTACCATCCACCTCCTCACTCTTTCTCAATGTAGCAGTGACCTCACACTGTTAAACCACATGGGCTACTCTTAGTCTTTGTCACCTTTACTCATTGGACTATGGGACATTTTGAACTTTTATTTTTATATTTTATTTTGGCTTCTGGCCGGCCCTGTTTGCTTTGGTTTTGGTTTTGGGCTTGTCACTTTCTTCTCGATTTTGCTATTCCTTTCCTGTAGCTTTTGCCTCTTTCTTCACATGCTGGCACCCATTTTTATGTCTGGGCTTCTGAGTCTCAGTCCTTAGACTTCTCTGGCTACACTCAACTGATGTATCAGTAATCTCATTCTGGGGTAATGTCTTCAAAACCCACCTCTCTTCTGCTCAGTCCTCACACGTGGAGCACTACCCTACGCTGGCCCCTCCCCACCTATAGACTTTTCCACTTGTGTGTCAACAGGCATTTTCAGCTGGACTTATACAAAATATAACTCTTGACACGTGAGCTGCATGTGACCTTGTTTTTTCTATATCATATCATCAATGTTCCTCTAGTTTCTCAAGAGAGAATCCTTCATCCCTACTTCTCTTTTCTTTTAGCCATCTTATACCTAACTCAGAGCAATTCCCTGCTTTTTCCTCCCAGTGTGCCTGGAATAGAGCAAGCTCTGCACCTTCATGGCATTCTTCTTCTCCAAGTCATTGTCATCATTCTCTTGTACTTCCAGTAGCCTTCTAACAGCTTGTCTTGTTCCCATTCTTGCTCCCTGGTATTCAACTGTAATCAAAGTGATATTTTTGAAAACATAAATTTAGGTATAGAGAGATAGTTCAGCAGTCAAGAGTTCACACTGCTCTTGCAGAGAATGCAGGTTTGGTGGCCCTCAAGTGGGACAGATCAGAAGTGCCTGTAGCTCCAGTTCCAGGGAGTCCAATGCCCTCTTCTGGACTTAGTGGACACTGCATTTACACATGCACATTCCTACTCACCCACACCTCTCTGCACACATAATTTAAAAATGAAAGCAAACTCTAAGTTAGTGCATATCTTTTTTGTTTTCAAATCCCCAGTAAGCATCCCATCTCACTTAAGCCAGTCAAAGTTCATCACAATGTAAAATGCAGAGATCACTGTTCATTGAACCCTTTCTGACTGCCCTCCTTTGCTCTTTGTCCCGTGAGCCTCTCCTTTGCTACAACAAGCCACAAGACGTTTGGCCACAGGGCCTTTGTGGGTGTCAGTTCTCTTTCCCCAGTAAGTTTTCTCTGATTGTTTTCACAGTTTTCCCTCCCTTCCTTCAAATCTTTTCATGTCATCTATTTACTTAAATTCTGTCTAAAAAGGTTCCTCCTCCCTCCCTCATTATTCTGTCTTTATAGAAAGTTTCATATGTTGTTATATGCATGAGTGGAATGGCTAACAAGATAACTTCAGATGTTATGGAAAAATAACATTCGTATCAGATGATTTTGTGTAAATTTTTCTTTGTCTATATTATTTTCTTTGTATATTTTTATGCACAAGAGTGCATGTTGTGTATCCTCTCTCTCACTCTCTCTTTCAATGTGTATGGATGTGTACTAGTGTGTGTGTGTTGGCAGGTGTTCACCTATGTCTACACATGTGGAGGCTAAAGTTTAATTTTTGTTGTCTTCCTTTGTTGCCTTCTATTATATATTTTTTGAGACAGAGTCCCTCACCGAGCGTGGGGCTCACCAGTTGGTTAAGTTAGATGGCAATCTAGTCCCAGGGATCTTCCTGGCTTTGTTTCCCAGTACTGCTTCAAAGACTACACATTAGTGCTGCCGTGCTTGGCTTTTTATGTGGATGATGGAGGTCCAAACTCAGGTCTGCACGTCTGCACAGCAAGCCCTTTACCCATTGAGTTATCCCCCTAGCTCCTATTTAATTTTTTTCAGCAATTGTATTTTATTTAAGAAAGTTACTACAGAGAAATGTTTGCATTGATGTATGGGCCCCCAACACATTGTCTTACTTGACAGAAAATATTATTTTAAGGCATAAACAAGATACAGACCTTTCTGTGGGGGGTGAACCCTCACATGCTGAATATTCATTTGAATGACAAGAAACCTGAAGCTAAAGCTAGCCTTTTAGAAATTAAGGTAAGTCTGAGGGAATTCAGAGAAAAACAAAAAGGTGTATACACATTTATTTGGTCAACAGGAAAAAAGCAAGGAACATCTTCTGGGCAATGTCGTGGCCCCTTTTCTAGTCCTTACAGATTTATCATGAAGTTATAATGCAAGAGATCAAATTGAAAAGCAATGAAGAAAGTGACTGGAGAGCATTTGGTAAGTGGTACTTCCCTCTAACTTATATTACTGATAGAAATAAAAAACAGTATAAATTTGCTAATGCTTTTCCCTTTAAAGGATAAACATTCAAAAACGGTTTCCAAAACACAGCAAGTCAAATACCCAGGGACTTAACTGTCAGAACTTATCATCATTAATTCCTTACATTACTTTCTATTGAAAGAGCAAATTGAAAACCCTTCTAAATGATTGTTTCTTTTGCAAAGTGACAATATTAGGGTGCATCTGTTTTTCTGCTAAGACCTTACTTATTCCCACCGAAAGGGTATTTTATTCTCAGGAAGATGTTTAAGGGCATTTCATTCGTCGTGCTCTGTAAGAGGCCTTCCATTTGTGGACCTTGAGTAATTTGAAACATACTGTTTCAGAAACATTTATATTCAACTCAGGCCACTCAAGAAGAGCAGCCTGGTATCCAGGAAGGCAATTTATACATCATATTAAAGGGATGTCAAAGATATGCAACCTGCTAAACTAGCAGATATGAAATTTAAAACATGTGATTGTGTGAGTTCCGTATTTGGCAAATATTCTCTGTTACTCCTTCTCTCTTCCCTTTCTTCACAAAGACATCAATAACTTAAGAGGCGTGCAACTTTATTATGTAAGCTATTTATTGTTGGTATTAGTATTACTATTGATATTTAGAGGACTTCCAGGGTGTGTGTCTGTGGGTGTGTATAACATATTTCAAAGAATAAAGATAACTTATATATGATAAATTATATATAACTATATAATTATATATTATATATAATTATATTTATTCTTTGACAATCCCTAACTTACATATGTATAATATTTTGCACATTTTTACCCCTATTACCCTGTCTTATCCTCCTCACCTCCATGGAACACTTTTTCTTTTCAACAAGAGGAGAATATATACTTTATGAGAGCTGAGACAGAAGTGTGATATTTGGTCTTAAACAGCTTTCAGCAGGTAAAGTGAAGCAACTTCCACGGGCAGTCTCTCTGCCAGGTGTGCTGAAAAATCCATCTGTTACCTGCCCAGGACCCTGACCTTTCACAGGAGGAGGAAGCTGCCAGTCCTATACAATAGCCGAAGCAAGTGCAGTTGAAACTGGCTGAAGTTAATTGTTCCCAAGCCTTCATTCTCCTCTCCTTTGAAGACAAAAGTCAATTTGGGTTCTTGCATCCAGGTGGTCCTCAGCTGCGCCAAATTAAAGCACAGTGAGAATGGGGTTGGCACCGCAGCTCTACCCCGCCTGACCTGCCTGGGTTCAAGTCTCCACACAGTGTTTCTGTGGAGCAGCCCCAGTGGGAACCACTGGGAAGCAGGCACAAAGGAGGTTCCTTCTCCCTGTTGGAAACAGGCCAAGGCTATGAATGTTAATCACCCAATCCTTGTAAAAGGCAGTAAGGAGCCTTTAATCACAGTGGCTGGAGTCTTTGGTTTTCACTGCATCTGTGAGGCTCTGCAAGAGGTTGGAGGTGGTTTGAAACAAATATTTCATATGATACTAAACCTGCAGTCAGGAAGTCAGAGCCCAGTAGTACTGATCTCAGACTTGAGGCATGATGAAAACTAGGCATTAGATAATAACTTTTCATTGCTTTGAGGCCAAATCTAAAAAACAAGCACTTGCCCTGAAATAGCTTCTCCCATGCTACTGTGTCCTCTTTGAGCTTGGATATGGTGCTGCTGGGACCTGAAGACTCCATCCAGGCTGCTGTCTCAGGAAGACATGGCTTCCTTTGAATACACCAATGGCAATGCATGCTTAGGTAAAAGATCTTCTGTATCTTTAAGTTACTCTATCACATGTAGGGAAATTATACCTAAGCTCTATATGATACAGGGAATGCGAATTTCCATTAAATAAAAGTTAGTGCTATGCTTTGTTAGTGACAAGGGACTGTGTTACTGTGAGCTATAGTTGTTTCGGGAACCTCCCCTTTCCTCAAGCTGCCACTGCATTAAATCCAGGAAAGCACTGGAGTTACCACAATACTCAGAGACACCAATCATTTTTGGCTTCTAACATTTTTACTAACGTTGCACTGTTGGTAAAAATCAAGGTAAAATCATGTATAATAAAATATGTTTTCACAATATGGGGACGATCCTTGTCTCCAAACCTAAAAGATGGCACAAATTCTTTACTCACGAAGAACAGTCAAAGTTGTAAAACTATAAAATAGTTCATCATGATCCAGAGTTTTTCTAACCTTTATCCTGAGTCTTAAAGAAGTTGAGCATATTGGATAGCTAATACTTAGGGGAGAGGCTTGGGGCGTGCTTGAGTCTAAGGCTACAGATAGAAGGCAGAGACAAGTGTTTGGAAGCCTAAGTGAAATAAAGTGAGGCGAACAGGTTTGAGGATTAAGGGACCGCTACCCATGCTTCTTTGGCCTGTTTATTTTAGGACAACGCCTGGCTATTCTTGATTCCATGAGGGGATACTATTTCATTTCATTTTCTAATCACAGGCGCTGCTTAACACCACTTAAGCCAATAACTCCTCAGATTCTACCCCGTGGTCCCGACTTCTGGCAAAGTCCATGTATGCCATGGTTCTATTAGGCATTAGGTAATTTTCACTGTTTTAAAGGCTATGCGAATGTGGGCCAGGTCATTCGTTTTTCGGAGGTTGGATTTAGTTGCAGGAGGAGAAAGAAGTCATAAAAAGAGCCGACTTGATCATGGAATATGCATGGAAAGTTTCATGTAGAAGCAGAAGCTAGACAAAATTAAATGTCCATGCTAATTCTATGTCTTTACACTTCTATCTTCTACGTGAAGAGCTAAGGAGAAACATGGTTGAAAAGTACCAGGGAGCTAGCTCTCTTTCCCTCCCAAACCTCAGTTTTGATGGCTTATTTAATTAACCAGACACTTATTGAGCAAGAACCACATTCCAGGCATTACACTGAGTGCTGAGCATATAATGAAAAGCAGAGACAAGACATAGGACATTGGAAAAATAACTACTTGCCCCAGGCGTGGGCATCAGGTAGCTAAAAAAAAAAAACGGCCTCTAGCAAGCTCAGCAAAAAACTGAAAGTAAGAAAACAGGGATTTTACCCCAAGCTTCCTTGAAGCAACAGCTGTGGCCCCTTGCAAAGCAATTAAGCCTGTGGCTTGGATTCCAATCCCAGCTCATCTCATCACAGGCTTGGAACATCCTGGGCAGGAGACTTAATCGATGGCATTCCTTTGCTTTGCCTTGGTATCTCAGATGGTGGCATTCCCAGGGCTGATTAGCCCCAAGTTCCTTCCCTGTGAAGCCAAAGCCACCGTGTAATTTCCATTAGACCTGAAAATGATCCTGATTTAAAGCTTAGATGGAGCCCATAAGCCTTCATTTAATCAGACTTAAGAATGAACTGGCCTGGACTCCATGGTCTTCATGGCTTCGGTAGTCAAATGAGTCTTAAAAATACCTGCCCCACTTTGTGGGTCATTACAGAAGTGTGGTGGCAGCCTAGTGTAGACCTGTGCATGGCAATAAATGCCAGAACACTGAAATGTAATTTCTGTGTGACTTTGGCTAAACCATTTTGCATTCTTCCTGTCCCCTTCCCCATTCTTTAAGCATCTTTGCTATATCTTGGTTTTAAGCCTAGATCTGTGTGTGTAGGGGGGTAATATGCATGAGTGAGGAGGGTGCCAAAGTTGAAGAACACCTGGCCCTGCTCTGAAGAGGAGCACAGTTTGAGAGAACGGATCTGTAAGGCAGCGGCTTAGAGCCCACCAGGAGGGCTGATACTGAGGAGCCCATGATTGCTGAAGGAACACATAGGATGGACTCTCATTCCTTCCTGGATCCAACAGTGCCTCCCTCAGGTACTTACCAAGGAGATGGGTCTTTAAAAAAATACACTTATTTTATTATTGCGTGTATGTATGCCTGTGTGTGTGTATGTGTGTGAGAGTGAATGTGAGAGTGTGTGAGCATGTGTGCACACTGTATCCACAGAACAGTAGAGTTCAGAGGGCAACTTTCAGAGGTCAGTTCTCTCCTTCCACAGTGAGATTCAGGGAAATAATTCAGGTCACCTGGCTTGAAAGTCTATTAGTTACTTTACTTTTCTTTTTTTATTAGTTACTTTTCTATTGCTGGGATAAAATACCATTGTATACAAGAAAAGGTATATTTGGGCTCACAGTTTCAGAGGGACAAGAGTCTATCTCGGGGAGAAAGTGGCAGCTTGTCAGCAGGTTGGGTAGATAGAGCTCACATCTTGAATCTCAATCACAAAGCAGAGAAAGCAAACTGGGAATGACTTTAAATTCTCAAAGTCTGCTTCCAAGGACACACTTCCTACAAAACGGCACAAATTCAAACCTCCCAAATGATGCCACAAAGTGGGGATAAAACGTCCAAATGCTTGAGAATATGGAGGACATTTTTCATTTGGATAATATGGAGGACATCACCACACACAGCAAGGGCTCTTATTTACCCCTTGCTGCTCCCATGAGCTGAATTTGGAAGGATGAACTAGAATTCTCAGAGAGGAGGAAAGTAGCACTGTTACTTAGTCTGTCCTTGGAAAGGGACAATATTCTTGAGTTCTGCTTAACTCTTAAAAATGTTTTGAGAACAAATACAGAAAACACAAGAAATCATCGTATCCCCACCTGCCCACGAACATGCTAAGTCAGCAGAAAAGGGTGCCTACTGGTTAGCACCCCCACAGATTCTCCTTTGATTCCTTTGTTAATATCTTTCTGTTGGCCAGTGAGAGCTGAGGACCCACCTAGTGTCTGCTTTTCCTGTTTTGTGCTGATGGCGAGGCTGTTGTGGAAAAGGCCTGTGGCCGCCTGAGAAGTCTGAGCTTCACTCTTAGAGGAACAGTGCTTAGGACTTGTGCCACCCGTAAGAAAGACGAGACTTTTCTTACACCCTTCTCACATAAGGAAACTTAAATTCAGCTGGCTAGTAGCTCTCCACGTTGGAGAAGGAAGGTCCTCTGCCGTACCCCGTGAGCTGATAGTGATTGGCTCTGCATGATAGAGACAGTAAAGTATAGTGACAGGAAATACACAGACATTTCTGAAGCCACCTAGAGTCTCAAGGCGGTGGGAGTTTAGAGTTGAATCAATCAATAATAAAAAAGACAAATATCAGGTCATGTCATCTAAGCCCTACCTTGGTGCTCAGAGCTATTATTGTCCCCATGAAAAAGTCCTGCAAGCAAAATCAGGACTAGTAATATACCTGTCCCCAAGCCACGTGAATCGCCTGGGTGTCTGTTCCCTCATTCACAGCATAGTGAGGGAGGGAGGATGTGGGTACAGTGATTCTTCAGAACCCTGTAAGGTCCCATAAAAATGGTCCTCAAATATCCCAAGTTACGAAGACTCCCAAATCAGGAGAAGACCATTGACTGACTACATGGGAATGGAGCTTTTAATGTCTAGTATAGTAGAACAGACTTCTAAAGCAGCATTTTCTATAAGAAAGGTACTAAAATTTAATATGCTGTGTCTATGAGTCACAACTTTATTGTATTATTATAGTTGAAAACAAAGTCCAGGAAACAGTAACTATTTTTTTGTTGTTGTTTTGGTTGTCACAAAGCTAAACCACAAAGAGTGTGTACAGTCAAGGACAGTCATCAAAGGCAAGGCAGGAAGTAGTTGTGTTGGGAGAGAATTGGCTAGAAGGATGGTCAGCTGTTCGATCTTTTACCTTCGTATATAACCTACAGCCAGTTGCCATTGATTTTAGGACAATAATACCAATGGCTCTGATACTGAGTGTAGCAATTCTAGCCTCACAGAGATGTCTTAAAGACAACTTTGGAATAACATCAGGTATACATCAAAGATAGTATCGTGGATACTGCCCATGGATGGCTTCAGAAATGTCTGTGTATTTCCTGTCACTATACTACTCTTTCTTTGTTTTGGGGGCATTTAAAGACAACCATTATAAGCTCGTGGGGCACAGCCGAAGACCTATAAGCCCCACAGCACAGGGGACAGTGTCTTTGCAAATGGCTGTAGTAAACTGTTTCTCTTTGGGAGTCTATTATGTGTGTGTGTTTGTTGCATGAGGGCTTAGTAATTACTCACAAAACCTTCATTCTTAGGCATTTGGAGCTTCTAGTACTGCACAACCTCCTTTGCTCTTGATTGCTACCATAATGCCTACTGCCTATGGATCCTCAGCACACAGAATGGGTTCAGTTCACCCGGTTCTTCACTTTCTTCCTCCCTCTGTGTCTTCACTTCTACTATTGACTCATTTAAGAGATATTCATGAATACCTCCATGTTGGTAGAGACTAGCAGGTAGCTTCTGTTTCTTTGGGGCTTCTGCTGTTAGTACTGGATACCAGAAAAACAAAAAGGATGACAGCATTTCATACTGAGGTGTGAGGGAGACCTATATGAGAGGGTGTGAGAGACAGCAACTTAAGAGGTACAGAAGTCCAACTTTAGGGTCTCAGGCTGCAGAGGCTCGGGGTGAGGGCCAGGAATGTGTGCTGTTAACTGGAAGGTCAAGGACTCTGCTCTCTTTGGTCCTAGATGATTCCTTTTGCATCACCATCCTAGTGACTGGTATGTGACCTTGACAAAGTGCCACAGTCTCCTCTGTGAGTGGCAGGAGCTGAATGAGCATTGCTTAGGGTGGACGGGAACCGCTTGTGCATTCCCACCTGAAGCTCCATTTTCTCCTTCAGTCCCAGCAGCTGCCTCTGGGCAGGAATAGACCTCACCACCTGTTGGCTCTAGCTTCAAACTCAGAGGATTACTGTGTTCTTATCTGAGATGACAGAAATGAGAGAGAGGGAAGTGAAATTGTTAGCATGGTTCTGCTTATCTCTCTCCTTGCAGACCTTTTCTGATCCCCCCTTCCCGGATCCTCCTCTCATTCTCAAATCCACTGTGAGCAGCTGCTGGCCCCCTGGCCCAACGGGCCTCCATGCCAGCTGTCTGACGTCACACATCAATCTTCCATCTTTCCTGCAAATCTCTACTGATCAAATTTCATATTTCCAGGGCTCTGGCTATAAAGCTCCTTTCTCTGGTATAATTAGTAATTAGAGGGGAAATGTTAGCCAACAGACACTCAATCCCCATCTGTCATGAGAGGAAATTCCCATCCAAGTGGAGGCTGGCCGCCCCCTCCAGGTGATGGCTGCTCACAGGCTGTTCTTGTAAACCGAGTGCAAAGTCATGCTTCCAAATATCCAGTGCTTTCCACACTTCTTCCATTAATTTCTCAATTTACAAATCCCATTCCTTCCTTTCGCCTATCCCCACTTCCAGCCTGCTTACTGTGGGGAAGGCATAAAAAGAATTTGTTAATATGGAAATGCTTTAAGGCCATGCTGATACATTTCTATAATTGTCTCCTAAAGGACTGGCTTCATCTGCCAGGGCCACGACTTTGAAGAAGTGACAAGGAAATGTCCCCTGTGAGACCTACATGGTACAGATCATCCTTGGTGGTAACACTTAGTTGAGGATAGTCTGTAGTCATTAAATACTTCTGTCGCTTATAAAAGATGTCATGAACTGTCTTCTAAACTCATGCTTTTCTAAGTTAGGATTTTACTTACACTCTAGGTAAACATGGACTAGGAACTCTGTATGGATCCCTCTAAACAAACACATACTCAAAACCCCAAAGAACGGTGAGTTTCTAGAGTGAGGGGATAGTTTGCTGTCTCAGTGTTGACTGAACACTTCAGACTGTCTGGGTTACTTCTGAGGCCTAAACCTGATGAGGACCAGGATACATTCTGTGGCTGAGAGGTCAATCATCATCATCATCAACAGCAACAACCAAGTTCAGAGTTTATCATTTAAAGACTGCCTGAGTGTTTGGAGAGGTCTCCAAGCATTAGTTGCCTTAAAATATGAAAAGTGTTTAGCTGCCGTAGGCTCGGGCTTACTCTGTAGCCCAGAAGTCAACTTATATGACAAGTACAGGTTGTGAGATTTTTGGCTTGTCTTTCTGGACACTGAATGAATTCTGGCCTGCCAGGGTCATCTGTGTGGGGGCTATGCAAGTGTCTCTGCCTCTCTTTACTTCAGCTTTGTCATTGTGCTGAAGGGCTGTGAGAGAGAAATGAGTTAATCATATGAAGTATTACAAGGGGGAGGCTGACACACAGTAAGCATTGCCTATTTATATTATTGCAAGATGTGGAATGTCACCTGGTCAGAAAACTCAACATATTCCAAAATGCTTCCCATAAATCAGGATTCCCTGAAGACGACAGGTTGATAGATGAGAAAATGTTCTGAGACCAAATTGGGTGAGATTGGTGATATACGGACAGAGAAAGCAAGCGAGCTGCTTCTCTGCACCAAATGGTTCCCATTTATTTCACCACACAATGCTTGCCTGGTAGATAAATATATTGTGTAACATAGTGTTATATAAAACATATTGGAGGAGAAGCCGAGCAGTGGGATTGGCCAGTAAGTCAGTGGTGCCCGTGAGTGGGTGGGCGGGTGGGTGACTGCATTTTGATGGGTTGATTAGATTTGATTTATGGAAATAATTCCTGTTCTGATAAAGTATTAAGCGTCAGAGGACAGTGGACAGTGTTGTAGTTCCACACTGAAGTTGACAGTGTGATGACCCCACACAGATCACCTCCCTAAATCTCTCGGTTTGGACACACTCAAGGATTTTGGAAGGCAGTGATTGGGAAAAAACAGAACGCTTTATTCCTTTCACACACATGGAAGGAAAAGGCATTTGTTCATGCCAGACCTTATTTAGAGCAATAGAGGCAGGGGATGACTGGGACTTCATCATTTCCCCCAGATGATGTGTGTGAAAGGACCAACAGACATGAAGTGCAGCATGCTCACGTCCTTGAAGGACAGCTGAAGAGAGCAGGGCAAGAACAGATGGGGGTAAAGAAGCTCTGTCTAAAGGGGACACTCTGTAAGCATCTTCCTTCTTTTCTCTAGAAGCAGAACACACACACACACACTTGCAGACATGGATGAAAAGAGATGATGCTTATGGTGTAGAAGGACAGATAGAGGGACCTGGGACAGGTCCACACAAAGGCAGAAGGAATTTATGTTCAAAAGACAAGATTATCTCCATTGGGCTCTGCGGTTTGCACTAGATATCTATGGTGCGGACAGGTTTCACATTTGCTTCTATGGCAGAAGAAATAAACATTTGAATGTGCTAAACATGATTGGCTCTCCAGAGCTCTAAAGGTAGAGGCAGGAGAATCATGAAATCAAGGCTGTCATGGGCTTACATAGTGAGTCATTGGTTTCAAAAATAATACTTTTTTTCCCCATAAACTGCATCCTTTTCAAAAGTGTACAAATGCCGAGTAGAAGAGAGAAGGCTTTAATGACCCTTCCTTTTTTAAATGTTTTATAATTTTACAGCACACACACACACACACACACACACACACACACACACACACACACACAATGCCGATTTCTATCCTAGGATCTCCATTGTTCTGGGTTGCTGTCGCAGCACAGTGAAAAGCCTGTCCTCTGGGTTTAATCACGTTCAAAACTCTTTATTTTCAGTACTAGTATTTGTATGTTGTGTGTAGGTGGGTGTCCGTGCATTCTTGTATCAGGGCCAGAAGTTGATGCCAAGTGTTTTCCTCTTTCATTATCCACCTTATTATTTGAGGCGTGGTCTCTCATTGATCATGGCATTTGCTGGTTTGCCTCCTCTGGCTGGCCAGTGACCTTCAGGGATCCATCTGTTTTTAATTCCCCTCCCTTGATATGTGGTTGCAGGTCTACAACCATGCCTGTTTTTGTTTTTCTTTTTGTTTTTGTTTTCATGTAGTCTAGGATCCAAATACAGGCCCTTAAGCTCATACAACAGGCACTAACTGAGCCCTCTCTCCAGCCTGAGTTTGATCACTCATAATCTCCTCATTTCAGCTCTGTGCCCTCCTGCCTTCTTGCTTTCTTACTTGCTACTTTCAGAGGGGAGATTTGAACTCAGAGTCGTAAGTTGGGTATTCTCAGGCAGTGCTCAGATGGTGCTTCCTCTGCCCACTGGCAGGACGATGCTGAGGCCAGCTTATTCCAGTGTTGTAGAACACCGCAAGCCCCATGTGTTTCCGGTTACTGGTTCCCAAATGCATTACTTTGCATTTTCCCAAGCTGAATCCCATTTCATTCTTTTCCACCCAGTTTTCTATTATCTCTTAATATTATTCATGTGTTCACTGCCTGCCCACACTGGGGTCTGCTTTGTCCAGGCTGGCACCTCCTGCATGGTCCATGACTATTTTTTTAAAGAATCCATGTCTAGTGCTTCCCTGTGTCACAGAACTTGTGAATCACAGGTTGAGCTTCTCTGTCTCTGGTCTAGGGGGCTTCCTTTACCTTTCATCTAGAAACACAACTTTGAAAATGCTCTTCAAAATTCTAATCTCTTCACTTAAATTTCTCAAGTTTTAAGGAGACCAGCTTCTTATTAAGCTGAAGCTGGATGCCATTGCAGGGAAGTAATAGAAGCCAACACCCCCATTTTAAGGATGAAGGAATGAACTAGTTATGGTAGTGTATATCGGTAATTCTAATAATCAGGAGACTGAGGCAGGAAGAGCACCAATTTTTGGCTAACTTGGTTTATATAGCCAAATTAGCATGGGCTGCATAGTAATACACTTCAGAAAAGAAGGGGCTGTAAAAGAAATGTGCTCAGATAGCCGAACTAAGCATGCGGTTTGCATATTAGGGTCTGGAAGAAAGGAACAATCTTCAGGGTGACTGGCATCTAGAGTAGAGAGGTCACATAATAGCATGTGCTAAGCTTGGGATGGTCTAGAAAAAAGGGGAGGGCAAGTGAAGAGCAATAATATTATAAATTGCCTCACTCTGACTCAGTGATGGTGCCAGAGAAACTCCCTGACGCCCAGAATCCCTTTACTCTTTAGATGTGTTCATGGTACGTGCGTTTGCGTGTGTTCTCAACCTGTGGGTCACAACCCCCTTGGGTCAAATAACCTTTTCACAGAGGTCACCTAAGACCTTTGAAAAACACATATGTTTACATCATAGTTTACATCAGTAGCAAAATTATAGTTATGAAGTAGCAACAAAAACAACTTTATGGTTGGGGTTCACTGTAACAGGAGGAACTGTATTAAAGGGTCACAGCATTAGGAACGAATGCTCCGGGGGCTTCAGGAGTGTGGAACTCATTCCTCCCCCACTGGCCACCCACCAAAAAAACCCAACCAAACAAACCATGTTTTAGTGAAGAATATTAGCCAACTCCCTCTTTTCCTTCTTTCTTGGTCTAATAGCATTTACTTTTAGGTCAACTACTGTGTGTTTGCTTTTTTTTTTTTTAACATCCACATTTTCATACCGAATACTATGGGTTATTTTTCTGTTAATATTTATGCATCCATATTTCCAAATACCCTCTGAAATGATCTGCAGTTCATCTTCCCTTACAGCATATTTATGGATATTTAATTTACTGATGAATTGCCTGGTTTTTGACAATAACCCAAGTGTTTGGTCTGTTGTTTTCTGTTGCTTGGCCATTAGTCACTGAGG
>CM053744.1:94149151-94192561 GCA_028658305.1 Pachyuromys duprasi
GATTTCTTTCTGCCAGTTTTTTTTTTCTCCAAGTTTTGACTGGAGTTTGGGTCTACATCATACCAAACTATCTAAACGAAAAAAAAATTTAAAAGAAAGAAAAATTCAGCCAAGCTACTCAGATGTTTCTCCACCAAATCCAGATGTTTGGCAAAGTGTGGACAATATCTTTAGAGGAGTGAGCCCCATGCTCCACATCTTCCTCATACTGTTTTTCTTACAAACAGGCTTAACGGCCTGACTGTGTGCAGTTTGTAAGAATTCTGGTAGATTCAACCTCTGTGAGAAAAGGTCCTCAGGCTGACTCTATTAGCCGACCCTGACATAAGGATATTTTCCTGGGTGGATTCCTCATTGTTACCATAAAGAATTGTAGGTCAGGATGTGGGCATTTGTCCCAGCATGAATAAATGCAGATGCAAAAATTTCAGGGGGAAAGACGTAGAAACTTGGAACATTTTTTGACTGCAGAATTGTAGAAAGTATTTCAAAATATCTACGCTATCCAAGTATCTTGTTCTTTATAATTTGCCTAACATTGTCCCCTAATATAATTAAATGGAGAGCACATATTTTGCATTTAGATACTAATTTTCATAATACTGCTCACATTTTTTCGATATTCCAGTAAAGAGAGTTATATTATCTTTACTTATAAGATGACTAGAGTAACATTTGATAATTTCACATAAAATGTTGAAAACATTTTAAGAGTAGACCCAAGTCCTAAGACCATGGATTTGAAAAGCATTGAAGATCATTTAAGGAAAACTGAAATCCACAGGTTAAAGCCTGTACCACCTCTGGCCATTCACTGAACAGTCTGTTCTAGATGATCTAGAGACAGAGGGCTCTGTCTGTCTCTCTGTGTGTCTTTCTCTCTGTATCTATGTTTGTCTCTGTCTCTGCTTTTCTCTTTCTTTCTTTCTGTGTTTATATGATAGACTTTGGTCTCTTCTTCTCTTTGGCTTCAATTATCTGACCCTTGATGTTCCTTTTGTTGTCCTTTATCACTGGTATTTGAAATAACCTGTAATATCTATTGTGTTGTAACTCCCATTCCTGAAACATTACATGAGATTTTTTTTTCCTCTAGCGTCTCCTGGTTCTTCTTATCATGTGGTCTTCCTTCAGTGCATTCCAATGTTTCTTAAAATTCAAAATAAAAAAAAGGCTGTACTTTCTGTGGGTTCTGCAGTTGGAGCTCTGATAGCTCGGCACTGGCAGCCTCCTAGTAAGGCAGGCACATATTCCCAGACCACAGGAAGATGGTTTCTACCTTGGTCTCTCTTTCATCTCCACGTTCATCCTTGGGTGTTTGGTTGTATGATGAGATAGTAACCTGAGTGATATTTCCTTCCAGCACCATTGATTCTTCCTCCCAGCAGCCGATGCTACCACCCACCTGCTCTCAGCAGGGCTCCAGGACAAGGTGAGGATGAGGATGCCAAAGCTCTTATAACAGCACTAAATAGGTGAGGGGCTCCGACAGGTATGCAAGACCACCCTAATGATGGAAAATTTAGCCTGGCAGCCAGTCAATCAGTTACAGTGGCTCCAGAGCTCTGGGTGGAGTTGGGGAACAAATTTATATGCTCCCTCTTCGTGTCGGAGGACTGCCCATCTCATGTGAGCTACGCAGAGGCTCACACACATCTGTGGCCTCTTTATAGGCTCTGGCAGCCTTTCTTGAAGCCCCAGTGGAGACTCGCCTGGTAAGAACAACTGAATGTGCCTTCCCACCTCTTAGCCTTCTTCCAAGTACAGCATAAATTGCCTGTCCAGAATTTAAATTTCCTTGAATTGTGGTTTCTACCACTAGCACCTTGGGTTTATATAAAAGGGTAAAATTTCTGCCTTGGACTGTGACTATAAAAGCCCTTAACCTTATTTTCCAGCTGAGCCAATTTTAAATTAAATGGCTTCGTGTCGGAACATCAGCATCTGGAGGAAGCTCTAACAAATCCTGTGATAAATCAGCAGCTGTTGTGGGCTAAAGGTAACTTTAATTCTACATTCTCTGCTGAAAAACAGTAAGGCAATAAATAAAATTACCAGAGAGACTCTATGAGCACTACAAAGGCTTCATGGCAGTACCAAGATAGCCCTGTGTGGACAGAGAAGGCAAGCTTCATGGAGTCACCATTAACTTGAATGACAGGATGATTCTGCTAGTTGGAGATAATTGGGCACCCTGTGTTCTTGCTTGGCCTACCTCACAGCAGAACCTACTAGGACATTCTATCATTCACAAACACCCAATAGGGAATACAATAGTCCCTTCTTTCCACAGGGAAGAATTTCAAGATAGCCAGTCTAGATCTGAAACCTAGGTAGTTCTGAATCCTTTTATATAAGCACAACGTTACCCAACCCTCATTTTGACAAGACGGCTGCTAAGTAGCTCATAGACAGTATACACAATGTAGCCAGTGTGGCTACACTCGACAAAGCAATGATGGGTGTCCGGCTTTTGCTTGAGTGATACAACACCATACTTAACCACAGTATTCAGAACAGCATGAAGCTTAAAACTTTATGATTTGTTTCTGGAATTTTCCATGTAATATTTATGGACTTTGGTGGACCATGGGTGGGGGAAACAGCAGAGAGAAGAACGAGGTTATGATAAAGCTCTGTCACCACTGTACTGATGAAGGCTGGAGGTGAGATGTTTGGGAAGGCTAATTACATCATCAGCTAAACAACTAGGATTCACAAAATCATCTGCCAGTTCTTAGGTGTTCTCTTCTCAGTACTTGACACTTCATTTTCCCTCTTGCTTAGTTTTCCTCCAAGGGGCCAGTGTTGGTTTCTATTTCTATTGCTTTTGCTCTCTGCAGAGGCTCTAGTCCCCCTCTAGGCTACCTCGGTGCCTCTATTTATTTATTTTCTGATGGAGAACTTCATGGCTTTCTCTCAGTCTGTAACTGGTAGCACCAACTGAAGATTATACTCAGCAAGCTAAGGGCAGTCTTCTCCTTAGGTTCCCCTTATCTTACAAGAAGTAGGATTGAGGATGGACTGTCACACACTTTTCCTTCTTACACAGGTAAATTAGCCAAGACTGTATCTAATATAGCATATATATACAAAGACAACAGCTTTTAGTGTTACTGTTGAACAATGTTGGGATTGTTGGAATGGCTGTATCTCCCCACGTTACTATGCTGAAATGCCAACACCTCAGGTAAACTTGTTAAAAGACAAGCTCTTTCCAAACTGATGAGAACATGAGGGTGAAACCCTCATGAATGAGACTGGTGTTCTTTTGTATGGAAGCCAGAAAGCACCGTATGCCCTCCTTCCTTGTGCAGTTACAGTGAGATGGAATTCATCCATGAGATGTGGGCCATTGCCACACACCACATTTGTTGATCTTAGAGGTCTTAGTCTCCACAATTTTGAAGAATAAGTTTCTTTCACTTATAAGGTACTCAGACTAGAGTACTTTATTATAGCTTCTTAAACAGACCAAGACAAATGTTGTTTTAGAGAGGGGAAAATGTTTCTGGTACCGGAGTGTCGTTCCAAAACTTTCTCTTTGCGCTTGAAATTCTCATCAATTGCTACTTCACTGACTTTCAGACATAAAAGTCTTCAGTGGCTCCCAAACTTTGGCAAATAAATTAATAGGTTATGAGCTCCTCACAAAGGTTCCTGTGTGGATCTAATTCTAGCAGTACACAAGGACAGAAGTGGTGAGGGATTCAACTCTCCCTCCTGTGTTTATCTTGAGGTATAACCTGTACAAGAAAGAGGGTGAGATATCACCATACTTGAAAGAGTATATAGGTAGCCTTTGAGCATCTCAAGACTTCTAGGTTTTTTTCCAGTGCTCCCATACTCCTTCTTCTGACCCTTTTGTAAGATCAATTCCTTGAGCCCAGTTTTGACCTGCTGCATTTCCCCTGTCTGCTGTGCTGTCTCTTCTCACTCTACCATACCAGGAACATCAAATCTTTCTCACAAGTCTCCAAAATGATCCCTGATCGTTTCCCAATTACTCTCAGCATCCCTGTCCTTATCTCTCCCCTGTTAAAGTTCAAAAATGGCAATCACAGTGCTGCCCAGTAAACAAAAAAAGCTGCTTCCCTCAAAACCCCCAAGTGGTTCCTCAGCCTCTCAGAGTGACAGCTTTTATAATCATCCCCACTGGCCATCAGTCTGGCCTGGCCTCAGCCATTTTTCCAGCCTTATTTCTTTCCTTTCTTTTTTTCTTTTTTGTAACATTTTTATTTTATATTATTCACAGGTTACATAGTTTGTGTCCCAGCCGTAGCCCCTTCCCGCATTCCCTCCCTATCTCCCCATCCCTCCCTCATCTCCTCCCTGCCCCTTTCCAAGTCCACTGATAGGGGAGGACCTCCTCCCCTTCCATCTAAATCTAGCTTATCAGGTCTCTTCAGGACTGGCTGCAATGTTCTCTTCTGTGGCCTAGCAAGGCTGCTCCTCCCTCAGGAGGCAGGGGGAGGGGGAGAGTCAAAGAGCCAGCCATTGAGTTCATGTCCGAAATAGTCCCTGTTCCCCTTACTAGGGTACCCACTTGGATACTGAGCTACCATTTGCTACATTCAAGCAGGGGTTCTATGTTATAACCATACATGGTCTTTAATTGGAGAAACAGTCTCATAAAAGACCCCTATGTCCCGCTATATTTGGTCCTTGCGGAGCTCCTGTCCTCTCCAGGTCATACTAACTTCCCCTTCTTTTATATGATTCCCTGAACTCTGCCAAAGGGTTGGTTATGTGTCTTAACATTTGCTTTGATACACTGCTAGGTAGAGTCTTTCTGAAGCCCTCTGTGGTAGGCTCTTGTCCTGCTACTTCTTTTCTCCTACATCCAATTCCATCCCATTTGTCTTTCTAAGTGAGGATTAATCCTCTTAGCTCAGGTTCTCTTTCTTGTTTATCTTCTTTAGGTGTATAGATTTCAGTATGTTTATCCTATCTTATAGGTCTATATAAGTGAGTATATACCATGTGTGTCTTTCTGCTTTTGGGATACCTGGCTCAGGATGATCGTTTCCAGGTCCCATCATTTGCCTGCAAATTTCATGATTTCCTCTTTTTTACTTGCTGAGTAGTGTTCCATTGTGTAAAAGTACCACAATTTCTGTATCCATTCCTCAAATGAGGGACATCTGGGTTGTTTCCAGGTTCTGGCTATTATGAATAAAGCAGCAATGAACATAGTTGAGCAAATGTCCTTGTTGTGTACTTGAGCATCTTTTGGATATATGCCTAGGAGTGGTATAGCTGGATCTTGAGGAATCACTATTCCTAAATGTCTAAGAAAGCACCAAATTGATTTCCAGAATGGTTGTACAAGTTTACATTCCCACCAGCAATGGAGGAGGGTTCCTCTTTCTCCACATCCTCTCCAGCATGTGTTGTCACTTGAATTTTTGATCTTAACCATTCTAACAGGTGTAAAGTGAAATTTCAGGGTTGTTTTGATTTGCATCTCCTTGATGGTTAAGGACGTTGAGCATTTCTTTAAGTGTTTTTCTGCCATTCTACAGTCCTCTACAGAGTTCTCTGTTTAGCTCAATACCCCATTTTTTAAATTGGATTACTTGATTTGTTTCTTTTTAACTTGTTGAGTTCTTTATATATACTAGATATTAGCCCTCTGGCAGATATAGGGTTGGTGAAGATCCTTTCCCAGTCTGTAGGCTGTCATTTTGTTTTGATGACAGTATCTTTTGCTCTACAGAACCTTTTCAGTTTCATGAGGTCCCATCTATTGATTGTTGCTCTTAGAGCCTGTGCTGTTGGTGTTCTGTTCAGGAAGTAGTTTCCTGTGCTGATGAGTTCTAGGGTCTTTTCCACTTTTTCTTCTAACCGATTTTATGTGTCTGGTTTTATGTTGAGGTCTTTGATCCACTTGGACTTTAGTTTTGTGCAGGTGATAAATATGGATCTATTTTGATTTTTCTGCAGATAGACACCCAGTTAGTTGGTCCAGCATCATTTGTTGAGGGTGCTGTCTTTTTTCTATTGGATAGATTTGGCTTCTTTATCAAAAATCAAGTTTCCATAGGTGTGTCGGTCTTCTATTTGGTTCCATTGATCCACTATTCTGTTTCTATGCCAATACCATGCAGTTTTTATAACTATTGCTCTGTAGTACAGCTTGAGGTCAGGGATAGAGATTCCCCGAGATGATCCGTTGTTGTACAGGATCGTTTTGGAAATTCTGTTTTTTTTTGTTTGTTTGTTTGTTTCTCCATATGAAGTTGAGAATTTTTCTTTCAAGGTCTGTAAAGAATTGTGTTGGTATTTTGATGGGAATTGCATTGAATCTGTAGATTACTTTTGGCAGAATAGCCATTTTTACTATGTTAATCCTACCAATCCATGAGCACGGGAGATCTTTCCATCTTCTCATATCTTCTTCAATTTCTTTTTTCAGAGACTTGAAGTTTTTCTCAAACAGATCTTTCACTTGCTTGGTTAGAGTCCAGCCTCATTTCAAACCATTCTCTTTCACTTGTCCCACCATGGCCACAGAAGGCCTGTGTATTTTTCCATTTCCTATTTCTTCCTGAATGCGGCACTTAGGACTTACTAACAATAACGAGACCCTTGGATGGGTCATCACAAGGGTGTCTGCAAGAACTAAGGAAACTCTGTGTCAAGGGAAGCCCCACTAAGACACAGGAGAATAACTCTAGTGGCTCTGACTGTCTCCACTGCCCTAACCAGCCATGAACTCCCTGTTCTTCTATGTACCATATCCCCCTCTCTCTAGTTTATATGCAATGTAAGAGCTCACTGCTATAGGCAGGAAGTAGGTAGAGCTCAGTAGGGAGGAGGTAAATTCATTATTACTTGAAAAACCTGCTCTGGGTTACCTATCATTGGTTGATATGGATTTTGCTCACATGGTCCCTGTAATCTTCATCCTGTTTTTTGGACCGTAACCGCTGGCTCCAGGCCATGAAACCTATTTGGCCCCAGAAGTAAGAAAGAACATACCACTAGATTAACACATTCCTCCTCCAACTAAAGAAGAAGAAATAGAGATAGATTCATCATCTGTTGCAGCTCTCTGCCTCCTGGCAACTTACTCTAGAATGACACAGAGTGACAGCTCCAGAATTTCCCAGGGACTGAAGTTGCAGGGAGCAAGAAGATAGCATGGTTCATTAAAGCAATTCCTCCTTGAAGGAGAGTCTGCCCTCATCATGAATACCATGTTTCATCAGATTCTTCATTCATCCCAGGGATCAGCTGCTGTGTTTCTTACAGTCCTCTGTTATATTTTAACATTACTAAGGACCAGGCTGTCTGCACCATGTAGGAGACTTCCCAAAGAGTGTGCAGAGCAAAGTTTTCAAAGTTTTCTTAGGGCTCAGGGGGGGATGGTCCCCTTCTTATCATCTAGGTACCATGGCTCCTAGAATTGATTTTCTGGTCCTCTTTTTTTTTTTTTTTTCATTTTATTTTCTGGTTTCTGGGTAGTGTAAAGTCAGAGCTGCAGCAAATAGACAAGATTTATGGTACTGTGTTTTAAATCAAACATTTTTACAAATTCATCATCTTAATGTGGTATACCTATTTTTACTTGCCATTAATTTTCTTGCTTAAAAATCACTTTTGTACTATATTTCTTTGGGGGGAAATCTTTCTAAAATTCTTCTATGATAGGTCACAACAGAAAAAAATTACAGTTCTTTGCTGTCACAGACATTTCACTGTGCTGATCTTGATACTGGTCACTATGTGCAGAGAACCCTAGGGCTCAGAGACTCAGCACTCTTACAGAGAGAAGAGAAAAGACCGGCGCATTTCTTCAGACTACGGCCTACAAGTGGTGCAGAGACTCCAGAGCCCACCCAGAAGCCTGAGAAATGTGGATAAACTTCCCAGGGCTACAACTACTTACAGCCAAATTAGTAACCAGTCAGAGAAGCCTCTCCCTTGCCTGGGTGTTTTCACTCTGCAGATGTGGCGAGATCTCAGCCTATTCCCAACTGGCACAGCTGTCCCCAGCTGTAGATTGTAGTTTCACACACAAGCAGCTGCAGAGAAAGATGCACTGCAGCTTAGCTATCTCTTTCAATAAATAATAATAATAATAATAATAATAATAATAATAATCACCTTCAGCTTTAAACACCACTTCGGTAAAGGACAGTCTCCAGACAACTCTAGACCGCCCATTTATTTATTGGATCCCCAATGTGAGTTGGGTCTTGTGTGGCAGGGAAAGTTAGGGAGTGTGAGCAGGAAGATGACATCAGGGTAAGCCAAGTAAACAGCCCCAAAGAAGGTGATATGGTAAGAGTGAAAAGAAGTGTAAAGCATTGTGGGGTTTGTGGAGCAGCTGTTCCTTGGCTTAAAAAAGTAAAAAAAAAAATTCAGAGTTTGAGCTGCATTCTGAAATGGCCAAAATTTGGTCATGGCATACAAAGTGTTAATAATAAATATATGGAAGTGTCTCCACTTGATCAGGGTATATTTGGAGAATGGGAATTAGGTCAGTCTGCCTACTTTCAATGATATATTATTATTGTGTGAAGAATAGGTGAGGGAAAGGTCAGGGAAGCTTCTATTTTTTATTCCCAGAATCTGCCATGGTTCTCATTTATCAGCATGTTAGAAGCCTCATGTCTTAGTTAATCTCTCAATGCCGTGATACAATACCCCAACAAAAACAACTTAAGGGAGAAAGGGCTTGGTTCACCCTCAGTTCATTGCAGCAGCAGGAAGGAGCAAGAGGCTAGAATGTCACATTGCATCCACACTCAATGAAACAAGGAATAGACATGAAGTAGGTGGGGCTGGAAAGCATCAAGGCCCACCCCTGTAACTCACTTCTTCCGAAGAGACTCCACATCTTTCCCAACGAACACCACCAACTCAGAACCAAGTGTTTGAACATGTGAGCCTATGGGAGATGGTTCACATTAAAATGTCAGCCCCTGGCTGATAAAGGCATGTAAAGTCTGAAGAACACTAGTGATGATATGACTTGTTTTCCTGACTCTTCTTAGAATGATATAAACAACACCCCATTCCCAGGGGAGTTTCAGGGTGCTCATTTGTCAATTCTACTGATCTTTATTGTTTTGGTCCTTGGCAGCTACTTGGTAAGGCAATCAATGATGACATGGACAATGCTCTGGTTGACAATGTTGACATGGACTAGGCAATGATTAAGAGATGGCCCACCTATTAGCAATGAAAGAATCATTGTGCAGCAGAGAGGATATGAAAAACCATTGGGTTGGTGTACCAGAACTGAGCGCATGAAGTGAAGCCTTGCCCTTGGATACCAAAAAGACAGTGTGATGGTTTTTGTTGTAGTGGGCTTACCATTTACTGTGTGGCTTAAGTCTGTAATTATTTAGTTAGTTGCCTGGCAACACTTTTCTATTTTAAAGAATGAACTGGGCATCATTTAGTTAAGAATTGGAAGTTCAGGCTTAGTAAGTATTAACCACAAAGTTTGTATGTCAATAAAGGTTATAAAGAACATAAAATGTACAAAATGTTTGTAGAAATTTACTGTCTACTATGAGGGATATAATCTGTGGAAAATCAGAGAACACAGACCCACTGAGGGTCTGGCTGGCCCTCAAAACTTTTGTTAAGAAGTATGTCCTCCCAATAGTGAATACATTTGATTTACAAGGTTTTGTTATCTAGAACTTAAAAGCACCGATCTTTTTAATTTTATTTTATGTGTATATAGATATATATATGTGTGTGTGTACTCAAGTGTATGTATGTGTATCTCATGCATGCAGATCCCTGAAGAGGCCAGAAGGGAGCATCAGATCCCCTGGAGCTGGAGTTGCTGCTTGCTGCGAACCATCCAATAGGAGTGATTGGAACTGAACTCCAGCCCTCTGGAAGAGCAGCAAGTGCTTTAACTGTGGAGAGATCTTTCTAGCCCACATCTAGCTCTTTTATAGCTCCTTTTTTGAAACATAAACATTTACTAGGGCAGATGAGTTCTTCTAAATCAACATCATCCACACTGGTTCCTGAGTTAAGTGATTGCTGATAAGATTGGGTGTGATCGAGGTTCCTTGCTACCGGGTGAGGAAGAGTTCACTGAAGCATTTAGTGTAGATCCTGTCTGAAAACACTAGTGTTTTTGTAGGAGCTATTTGTTTAAACCACTTGCCAGCCTTACAAAAGCTGCTTGAGCTATTAATGAATGTATCTATTTTAATCTGCACATGCAAAACAACCAGACCCAATTAAGCTGCAATCAGCTGACAGTATATTGAGACTATTGTAATTACCCTCACCCAAGGTGTGTGGAGTGACCATTCTTTCCTTTGAGCTTTTGCAAATTAAAAATGACCACCAGACATTGAGGTTTAGCAGAAAGGTCAAATTCACCAGGATCTTATCAAATGGTAGAGATTAAAAAATCAATATCAAAAATTTTCTATGAATAATAAATATAATTATAAATTTAATACTTTTCAGTAACATTCCACTTTGTGAACCTCTACTGCAAATAACTGCTATCTTCCTAATTTTGAGAAAAAAGAAGTCAGAGAGTGTCCTTCGATGAAGAGACTAGTTTCTTTATCAACAAGTCTCCTCTGACCCCACCAGCACATATAAAGTGGATATAGTGACAGATGTCTGCCTCATGGTATTATAATGAAGACTTTAATGGATTAATATGTGTAAAGTGATTAGAACAGTGGTTTTCAACCTTCCTAATGCTGAGTTCCTCATGTGTGGTGACACCCCCAACAGAAAATTATTTTTGTTTCTATTTCATAACTGTAATTTTGCTACTGTTATAAACCTTAAGGTGTATATCTGATATGTCCCATGTTCTTAGGCAAACCCCAGTGCAAAGGTCATTTGACCCCCAAAGAGATCATGACCCACAGCTTTAGAACCATTGGATTAGAAGGTTTCCTCAAACCTAGTTGTCAGTAAAGCTTGTGTTCTGTTATCATCATCATCATTTAGCATCTGTTTACTATGCAGTCTTGCAGATAACTGGATGCCCTCTAGCTGTTTACAAAGACCCGTCTGGTCTTCACTTTTCATGATCTGTGCAAGCCTGGGCTAAGCAGTGTTGGTGGAAAATCGGAATTAGGTATTCTCACCTCCATCATCATCTAAACTGAATTCACCCAACCAGCAAAATGGGTTAACAGTGCCCACTTTTCAAGATGATCAAGAGAGATAAATTATGTCAGGCTGTGGACAGAAAGCAACCAACACAGTGTTTAGAAATCTTGGTATACAGACATTTTAAACACCAGAACATCCACTTATCTCCCACCCTAGACAAAACTAGTGTGATCATTTCTAGCATGGTCATGCTTGCTGGCAAGAACCAGCTGAGAGAGATGCAAAGCTGGAGAAGTAGATCTTGATCCCGGTGGAGCCTCTTTCAGACAGATTTCCTAAGTCTCCCCAGCACCATGGGTTAAAGGAAGAAAAATATTGATGTTTTATTGAGTTTCTCCTATAGGTCAGATCATGTGTCATGGCTGTGATCTAAACAATGAGCCGGTGCAGAAGGAATGCACAGCTGAGACGGATGAGATAAACCTTCACAGCCTTGACTCCTCCAAGACCTAGTAAATTGCTTCCTTTATTTAATTACAAATTAATTGAAAACACTCCCATGCTGAGCAAACTGTACTAGTTCTCGATTCGTTGATAATACCTTAATCCTCCTGTAATATCCCATAGATAGCACTGTGTGGTTATGTCATCAATTTTACACTTACAGTTCTGGATAAACATGGCTGCCTCAGGATAGATTCACAGAGAACTTTCCTGTAGGGAAGGGAACTCAAAGGTAAGTCTGGAGTCAGATGGTCTTGGGTAGAGCTGGTTGTGCGACTTCCTGACTGGAAGGCTGTTTGAAGAAGTAGAACACTTGACAGCTCCCAAAGCTGGAAGTTAGTAGCACTGTGTTTGCCATGATATGGGTTCATTGATATTGAGTTTACTCTTTTGTCTGTCCAGAAGGCCATCTCAGTTGGAGGGGGTGAGCAACTGTAATGGCATTCCAGCCCCCTTATCAATCTGCTTATTGGCACTCTGCCAGATCTATCTGTTCTCCCCCCCCCCCACCTTCTGTAAGCATGCTTAGCCTTGATGACTTTTCAGAGCAGAGTGTGGATGTACGGTGAATAGTAATGCAACTGTCTCCCCCACCAAGGCTCACTGGGGCAAAGCAGCTGCAGAAAGACTTTTACAAATAAGGGTAGGTGTGCAGAAGAGCAGGGGAAGTAGCGCTCCTAGAGCACTACTTTTTAAAGGATGGAGTAAGACTCAGATAATGTTAGACTTGAAGGAGTTTGGGGGCCATTCCATGAACAGGAACATCAAGGTATTAACTGCAAACACACCCAGAAAGGCCTGGAGAATGGCTGCCTTCCCCTCCTCTGCAGTGGCATATGCTCTTCCTCTGTCCTTTCACACAGTGAGTCCGACTGTCCTCCAGGCAATGAGAGCTCTGGGGGCTTCCTGGTGGGCACTGGAAGATTTTTTTTTTCTGTTTATGTTAACATCTGTGTGATTTCTGTGTTGGTTTTTCTGCCTCCTTAGCAGTGTGATATACGCAAGATCTTATACAGTTTACCTTGTTAGATACCCCATGCACTTATATTCTCCAAACTATTTATGAACTGTTCCCTTGAACAGGGTAATCCATAACAGTTTGGGCCTTTCAACTCTTACCAGTGTTTGAGACAGCAGCTTTATTGCACATGGTGCTTATGAAATACATCATTTCTCTGCTCTGTCATTCTTACTATGGCTCTTGTGCTCTTTTGGGGTAGGTTTTATCACACACACATACACACATCAATACTTAGCGGGGGCTCCTCTGCAAGACTTGGAGCTCCCTTTCTATACAGATGCCTCGTCTTGTTTTTTTATGTCCCTGACCTCATTCATTCCTCCATCTTCTATTTGTTTCTACCTAGGATTCTGACCGCATATCATGGCCTGGAAAGCCTTCCGGGCAATAAGTTCATTTGTTTTTGGTTTATTAATGTTTCTGATCATTCTACGTTGCCTGGTGTACACAGCTTGCTGTCACCACACTGTCAATGGCACTAAACATGCGTAGCTTGTCCCATTGATGGCAACCATGGAGTTAAATAATGCTTTAGATAGAAGAGCCTAAGCTACTTCCAAACTTCTGAGACTGTACAAATGTAGTGATGATGATAGTGTTTAGAGGAATTAGAAGTCAAGAGAAATAGGCCTGTGGGCAAGCTGCTTTTCAGCAAAATTGACCCAAGGAATATCCTAACAAATTCAAGAGGTCAGAGTTTGAGTGTAGCTAAGGACAACCTGATCAAGTTGTAGAAAGGGTGAACACAGTGAACCAGACATTAAATCTTAGGGTAAATAATATAGTTAGAAGATATCAAATCTCTGGAAAGTGTTTGATAGCTCCTGATCCATCTAAAATGAGCATTTTTGAAAGACAACATCATACCAGTAGAAAGGAGGTAGCAGGAAGCTGACAGGGCTTGGAACAGTCAAGCACATGTACCATTCCCCATTTGGTATGCTGGTCTATGGGGTCACCCTGGGCAAGTTTCTTAACCCCTGAAGTTCAGTCTTTTAGATTTAAAGTTGGCACCATAAGAATTGATCATAAAGTTCTTGTGACATTACCAAGATGACAAGGCACAACAATTTTATTGGGCAAACATGGTTTATGAAATATAAGGTCAAGAAGCAGCTCTTTCCTTTGTTTTCTCTCATCCCTGTAGTGAGGCATTGTCTTGCCTTGCCCCTCCATGAGATCATGAAGAAATCTCATGCTTTAGTTTACTATTGCTGTTATAACAATGTAAAGCTGGTGGCTTAAAATACACACGTTGTACAAAGTGTCTATGATGTTTAATTTTCTGTATCACCTTTAATGGGACTTTATGTACCCATATTAGACACTACTTTTAGATGTATTGGTGAATATATTTCTGAGAGAGATTAACATTTGGATTGTTGGGCTGAGTAAAGCAGTAATTCACTCCTATATGGCTGGGCACATTGAATGTAGGAGAAAACAAGCAGCAGGACAGGAGTCTATCACAGAGGGCCTCTGAAAGACTCTACATAGCAATATATCAAAGCAGATATCAAGCCTTCGGCAGAGTGCAGGGAATCATATGAAAAAAAAGGAGGAGTTAGTAAGACTTGGCGAGAACAAGAGCTCCACAAAGACCAAATAGATCAGGGCTCAGGGTCTTTTACAAGACTGTTTCTCCAACCAAGGACCATGTATGATAAAACCTAGAACCCTTGCTCGGATGTGGCCCATGGTAGCTCAGTATCCAATTGGGTACCCTAGTAAGGGGAACGGGGACTATTTCTGTCATGAACTCAATAGCTGGCTCTTCGACGACCGCCCCCCCCCCCAGAGGAACAGCCTAGCTAGATCTCAGAAGAGGACATTGCAGCCAGCCCTGAAGAGATATGATAAGCTAGGGTTGGTTGGAAGGGGAGGGGGTCCTCCCCCATCAGTGGACTTGGAGGGGGGCAGGGAGGAGATGAGGGAGGGATGGGAAGAGTGGGAGGGAACGAGGGAGGGGGATACGGTTGGGATACAAAGTACATAACCTGTGATCAATATAAAAATAAATAAATTACATTATATAAAAAAAGAACCCAAATAAAACCAATAAAGGCAGAGAAGTTTAGCTCTTTGCCTAACAGCCAGAGCTAGGGCACTGGTATTCCTCTGGCCTTGCCAAGGAACTTAGACTCTTGACTCTCTGGACCTCACAGGCATACCGCTGGCATTCTAGGGGCTCCAGCGTAGTATGTGACTTCCCCATCTCCCAAATTATGGGAAGCAATGCTTTATGCTAGATTACTTGAATATGTACGCATGCAACCTATGGGTTCTCGTCCCCTGGCGAATCCTGGCAAGTACAGAGTTTCAGTGTCAGCTTCCATTTCAGCAGACTATTCCATTCAGCATTGTATAAGGGAAGCATACAAACTTTATTGTCCTTTAAGTGGAAATGGAGTACAGAAATATAATTTCAGATATATAATTAAGTAGTCAAAGGTCTTGAGATTTTCCAGATGGAAACCCCTAAGAAGATGTATTTTTAGAGGAATTTTCATTCTTCCTTTTTATTTTGGGCAGCTGACAGATCTCTCACACAGAGTGCTGACATGCTTTGATGGGCCTTTCTCTGGGACCTATTTCGTTGACAGGCAAACATGATTTGACGTTGTTCAGAGCTTTAAAATCACCCTCTTGTCCAGGCAGCGTGTGTACAAACTGATCGCCTTGGCTCCTCTGTGCCTTTTAATAGTGTAGAGAAATGGGTACACTGAATTTGGGGGGCTCTTACTGGTGCTGCTCACAAGGGCATGGAACCTGCCATTGCACTTACAGAGTGCTGAGACTTAATTGACCACAGATGAATACATTACATCATCTTATAACTCCAGTGTGATGGGAAGCTGAAGAACAGTGAGTGGTTGGCTGGTTCACTCAAGTTTCTAAGTGAGAGGCTTGACCTGTGTTTTGACATCTGGTTATTTTACTTACCTGATGTCAGAATTAGACAGATTGGCCAAAATAACTCTGCCTTGTGTTTTAGGAAAATAAATCCCTCCGTTTTCTCATCATTAGAGAACAACTGTATCCCATCATAAACTACCAACCCTCATCTTAGAGCTCTTCATTCTTCTTCATCAAAGAGGAAGTATATAAGGAAAGACTGACCAGCCAACCAGGCTTCCCATACATGAAGGTTATGTCCCTGGAAAAGGCAATGGGATTTCTTCGACACAATTAAAACATGTTTTCACCAAGACTTAAAAAATGTTTAAAGGATATTTATTTATTTGTTTGTTTATTGTGGTCATGCCATGTGTGCATCTTGTAGAACTTGTAGTATAACTAATAGAAGTCAGTTCTCCCCTTCTACCATGAAGTACTGAGGATTATACTCAGGTCAGGAGATTAGGCAACAAATGCACTTACACACACAGCCATCTCTCCTGATACTTTATCACTTTATTTACTTATTTTTCAGGATTCAAACAGAATTTTGGTTTCAAAATCATATTTTACATCTATCTCCACTTTAGAAAACTTACCAGAGTGGTGACTGCCTTTTGGAGATGTTCGTAACCTGTAAGGAAGGAGAATGAGCAACAAAACCTAAAAAGGGTTGTAAAGAGGGAAAACAGATGAAAGCTTTTGTGGATTCAGGGGAAGCTGAGGCAAAAGACTCTAGGAAGACCAAAATTCATGGGAGCAGCAGTCATTCATTTGTCAACCCTTATAAATATGGGTACAGTGTGTTTAGGTTTAGAGGATGAACTTGGAACAGCCTGATATCAAGCCATGAATGGTCCATCTTTCTCACCCCATCCCACACACCAGGAGTGGTCCATGTCTCTCACCTCACCACCCCATGCCATGAATGGGACATCTCTGTCATCCAGTTTCCCCAAACTATGAGGGGGTCGTCACTCTCATTCCATTCCTCCATGCCTGGAGTAGGCTCTCTTTCTCACTTTATCTCCCCCCTCCCCCCGCCATGTCCCTTTTTTCTAAAACTGTGAGTCTTCTTGTAATTACAGATGATATCTAGGGAGGATAACATTCTACAGCTTTTTCCAACGGAACCTCAGAATTAAAAACCACCATGTGCAGTTAGTTCTCTAGGCTTTGTGGATAAGCTAATAAGAAAACCAGACAAGAATTCTCAGCCCTGTGGTGGTTGCCCCCGAGATAAAAAGACAAATCAATATTACAACACATTAAGATGTACCAGGAAGAAAAATGAAGCAGAAAAAAAGGTGATGGGGCAGTGTTTTCATTAGGTTTTGTTAACTTGTTACAAATCTAGACATATCTGGAAAGAGGAAATCATAACTGAGGAATTGCCTCTAACAGATTGCCTGAGGGCATGTGTGCCTTCAGTTTTTGATTGTTGCTTGATATAAGAGGGTTCAGCTCACTGAGGGAAGTGCCTTCCCTGGGTAGGTGGTCATGGGCGACATAGAAGAGCAAGTTGAACAAACCATGAGGTGTAAGCCAGCAAGCAGTGTTCCTCCATGGTTTCTACCTTGAGCTCCTGCTTAGCTTCCCTTAACAATGGACTCTGAACTTGAAGTCTCTGAAGAAAGAAATTGAAGAAGATATCAGAAGATGGAAGGATCTCCCACGCTCATGGATTGGTAGGATTAACATAGTAAAAATGGCCATCTTATCAAAAGCAATCTACAGATTCAATGCAATTCCCATAACAATACCAACAAAATTCTTTATAGAATTTGAAAGAAATATTCTCAACTTCGTATGAAAAAACAAAACAAAACAAAACCCAGAATATCTAAAACAATCCTGTACAGTAAAAGATCTTCTGGAGGTATCTTTATCTCTGATCTCAAGATGTACTATAGAGAAACAGTAATTAAAACTGCATGATACTGACATAGAAACAGAATGGTGGATCAATGGAATCGAATTGAAGACCCAGAAATAAACCCACACACCTACAGACACTTGATTTTTGACAACGATGCCAAAATCATACAATGGAAAAAAGAGAGCATCTTCAACAAATGGTGTAACTGGATGTCCACATGTAGAAAAATGCAAATCACCTTTCAGAAAATTAAAGTCCAAATGGATCAAAGACCTCAACATAAAACCAGACACAGTGGGGAAGAGCCTCGAACTCATTGGCACAGGAGACAACTTCCTGAACAAAACACCAACAGCTCAGACTCTAAGATCAACAATTAATAAATCGAACCACATGAAACTAAAAAGCTTCTGTAACGCAAAGGACATTGTCATCTGAACAAACTGACAGCCTAAAGCCTGGGAAAAGATCTTCACCAACCCTACATCTGACAGAGGGCTAATATCCAGAATACATAAATAACTCAATAAATTAGACACCAACAAACCAAATAATCCAATTTAAAAATGAGGTACAGAGCTAAACAGAGAATATTGAATGGCAGAGAAACATGTAAAGAAATGTTCAGTATCCTTTGTTATCAAGGAAATGCAAATCAAAACAACTCAGATTCCACCTTACACCAATCAGAATGGCTAAGATAAAAAACTCAAGTGACAACACATGCTGGAGAGGATGTGGAGAAAGGGGAACCCTCCTCCATTGCTGGTGGGAGCACAAACTTATACAACCACTTTGGAAATAAATTTGGCACTTTCTCAGAAAATTGGGAACAGCACTACCTCAAGATCAAGCTATACCGCTCCTGGGCATACCTCAGAGGTGCTCCACCATTCGACAAGGACATTTGCTTAGCTATATTCATAGCAGCCTTATTTGTAATAGCCAGAATCTGGAAACAACCTAGCATTCCCTCAATGGAGGAATTGATACAGAAATTGTGGCACATTTGCAAAATGGAATACTACTCAGCTGTTAAAAACAAGGACATCATGAAATTTGCAGGCAAATGGATGACACTAGAAAAGATCACCCCAAGTGAGGTAACCCAGAAGCAGAAAGACAAGCATGGTATATACTCACTTATAAGTGGATATTAGTCATATTATATTAGTCATATAATATAGGATAATAACCATACTAAAATCTGCAGGCCTAAAGAAGTTAAACAGCAAGGAGGACCCTAGGGAGGATGCTTAAATCTCATTCAGAATGGCAAATAGAATAGACACCAGAAGTGGTGGAAGACAGGGAACAGGATGGGAGCCTACCTTAGCGGGTCCTCTGAAAGGTTCTACCCAATAGGGAATTGAAGCAGATGCCAAGACTCAGTCAAACTTTGGGCATTGCACAGGGAGTCTTATGGAAGAAGAAGGTATAGAAAGACATGGGGGGGGGAGGTCAGGAGCCCCACAAGAAGACCAACAAAGCTAAAAAATTCTGAGCCCAGGGGGTCAGCAGAGATTGATGTACCAACCAAGGACCATGCATGGAGAGGGCCTAAATGCCCTGCTCAGATGTAGTCCATAGGCAGCTCAGTCTCCATGTGGATCCCTGGATAAGGGGAGCAGGGGCTGCTTCTGTCATGAACTCAGTTGCCTGCTCTTAGATCACCTCCCCTTGGTGATGCAGCCTTGCCAGGCCACAGAGGAAGAGGATCCAGGCAGTTCTGATGAGACTTGATAAGCTAGGGGTGATGGAAGGGGAAGAGGACTCCCCCTTTCAGTGGACTAGGGGAAGGGGATGGGAGAAAAGGGAGGGAGGGAGGATGGGACCAGATGGATTTGAGGGAGGGGGCTACAATCAGGATATAAAATGAATAAATTGTAAAAAAATAAAATAATAAAATAAACAAATAAGCAACAAAACAATGTACCCTGAGCTCTAAGGTGAAATAAACTCTTTCCTCCTCGGCTTCTTTTGTTCATGGTGTTTATTTCAGGAGCAGAAAGCAAGCTAAAAAGTGAAAGTGTTTGGTATAGATTGGATTTGGGTGGTAGTACATGTGAGCAGGCCTGAAGGGGGATGTGAAGGTGTGAGAGCTGTGTGGGCAGAAACTCCGGACATCCTTAACATCATCTCCATTACCATCTTCTCTCATTTTGGCAACAGGCTGCATTTTTCTGTTCCTCTTCTCTCCTATTAGCTCTTCAATGAGATTACTCTCTATACTGAAGGTCCTTCACTCTTTTGGATTAAACAATTAAAGATGAACTAAAATGACCAAGGTGTATGGATGTCTTTAAGAGATTTGAAATATTATTCACTTTCTCTCTCAGATGGTTGAAGGTGTACTTCCTCTAGAAGATACAAGAAGACCTGGCTTCTCAGACTTTCATCAATACTAGAAAATTCTGTTGGGTATGAGTGTGGATGCTTTCAGGTACCTTACTCCTGCATTTATGCATTGCTCTTTTTCTGATGATGGTTCTGATGGTTCCAGAGCTAATATCAGCCATGGATTTCTACCTGTATTTTGTTTTTGAGTCTTGTGCTGTGGTCTGCTCTTCTGCTCAGAGCTCATTTCTAGGGTCACAAGTCCACCCTTGATTTTGTTCAGTCACTCCATGTGAACCCTGCATGGTTAACATACTATTGATACCTCCTGGCTGAGCAGTAACTGAACTGACCTCCTAGGAAGGTTACCATGTGGGAGAACAAGACAGACCCACCTTCCTGTACTGACTCACATGAAGTGTGTGTGTGTGTATGTGTGTGTGTATGCATGTGTGTGCCTGTGTATGATGTGTATGTATTCCCACAGAGGCCAGAACAGTCACTGGGCCCTGTGGAACTGAAGTTTCAGGTAGCTGGCAACTGCCTGATATGGGTGCTAGCCACCAAATTTGGGTTCTCTGCCAGAGCAGAAAGTGCTTTTATTTACTGACCATCAGCCCCTTGAAAACATTCTTTAAAAGGACCAAGAGCTTCTTAAATTCCCCCATGGTGAGGATGGAATCTAGAGGAGACTGGAATCTGTTGGAACTGGGAGCATGGGGTTAGGGGAACAGCTTCCTTGTGGAGCTGCATGGAAAGAATTAGGAAAGACGTTTCTTGTCCTCCAGCATCTCATCTTTTCTACCCTCTCGTCATTTCAAACATCATCACTAAAGGAACAAATGGCCCTCAAATCTGTATCTCCACCCTTGACATTTCCCCAAAGCTCCAGCTTATTTTAGCAATTGCTGGGTAGGTGTTTTCACCAGAAAACCATGTGCACAGGTGTGTAACACCTCCCCCCCCCCCAGACCCACTCTTATGATTCACTCTTGATGTTTGATTGGTGATAGAAATGTGTGCTTTTAATTTGATTGGTTGAATTTGGATTCTTTTTAAAGTGTTATAGTACTCTATAAGAACCATGGCCTGACACTACTATGGACTATGACAGAAATTTCTCTTAAATACTTTGTTCAAGAACCCAATTCTATATATTTTGAGATATTAAGTCAGGGCCTTAGTCTCTCTCAATAATGTCCAGAACTCTGTTAGGGATAAGAAAAATGTCCATGTCACTCTGGGCTGTGGTTACCCATTGCCACTCAATTGGCATGTAATATGGAGCCCTACTTCAAGAATGCCTGGCAATATTCCTCAGAACTATCTTCTGCTAAATGTACTTTGAGCAAGACTACTATAACAGGGCTGGAGAGATAGCTCAGCAGTTAAAGATGTATATTTCACTCTTCCAATGGACTAGGGGTTGGTTTCCAGCACCCACATGGTGGCTTGCACCTTTCTATACCACCAGTTCCAGGGGATCTGATGCTATCTTCTGACTTAGCAGGCATCAAACACACAAATGGTGCACAGACATACATGCAGGCAAAAGCTATCCAGGACACAGGCAGCAAGTAACAATTATGTAGGGCTGGAGCCTGGATTGAAAGGGCCCATGATGTCATCTTGGTGATAGGCATAGTCTTAGGATACAGAAAATATTATCAGAAACATCCAGTACTACTAATTACATGAGACTAATTTGGACAAACTGGTAAATGTCCTTGAGGATCCTTTCTACCTTTTTCTTTCCTACCCTTCCATCCAAGGAGTCAGCCATGGCTGAGAACAGGCTTCAGCTTCTACTCTTATGGGCTCAAATGCTAGTTTCTGTAGGTACTAGAGACAAAACTTCAGACTGAAGTTAGTGAATTGAAGCAGGCTTGTTATTATTTTGTTTGAATAACTCTCTTTAATGTTACTCAACTGTACACTATTCCCAGGGAAAAACTATGACCTATACCATTGGCCCTCCAAGTCTTACCTCTTTCCACATCACTCAGAAGGTGCCCAACAGTGCTAGAAGATTACCACCACTGAAACTTACTCCGGGAGGTGAGCTGTCAATCACATTTCCCCAGCACATGAACCTGACCTCTCGCCCTTGAGCCTGTGGCCTTGGGCCAGGATGGTTCTACTGTGCTGTTGTCAAGTTTTCCACTGTGTCCTCAGGTCAGCCCCAAATGGCTAGTATTGCTGTCCTCCTGCTATTTTTAGTAATAGATCAGTTATCCCTGACACACAGTGGTGGGGATTAACAAAATGCACCCATATGCATCTCTGAGGGCTGACATGTGTGTCCCTAGCCCAAAGTAGTCTTGGGCAGTTCTGGGTAGGATTAGCAGGCTTAAATTTTTATTATCTCTTTCTACTTCTCTTGGCAAAAAGAAAAAGAAAGCTAGGCCAGAACTGCTGTGATTTGTTTGAGGAATTTAGCACAAGACTTTTCTAACTGTGCACCAGACCTTGTTTTTTGCCCACACTCAATTCCTTGCAGCCCTCGGGGGTACAATTTTCCTTCTGTTGATGGAAAGGCATCCATCGCACACCATGCTGCTTTTATGGGAACATGGAGTAATAGGTCATGCTGTGGGGATGTCCCCATCAGGAGCTCATGTGATGAAGGCCCCGCATGCCAGAGGAAGGGAATTTCGGAGTGTCCAGTGCCAGCTGGGAAGGCTGTACACGACAGGGCAAGCACCATCGTAATCACATCATGTTCTGTAACCTCAGCCCTGACGCTCAGCTTGCTATCCTCTTTTGACCTGAATTGAATGCAAGCTTGATCTTTAAATGCCTGTTGTTCTCAGTCTCAAGTACAGTGCTTGACGTCGGCTTTCTCTGAGGCACCCATACTTGATTGACTTCTTTCTTTTAATGTCGTGGGTCTCCTCACTTAAAGAAATAACTCCTGATTTTCACAAGAAGATAAAAATTGAGGCAATCAATAATTAGAGATTTTGTCAAACAAACAGCTCACAGATTCTCCCTTGTTTGTTGTGTCACAATGACATTTATTTCATAGTCTTTATGCGCTCTGTAGAAATTGTGTGCTGTGAGTGTTAGGTCAGGGTCCTTCTTCAGAAGCTGCTAAGTCTTGCTGAGGGGAGTGGGGTCAGGAAAATCTCACCAATGGACCTGCTGAGGTTCTATCCATGCAAAGCATGGTTTGTTCTGAGCTTCCCAATAGGAAGACAGCTACAGCCAGTAGTTCAAGTCTACTTATTGGTTTCTTTCTTATCATTTACCAAAACCATCCCTCTACTCACCTTTTCACGAGTGCAAGGCTTCAACATATAAATAATATCTTCATTTTTAGAACCAAACCACAAATCAACAAATTCATTTTTTTTTAACTAGGTAATACTTATTGAGGCCTGCCTGTCTCCCATTTACGTGTGTATTCTAGATGTAACAACTTTTTCCATTTAGGAGTTTATGTAAGATGTAACCTTGTCAAATTCTGGTTCAAGCTTCATTGGTGTTTTTCTCTAACACTAGATGAAAGGAAAGGGATGTTTCACTGTGCTGTAAAGCCACTGCAGACTGACTATCCCTAAATAAGCTAGGGCACTTCTCGGGCCTTCTCTGGACTATGTTTACCCTTGGCCCATGCTGCCCAGATCCCCCTAGGTCCTGCCAACCTGACCTCTTTCCTTGGCTGTGGTGGCTTAGACACCTGGTGCATTTCTTGATGCCTGTAACCTACAGGCTAATGTCTTGAGAGAGCTGCTGCCCAGGCTCCCAAATCTACTGTCTTTGGACTTGGACTTAGCTTCTAGCTTGGCTCCCCTGCTCCTCCTTGTATGGTCTTTATTTTCTTTTCTGGAAGTGGGTTTTCCGTTTGTGTATCTGTGTTGATTCCCTACCTGGTCTCACACACTTGCAGACTTGTCAGTAACCTCAGCCCTTGGGAATTCTGGCGAATCTTCACATGCAATTTCCTACTGTGGCAAAAAATAACCCTTAATGAAGATGTCATAGTGTCATCATTAAGTGACCTTAATCATATCTTAAGAAAGAGGGCAGACAACTAAACATGATTCAAGGGATAGCATGGAAAGAGAAGGGAGAGGCAGAGGCATTCTAGACAGCCCAGATCACGTCTAAAACACACTGCGACTGAATGTTCAGAGTGTGTAAAGGTCCTGTCTAATTAGAGCTGGAGTGGGGATGAAAGTCACTGGTGAGAGGTAAGTTCTGGACACTGTCACCTGGCAGTAAACGACTGAGCTTGCTTTATAAGACCCCAAAGTATGTGCTGTTCAGCGCCATCTTAGTTTTCACCCTCAAGCTTGGTTTCTGCCACCATGAATTCAGGAAACTCTCTTCAGGAAACAGTCTGTGAAAGCCAGGAGAGAGTGAGATCTGAAGTGTTGGCCAGAGATAGGGTCCTTGGCGACTGAGGGGAGGTCCTGTGTGATCACCCTCTCTGCTTTCCCAGGTAAAGCCAAGCTTGCCTCTTGTTGACTACAGTAGAGAAAAGGGGTGGTGGACCAAAAGTGGTGGTGCCTTCCATTTTCAGTGGTAGAGAAATGTTAATAGTTTTTATGCTTCATGTGACAATTTACTGCCATAAAAGAAAAAAATATCAAAAAATTAAATCGCACAGGTGGTTACTATGTTCAATTAAAAAAAGCAGGGCTAGGAGAGTGACAGACATTGCAGCCAGCCCTGAGGAGACAGGATGAGCTGGGGTTGGATGGAAGGGAAGGAGGTCCTCCCCTGTTGGTGGACTTGGAGGGGGTGGGGAGGAGGGAGAGGAGGGAGGGAGTGGGAGGGTGGGAGGGAATGAGGGAGGAGACTACGCCTGGGATGCAAAGTACCTAACCTGTGATTGGTATAGAAATAAATAAATTTTAAAAAAGCAGGGCTAAAGGCTGTATATGTATTCTGACTGAAACCCTGGAAACATGTATAAAAACAATGTATGCAATGGGATGGGTTAAAATCAACTGTGCCTGGTAGATTTCTCCTGGTGGCCATAAGAGACAGGGAGCTCTCAAGAGAGGCTATAGCTCTCTGAGGTTACTGGAGTCTTCAAGTTGAGCAGATAGACTCTATGTGATTTGGGTCTCCCAGAGTAAAACAACTGTTAGAACCCAGGATTTGAAGGTATGGTAGGAAAGCTACCAGTTAACACAGATGACAAGCTGGAGTCCATCAGAGTTCTTGGTATGGGCTGTGACTTCTGGGAATTTGTTTGTCTTTTCACTCACAGAGAGGCAGGCAGAGCTGGGTTACTTCCTGAGTGTCACCGTGCAGAGAAGCTTTGATCACCACTCTCAGTCAGATATACCCTGGACTAAGGAAGCCTTTGGGCTTTGGACAGTCGGCAAGCTGCATTAATCAGTGCTAAGTCCTGTAGTCAGATGTCTCCATGGTGCCCACACACTGCCATCTCAGGAATCCACAGCTTTAGGTGACCTCAAGTCCCAGCCTGGGACTTTCCCTGTGGGCTGCCTTGGGTCTGGATAGCCAAGGAGCTGAGTACCCCCACCTTTCTTTTGCTCCATAAACTCAGATAAATCTTCTTTATTGAGTACCTACTATGTGAATTTACAGATGTCATTTTTAATCTGCTCAGCAATTCTATTGATATAGCATTTATCATCACAATTTATGGGCAGCAAAGTTAAAATACAGTGTGATCTAATAACCTGTGATGCATTTTAGCTTCTAGTTTGTCAGCTGTGTGCACAGATGGTGGGAAGGAATCAATCCTTTTACACCGCTTTGAACTTGGGTCTTTTACTGTCATTGTTTCCTTGCACCAATTTATTTCTCAAGTATTTCTCCTCAGCAAACTGCAAAAGCCAGAATCTTTTAGTTCTCATACTTCTTTCCATAGGAAGGCCTCATCAGAATTGGAAAACTGAAAAATAATTATGGTCTTCAAGGCTTAAATTTTGACAGCCGCATCAGAACCATTTTCTATATTTGGCATGACAAAAATCTCCTATGTAAGCTAGAAGCAAGATGAGGTTAATGCTGAATATACAATGAACACAGACTTCCAAATCCCTTACATCCTTCTCCGTGGAGCCCCTCAGCAGACCCTTTGATTCTAGCGCTTCTCTGACATGCAGTGACAATGCAGGGCATCTTCTCTTGGAGAGAGCTTCCTGAGCCCAGACTTGAAATACTGGCTGACTTCATCCTCACATAGCCTAATAACTGTGTTGTCAGTCAGTACTGACATATCCCACCTCCCTTCTCTCTGTTCTCCACCCCCGGCCCCCACAATTATATATCTCAGGACAGGCACTGCACTAGGGATCTGCAGTAAGTGATAAAGGGAACACACACAGTTCCAGCTATTAATGAGTTTTGCATACTTAGGACTCAGACAGAATGAAGACAAAGCTTTCATGGGGGGAAGAGCTGAAGGTGCCCAAGAGACATGTTAGGAAGGTCAACAGGGACTTCCTTCACGAGGATATTCTAGACAGAGTCCTAAGTGATACACAAACTTATTAGGGAGAAATGAGCAGTAAGATGCAGGTCCTCCCAACCTTAGCTCTCCTGCCTGTGTGCCTGGCACAGGCGTGCAACCGAAGAACAGTAGAGTTGCTTCTATGTTTTTTGAATTATTATCATTCAAGGGCTATCTGCATTCTGTTTTACTGTACGAGTTTCACAGAAATGCTGAGATAAAGGGGGACTCCAGGGAGAAGTTAATACGCCATAGCTTGGAACTGTGGCCTGGTGGAGTAGAACTCTAATTTTCTGGGAAGGGATTGGGCACTTCAGTGGAGGCTGGATAGTAATGTTTCATAACTCTTTGGGATCATTTGCTTTTTCTGCATGTTGGACCGCATCTAATATAGGCCCATGAATGACAATGTATATCATAGATGTTGACCAGGAAGATAGCATAGGTTGACCTTCACTGTGGAGGAAAATGAGATGGATGTCTGCACTCAGACAGAGCTCATGACAGTCTTCTAGGCACTTAACATGGTAAAGAAATCTCCCATGAGAATTCATCATTCTCAATGACCCACCCCAGGCTTTGACACACCCAACATTTGAGGCCTGGTCTGATTCCAGAGCTAGCCTCAGAATTACACTGCCTAGACTCAAGCTTTATCAAGATTTCAAACACACAGCTCTTGTTAAGAGTTGAATTATATGGGAAATTCTGTATAAGCTCTTGTGTAATGATTCCACTTCACCACATCATGAATTTGTTCTTCTCTCCCACCTTTCCCTGCTTCTTTTTTTAAAAATAGTAATATGTAAAATATGTCCCGTAAACAGAGTGGTCAGTACTACACATTACATAAAAAGAGCTAGGAAACACTCTAGTATATAATTCACATGACTTCTGAGTGGACTGGAAGCTATTTCACTGATTTTTAGGATAATTAACCCATTAGTTACAAATGAACACACGGGTAGCCATACACGGCGAGTGTGCAATCTGGGCTTGAGAGCTGTTTTCTTCTGAATTTGGAGCCGTGCTATTAATTTCTGTGGTTTGGCAGTTCAGATGCACGTTGTGACCACCTTGCTTGCCAGACAATCCACGTACCTTTTCCATTCGAAGACAGGGCCAGATTTCATATTTCTGTTTGTTGAGAGGAGCTAACATAGCAGGTATCACATGCAGGACATCATTGCTACTTGTGTAGGTGGCAAAGAATCAACTGGAGAAGGTCTGCTCTAAATTTAGCCCTGCCAGGCAAACTGCAGGAATTTTGTACCTCACAGCAGTTCATCTTGCAAAGACAGGTCTTGTGTTTGGCTGGGGCCTGAGGACTCCCTGTCATTGTGACAATAGAAAGCAAGGAAAGGCAAGCCATAAATTAGGCAAGGGGACGGAGGCAGAGGAAAACAGATACACACTGCTGACAAGATTAATATGCAGTTGACGGAGAGCGCTTTCACACCAGAGCGCCAACAAATAAACACAATTCAGAAAGCTCATCTCTGCCTCATCGGGAAAGCCCGATTCCTGAGCCAATGAACGGAGCGAATGAATGAGCAAGGGAAAGAAAAGGAGGATGACAACCATGTACACAGGGAGGGCTGGGGGGCGGGCAGGTTGTCGGCCAGGAAGTCCCCCTGCAGGGTCAGACAGCTGAGGGATGACAAGCAGTAGGCTTTGCTGAGCTGTCTGTTTTCTGAACAAAATCAAGGACAGGAGGAGCAGGGGCCTGCACTGCAGGGGAGGTGGACTCTGAGATGCTTGGGTGGAAGCTGAGCCGAGAGCGGGGGCTTGCCCCAGGCAGAGGTATGGCTGTCCGGGCCACCAGCTGAGGAAGGTATCATTTTCTCCCAGGAGTCAGCAGTGTTGCCTGGCTCTTCAGCCGGACCCTCCAGATGGCCTTTCCCAACCCCCACCCTGCACGGAAAAACAGCAGCAGGCAAGCCTTGCACCTTCTTGCCTATTCTTTAGCATCCCTTAAACTTGCCGCTCTTGCAGTTGCTAGCCAAATATCGAAACTTTTGTGTACTTCTGGGCTGGACAACTGTGAGAATGGGCAGTCTTTCAAACTCTCAATTTGTTCTACGAGTCACCCTACGCTGCTTTGCCGATGCTTTTCCATGACCCTGCCCATAAATTCAGACTTTGAACTTGACCTAGAAGACCTCTCATGATTGGATTTTGGCTTAAGCTGGCTAAGCCTCTCTTTCCATGGCAACAACGAACAGCTTCTGTTTATGTATAACAGAAGATTAATCCCAGAATCAGGTGGCTTTATTGACGTGAGCTCTGGTAGCCCCTCCCCCCCACTTCATGTCATGGATGGGATGGCATCATGGTGGGAACACACACGAAAGGGGGCGATCACACAGGGAGGCAAGCAGCCAGAGAGACTGAGGTACCGGGCACTCTCACACAACAACTTTCTCATGAGAACTAACTGGAGTCACATGAGAATACTATTAATCCCTTCTGAAGGCAGCACCGTCAGTGACATCTGATGAGGCTCTACTTATTATGGGCTCCATCACCTCCAACAAAACCATCCTGCAGACCAATATTCTAATACTTGAGACCCTGGGCAACAAACCACACCCAAGCCACAATGTTACTTAGAACTGTAACCTTTAAAATATGCTCTTTCACCTTCGTGCAATGCCCACATGCACCTCCGTTCTCCTGCATCCTCCAGGCCTCTACCATTATAACACTCATGCTGGATTGGAAACTGCCAAAGGGGAAGATGTTCCTCTCGAACTCTGCTGCTTGGCAACTAGTTAAATGCTGAGCGCATAAGTGGGCAGGCAAATGGATGAATGCACGAACAGATATTAATCAGTTCCCACTTGATAGTTTGATGCCCCACACCGTGAAGAATATTTCCCAATCTTATGTAGAGCTGTCCAGTTTGAAACAGTCTTTTGGTCTTTGGATCAATTTCTGCCTCAGGGCTTGGGATGCCTACAATGGAAAGTGGCAGTACAAATTAACTCAGAGACATTTGGGGGAACTAGTTCACCTCTTAGCTTTCTACTAATAAATTTATTGTAGTTGTCTTCTTTTTTGCCTTGACTTCAGTATCAGTAACATAAACAAACATAGCCTTTTTTAAGTTAAATTTTTTATTTTATACTAATTATAGTTTATTCAATTTGTATTCCAGCTGTAGCCACCTTCTTCATTCGTTCCCAAACCTACCCTCCCTCCCTTATCTCTCTGATGTCAGTCTCCAAGTCCACTGATGCGGAGGTCCTCCTCCCTTTCTATTTCACCCTAGCTCATCAGGTCTCATCAGGACTGGCTTCTTTGTCTTCCTCTGTGAGCAGGCAAGGCTCAGGAGGAGGTGATCAAAGAGCCAACCACTGAGTTCATGTCAGAGACAGTCCCCGTACCCCTTACTAGGTTTCCTACTTGGAGACTGAGCTGCCATGGGCTACATCTGTACAGGAGATCTAGATAATCTCCATGCATGGTCCTTGGTTGGAGTATTAGTCTCAGAAAAGACTAAGTTTGATTTATGTCATATATTTCTTTGTAAGGGAAACTCATGGGAGATAAATTAGGGGAAAAGTGGGGTTTGAGGAGTCAATCACTTCTAAGGATTCAAAGTGGGTGCACTCTACAAACTTTCCTTGGGACCCGGCAAATGAGATGTTAATGAGCTCTCTGATGGAACCACACTCAAATACTGGTATTATCTGCCAGGGTTAGTGCAATGGGTGCTTTGGGACTACAATACTTTCTTAGAATTCTAAGATTTTATGACACCATAATCATAAACCTACACATGTTGACTTGCCACATAATGTAGATTATTAATGTACCTCTAAACATTTAAATGCAATAATTGCACGTTGTTTGAAAACTACTGCAGTGGTCGTAGTTATGGCTGTATTTACATGTCAATCCACCTTCTCTTTTTCTTTTTTTTCTGATAGTATTCTTAGAACTTTAGTTTGGTAACTCTTCTTCCTTTTATGTATACTTTTTAAAAATTTCAAAAATATTAGTTTATTTACTTTACATCTAGAAAGTGCCTCCTCTCCCCTCCTCCAAGTTCCCGCCACTTTCCTTCCTTCCCCCTTCTCCTTCCCCCAGAAAAGGGGAGCCCCTCCCCATTAAGCTTCCCCAGCACAAGTCACATCAGGATTGCTCTTATCTTCAGCTCTTGAGGCTAGGCAAGGCAGGTCTGGCAGGGAGACGTTATCCAAAAGCAGGCAATAGAGTCCTTGTCAGAAACAGCCTCCCTTCCACTTGCCAGGCACCCCATATGAAGACTAAGATGCCCATTGGCTACATGTGTGCAAGGGCCTAGGTCCAGATCATGCATGTTCCTTAGTTGGTGTCTCAGTCTCTGAAAGCTGTGAGTGGGTTAGTTGTCTCTGTTGGGTTTCTTGTAAGGTTCCTATTCCCTTCAGGTCCTTCCGTCTTTTCTCCAACATTTCCTCAGGACACCCAGATTTCTGCCTCATGCTTGGCTCTAAGTCCCAGCATCTGTGTCGATTGATTGCAGGCTGGAGCCTCCTTGATGACAGTCAAGTTCAGCTCCTGTCTGAAAGCATAGCAGAGTATCATTATTAGTGTCTGGGGCTGGCTCTCAGGTTGGGCCAATTATTGTTTGGATTTTTCCTTTATCTTTTCCTCGTTAGCCCTACACTTCTTGTAGGCAGGGTAACTTTTGGTTCACAGGTTTTGTCGGTGGGTGATTGATCCCCTCCTTCCACTAGTCCTGCCTGGCTAGGAGGTGCTCACTTCAATCTTTATATCTGCCTCCCTCCCCAGGTCCCTGTTAGGAGTCTCAGTTGGAATCACACCCCATATCCTCCCAGGAGCCTACCCTGTCCAAGGCCTCCACCTTGACCAAGCTATGTCCCTTCCCAGTTTTCCTTCTTGTTCCCAGTCTTCTCACCTCCCACCCCACATCTGATCCCACCCTTGTTCTCTCCTCATTCCACCTGCTGCCTAGTCCCCTCTCCTCACCCACGTCTGCTGTCTATTTTATTTTCCCTCCTGAGTGACATTCAGGCACCCCATCTGGAGCACACCCGATCTCATCAATCCACCTTTTCAAGAACTTTATGTGGGTTTATACCATTCCAATGTAACAAAACCTTTAACCTTTAACATTTAACAAAACCTTTATTTTTAGTAGGATTCTCCCTAACCCTGGGTTTTGGTAGTATAACAGAGCCAATGACTAATTCTACCTAAATTTTGTGAATACCATTCCCATTATTTTAGTAAATGATAGGGTCAAAGACTGTCCCACTTTTAAGGTTTTGATAACTGGAGAGATTGACTTTCAGAAAGATTATCTCCTGCCAGTAGTCAGCTATGACTCTGAGAGTTCTCTCTGGATCACACCTCTCTGGTGACAGAAGTCTACCCCACAAGCCCTTCTGGGAGACTGGAATTACCTATGTTAAACCCTCCTGGGGCACCCCTCCTCTCACGGTGGAAAAGAATCAAAGACAGGTGAAAACATAGTTATTAAATACAACGACTTAGCAGTTAGAATTTGGTTCAGATTTTGGCTCCACAGCTTATAAACCATGAGCAACCTACTTCACTCCTGTTAACTGGTTTCTCATCTGTCAAACTCTTGCTTCTACTCTAAGAAATTTTGTTGCTGATGGTTTGTGATAATGTCTGATGGGAGAGAGAGAGAGAGAGAGAGAGAGAGAGAGAGAGAGAGAGAGAGAGAGAGAGCTTGATGGAGAGGTGTATAAAGAGCTGAAGACAGCACAGAATATAAAATCACTAATATTATTATTTTACCAATGCTACCAATATTGTCATTATACTATGCTAATCATTTACTAACTCTCTCTTTGAGAGAAAGAAGCATGATATGGAACAAAAGGAAGGCAGAGGACTTATGCTGTTTCTGAAAGGCTTCAAAGAGGGAAAATATGTCTGTCTTGCCAAGCAGCTCCTGTCCTTCGAGCCTACCTTTGCCTTTAGAATCTGTGGTGGGTGGGATGGCTGTCCACCTGCCACAGCTGCTTGGGTTTCATTGGTCCTGTGAGCTTTCTACTTTTGCTTCTCCTTGCTCTGAAGGCAGTTCCACCGACCTTGAGGGTCCAGGACATAGTGTTGATCCCAGGAAAGACAGTAATAGTTTTGTTGACAGACACTTTTCAACAGCTGTCCAGTATCTGGGAAGTTGAGAGACAGGGGTGGGAGGAGAGAGAGGCAGGGTTAACCCATTCTTGGCCCTGCTAGTATTCGCCTTATAAGAAATCCCTGTGTGGTTGTGATTCTTCTGGGATTTGAAGACTTTTTTTTAAAAATAAAACATAAGCCATCTTCATCATTTTGTTTTACAAAAGCAAAGTAACATTAAAGATTCAGGAGCAGAACAAATACATGGAATTTAAGAGCATTGCGGGACTGTATTTTTAAGAACATTAAGTAGGCACATTGTGGTGACATAAGTCTGAAAGGCTCTGGAATTCTTTCATCTCTCACTTTCATTCAGACCTACAGAAGACAAGACTTGCCTCTTGACATTTGGAAGTGGGGAGAGAACACAGTTTTTAAACATTCCATTCCAGTTTTCGTATTAGATACTCTTCACATCTAGTTTTATAGTTATTTTCCTATTTATTAGTCATATTATGTGTGGTAGCCTAGCCAAGGACTCCTTAATAAAATTATTAGACTGTTTTAATGCATTGCATTTTAAGTGCTAATCTCAAGAGACCTTTTATGATTCTGGTGCTGAGGAACAAGAGGAACAACTGCCTGCAAATCGACTCTGGTTTCAAACTTTGCCTTTTGCTTTTGTTATATTTTAAGGACAAACATATTAAGAATCTCTGAATCAGTAGAGAGACCAAGACACATGATAATGAGATTTAATAGAAAACTAGTCAGTATACTTCCTGGCAATAGTTCCTGCTATAGCTCATTGCGGGACTATATTTGCTTTGTTTTCCCCCGTGTTCGCTAAGAACTTACTGGGATGTGAAACTTAAGTATTCCACGGGAATATTTGGCAGCATTTGTGTTCCTGCCCCAGAGAAGCAGAACTAGCTGTGGCAAAAGAGGCAATGGTATGGACTTAAACCAAAAGCAGGAGGTAGAGGGTGTCTCAGGAGTTGCAAGGGAGGGTATCATTACAGTGCAGGCTTTGTTGTTGGAGTTGAGTTTGGTTGCATGCTCTGGCTTATACTGCCTCAGGGCAGGGCAGTGTGGCACAGAGATCCCTCAGGCAACACAAGTCTTGCTTTGGAGATTCACTAGCTATAGAAGTAAGCCGTTCCAAGTGGCAAGGTCTGGAGCAGAACAAGAGCACCCCAGGAATCTCCAGAAGTTGGAACTTAGACCCAGGGGCTGCAATGATGGTCTTCCAAGCAAAACTCATCTCTTACTATTTTAGCTCATTTGCTTATTATAAGATAAAAGGTGGTATTCCCCAGGGGGGAGCTGGTGAATAATTCAGATCAAAACGAGGGAGTTCATTTGGTTGGCACTGGGAAACACATTTGTACGTTCCTAAGGATTCTCTGGGTGCATGAAAAACTGTGATTTCAACCATTCAAGAAGAATGACTCTGTACCTCTTTATTATACAACACCTTGACTTGTTGTTGTTGTTGTCGTTAAAACTTAGTAAGTTTTGCATAATGTGTTCTTCCATAGGTTCAGTATAGCCATTGCCCAAAATTAATCTGTTTTCCCTTTCGTCTTTTCATACAGCCCACATATGATTGGCCGTGTGTATTGTTTTGTAACTTCCCTGTCCTGAGAACAATATCAGGAGGCAGACCATAGGTCACTGGTTCCACATCTAGCGGTCCCTCAGCATGGCTTATTAGAAACATAGAAAAGAGAAATTTCTCATTTGGTAACTCTGAGGTGAATTCAGGAAGCCGTCTGGATTTGAAAGTTCCCTGGATGATTTTAGGCCAACCCTGTTTGGCAGCTATTGTGCTAGACTTTGAAGTTGTTGAGCAAGCCTGCTCTTCTTAACCTATGAAGCCTGACACATTGTCAGGCTCCAAATAGCTGTTCATGGATATTTAGTATGAAGGACTAAAGAACAGAGGAAAACAGCAAACTTCAGGAAAAAGCCAGCGCTGAACCTCGGGTGATTTTTTTTTTTTTGAAAGGAGAACAATTTCTTCCAGTGTAGCTGGAGGAGAGGCTGTGAGCCCAGCTTAGAGCCTTCCTTGATTGATTGCCCTGTAACTTGAGGTCTGGCTTTGACCTGGGGGTCAGAACATTGGGTTTACCAAGGTTAGAACTTATTAAAATACTCTTGCCGAGGCACAGCCCTTACCAGAGTTTCAGGTTTATATTGAGGGAGTTAGGGCCCTGTTCCACAGTTAACATACACCTTTTTGTAATTAGCAATGAAAGAAAACAAGGAAGATGATAATATTTCTAAGTTGGTAAATTCCTTATATATTTATTTTTTTTACTTACTTTTTTTTTCTTGAGACAAGTTCTCACATATCCCTAGCTGGCCTCCATATTCTATGAAGCTGAGGGGTGACTTCTAACTCCTGATCTTTTGCTTTTACTTGCTGGGTGTGGGGATTATCAGGGTGCTCTGCCATGCCACAATCACAATGATCCATCCATTTGTGTGTGTTAGAGCAACATAATGCAATCCTACACAAAGAGTGCATAAATGGTGGTATTTTATATATGCTTCCAAATGATATCTGAGGGAGCTCTGAGCCAGCTTAGTTAAAAAGCATGGAACACAATGGAAGTATACCATAAAATGTACTTACAGAGTTAAGTGAAAGATTCTAAAGACATTAAAACTACAGCCAGGGAAGCAATGAGCATTTTTTAAAGAAATGAGGATGCACACGCTAGAACTCCTGTGATCATTTGGTTGGAATATAAGGGATTCTTCCTTGTGCTGTAAATTTTACTTGAGAGTTAGGTTGGAATTCTTTATATTTTATACCTTTAAGTAATTTCAAACACATGTATGTTCACAGACACACTTCTTCGGTGTCAAGATTATGGAGGTGCTCCACCATGCAAACATCACAGTGACCCATTCATTTTTATATGCTACATCAAGATAAGGAAATGTATGTAAATAGCATGTAAATGATGATGTCTTACATATACGCCCCAGGTGATAGAGGCTTACAGTAAAAGCAAGACATAGTATAACTCTACCTCTCAGAGCTCTCTCAGAGGTCATTGCACAATTTACATTAAAAATAGCTTTTGGGGTAGCTGTTATAAACTCCTTTAACACACCACAACAAAACAAAGTAATTAGTAAGAAGACATTTTTGAGGCGGCCTCCATAATTTCCAAATGGCATCATTTTTAGAAAAAAAAAATTGGAGGTGGGAGGGTGACATGTATTTTCTTCTTTTCTTCTGAGCAGCCTTCACCTGCCTTCCTTCAGAATGAATACTGTCTATCTGGACTATGGGGATTAAGTCTGGATCTGGGTAGGCTTTCCAGAGACATCTGGTGGGAGTGGTGGATAGAGCAGGTGTGCAGTGTTAAGTGAGGTCATGCTTGCTGCCACTGGGTGCCACCCGTATGACGGGATGCTATTTTTAAAGGAGACAATTGGTCAATGACTCAGGGAGACCTTCCAAAGCCAAAGGCAGCTCAGAGGAACAGAACCTGCTGTATTAAGTGGGGAGGAAGTGTCGTGTGCTAGGCTTCCCATTTTTCTGCCCCTGTTATCTGGCAACTGGACAGTGTTTCAGTAAGGCCAGCTTTAAAGCTTTCTCCTGCCATAGATAAAGAGAGCTTGCCAGCTAGTTGTCTCTTCTCCTCCCTGTTCATAAAAGAAGTGTATTGGGAAATGATAAGCACTAAGTACCTCATCTTAAAAAGTTAGTCCTCTTTGACACTCACATAAAGAGAGAATATTTTAAAAAGACTGTTTTCAAGGGGGTTACCTGTCAGATTGTTTCTATGTAGATGGGAGTGGGGGTAGGAGGTAAAATTCATAGAATGGATACCCTAAAGGCCATACTTTAGGCTATGCTAACATTGTCAGATACCTTTATTTCATAAGTGAGAAAAATGAAGGCCTAGGGACACAGAAGAACCAGTGCTAACTACAGAGTGTCAGAGGTGGGATGGAGGGATGGAAATTCTAGCTGCCCCATTCTACACAGCTCCAAACAATGCTTACACAGGTAGAGTCTGGCATTTAACCTTCTACCGAAAATCCTTAACCTTCCAAGTTCTAGAACAACCTGTATCCCACAAATGCTACATGTTATTCTTAGGAGGGAGGAATGTGTACAGGCCAGTTGTTCCTTCTCCTCCTTCTCCTCTTTCTTCTCCTCTTCATTATTATTATTATTAATCATCATTTCTCTATTTCCGGGCTATGTTAGAACAAGGCCTTGAGATAGTATAAATAGGTAAACTACCTCTCTGGACTCACTTTGAGTCTACCAATCTGCAGCTGTGGTAACACAGGGAACACCAAGCTAGGCTCATCTAGGCGGAGTGGAAGGATCCTGAGGAGGCAGGAGGAGGAAGCCATCCCTTACGTTGTGGGGGCAGTAGTTATAACACTGAGGATCTTCGACTCTCTTCTAAATAGAGAAGACTCCCCAGAAAGGTAGGTGCAAGAGATGTGTAGAAAAAATTTCTTTCTCCAGCCCCGTGAAGTCTCTGTCAGAATGAGGAGGTGAAGAGCTCTGAGGGCGCAGCTGAGAAGAAGAGGTGTGTTGGTGCCATTATTTCGCACAGCCTGTGCTTTGGTAGCAGGCCGTACCACCACGGGCGAGCTCAAGCCATGCTGTCTCAGCAAGGGTCTGGGGCAGGGGTGTAGAAAAGGTCACTTGTGTCTTGCTTTCAAAGAAGAAAAAAAAAGAAAGAAAGAAAAGCTGAAAAACAGGAAGCCAGTTCATAACGCTAGCTGTAAGAAATGCCTGTTTCCAAGCACCAAGACTTAAGTGCTGCAAGTATGGGGGAGGGGAGGCTCGTAATTTAGGTCTAGAGCCACCGTTATGTATTAAGTGCCTGTAGACTTTTGTCTAAATTTTAATAAGCTACCTATATGTTTGGCTGGGTTGATTGAATCCACCTGAATAATTTCCTGCCGATTTCAGTAGCATTAATCATGTGTATTGTTTCCTGACACTTTCACTAATACATTATAGTACATGGACTAAACCTGGGGTTTCTTTCATTTTCTTTCTTTTCTTTTCATTTTTCCTCTCACCCCCATCATAGAATACTCATAGGTATTCATACGGGTAATGGACATTCAAGGAGAATATGCCTTTATATTTTAAATGGCCAGGATCTGGAGGCAAATCCACTCTGCTGAATGGATTAACTGAATAACCTAATTAGATGAGAACAACCAAAAGCTACATCACATGGCTCTCATCAAAACGCACCAAGGTCATGGTGTTCCACACTTCCCAGCTGGAGAACTGATTCAGCTCAGGGGGCCTAAAGAATCCTCCACCAAGACACAAAATAATAATGATGGCCCCCAAATTCTCCATTCTATTGTTAACACCACTCTGTGTAAGAATAACTTTTTTCTGACAATGATAGACATTGCACAATTGTTTTGGGGCTCCAGACATATTCATCTGTACCTACATATACAAATTTTAAATAGTTTTGTGTTTAGTGAATAAAACTCTTCATTCCTGATTTCACTCAGAGAAATTTATGCTACAAAGAACTTTCAGTATGTAGTGAATTCTGGATGATTCACCCTGATGTGAAGGTGTGGTACCAACCCAGAATTCAACAGTCTTTAAAAGTCACTGTGAGACCCTCACCTTCATTGGTAAGGTTAAGACAACAATATTTGATCCTTCTTGTGACGTCTGTATCCACGGATGCTATGAAAGTGCTTTGGACTCAATGAAAGCCAAACAAACCTGTTGTGGTAAAAACCATCTCATAATTTTGTCAAGGGACTAATTTTTTCCAATTTCCCAAACTGGTAAACTTCTTAGGAGTCATGAAAAAATGCATATAAAAAAAGAGGGATTAACATTTGAATGTGCCTGTAGAAATGCTTCATATGGGAAAAGGTCTTAGTGGTTTTATTGTAGTGAAAAAAGCCAAAGAAGGATTATTTCTATATAAAATCTCTCACCTAACTAGGACCACCTAGTATACAGTCATGTCCAATAAAACAGTGATGTCTCAAATCCCCTTCCAAAACAAAAGTCACATTGCTGAGGTCCGGAAGGCACAGCCAGTTCTTCACTGATACTCTTGGGGTGCAGGCTGCCATCTTTGAAATGTGCAGGCCTAGCCACTGCTCAGCTACCCAGTTCTTCCACTATCTTCCCCAGTTTGTTGGCTCATAAGGGGATCATTTCAATATCTAAGCAGTGCTTGAATTTCACAAGGAGCTGCCTCTACACACGTTGACACCCGATGTGTGTAACTGGCAAAGCAGAAAAGTTTCTTATCATAATGTCCCACGGGTGATATAATACTCAATTGCTCAGTTCTTAAGGCAGCTTTAAAATCTCTTCGTTTAAGGGGCATAGGAGAAAAAGAAGGAGGGAGGGTGGGATTGGGAGAGCATGGGGGAGGGAAGCTACAGCTGGGATACACAGTGAATAAACTAATTAATAAAAGTAAAATAAAAATAAAAAAAATCTCTTCATTTTCATTGTACACTTTGAAAACTACCAGGAGCGATGCATGTATGCCTGTCCCTCAGTTTATCCTCAGACTTTCAAAAGCACACCACTCCTTCACACATCACGGTTGTCTCTTTTACAACACCTAGCAAAGCATCCACTTGCAACATTATTATTAATAACTAAAAGTATGCACATTATAGCTCATATGTTGAAAGTTATCTTCAGATATATAAACATTTGTATGTATATATTTCAAATGCCAAACTGACTTCTGGTTTGAAACAGATTTTACAACTTTGCTGAGGAAAGTCTCCCATCCCCTCTTTGCCATCTTTATGTGGGAGTAGTTCTGTGTGTATATGTGTACATGAATAGGAATATGTAGATTTACCCAATTGCTAATATTTTACCATATCTACTTTCTCTCCAATTGTACACAAAGATGTATCATTATGCATATATATATATACAAAGTTGTGTATATATTTTACTCTACTCTTGGTAACTAAAGTAACAAACATTTATACATAGTACACTTGGTTATCACTTGGGAAATACTTAATTTCAAAGTTGCAGGCATCTTGATACTTCTTCTCCAGCACTTTAATTTCTAAACAAGTGAGATACCTCTACATAACCACAATATCATTATTATGTACATGAAGTGAAACATGTTTAAATTTCTCCAGTTATTTCAAGAGTGCCTTTCAACACTAATTTCGGAAAACCCAGAGTCAGAAAGGAGATGACACATTGAATTTACCCAGAAGGTATAACTTTCTCTCCCTTAGTGGAATTTCCTTGTAGCTTTCATCCTTTGTGATACTGGCATTTCTACCAGTATTAGGAAGCATATATACTATATATAATAGAGTATTACATATAATTTTCTTCTAAGAGAATTCTTAAACACATCATAGACCAAAAAAAAAGATACAAAAGTAGGGATACTGGCATCTTTGAAGCATGAAGAATCCAGAGAAACTGCCTCGTAGAATGTTCCATAAATCTTTACGACTTGATTCAGGTTAAACTTTTCTTGGCAAGAATATCTCACTTGTGATGTGGGAACTCATTAGTGAACACAGCATAACCGTTGCTGTTTTTGGAGCATTTGTCAAGCTCCCCATCCATGAGACATTAAGTTAAGACATTAATCACATATTCAATATCATACACACATAAAGAGAGAAAGAGGGAGAGGGAGAGAGAAGGGGATGGAGGGAGAGAGAGAGCACTTACAATGTTCAATTTTGAAAACCGAGTTTTTTGTTTTTTTTTTAAGACTGGCCATAAATTCCATGAGCATAACTTGGAAGGAAAGGGAAGTAGTGGAGTGAGAATCAAAGTATCCTTAGACCTGTAGGCTTTGGGTAGAAAATCTAAACTATGGAGGTAACAAGGTGATCAAAGCAGAACTTGGTCAAAGCGGCACAGAAGCCAGGGGGCAGCTAAGAGAGGTGGTGGTGGCCATGGTGGATTCATATGACTTAAACTCAGCTATTCCTAGATGCTGTGTCTACGCAGTCTCTGAATTCTTTAGTAGGGCTTGTCTGTGTTGCCCCTCAGAAGTAAATAAAAAATGTATTTAAAAAAATAAAAGAGGACTCAAAACCTTCTGGACAGAAAATAGCACTGAGAGAAACAATATTTTGATGAGTTAGTGCTAAATGAATTAGAAACACGTGGACTGAATTTCCCTGGAAATACAAATGGATTGAATAATTAATGGAAAAAAGCACTTGGCAAATGTACTTGAGGTTTTTATTGAACCCAAACCAAAACATTTGAAAATATTTTGAAATATGTGAAAAGTACAATATACATCTGGGTTTGCCCAGCCCTAGGCAGGATACAGGAAATATTATTTTTATTTAACATTTATGTGATAGCTGCAGTGTGCCTCAATCCTGAAATATTTCTTACAAGATCCCTGTGGTCTAGATCATAATTATCATTTTCATTTGGGGAAAGAAATTTAGAAGCACTCAAAGTGGCTCAGAGTGAAGCCTATGTTTTTTGGAGGTTTTGCTGGTAGGCTCTTGGGCCAGGAGGCATAAGCTCTAATCCAACTCTAGTATTTAATTCTTAAGGGGCAAATTCACTGTGTATCTCTTTGGTAGATTTTATAATTTTTTTAACTTTCCACTTTCCTACTGAATATATTTCAACTTAAAAACTGTTTTGCCAATTATTAACGTTATTCTGCCAACTTTCTTTGGTGACTGTTTGCCAGAGAGATCTGTGGTAGGCAGAATGAGGACTTCCCAAATATGTACACATTTTAACCCCTCCAGCTGGTGGATGTGTTGCAGCAATGATACAGGAGGATTAAGGCAGCATTTAGATTAAACTTGCTAGTTAGTTGACCTTGAACTGAGGTGATTTTTTTCTGGCTATAGAAATACAAGTTACCTTGAGAAGGAGGCAGGAGAATAAGAGAATGAAGTCTCATGACAGAAGCAAACTCAGCAATGTGATCTGAGAAGAGCTCATCTGGTGAGCTCATCTGGTCATCTGTTTTGAAGACAGGGGGAACAGTGGATCTCCGGAATGTGGGGGATACAGCTACCTAAGAGAAGTACAGGCCCTGTGAGTTCAGAACTGTGAGCACCTAGTTAGACTTCTAGGATACAGCACTATAACAGTGATGAAATTTATTTTTTTTAATGTACTGAGTTTGTGGAAATTATCTATCAATCTATCTATCTATCATCTCTCTGTAATATACATGTCCATAATTTATCTATAATCTAGCTACCTACCTACATATATACATATATACATTCACACATTCTCTCTTTTTCTCTCTCACTCACACAGATACAAATTCATTTAAGCCATTCTTTGTACAGTAATTGTCCATTGTAAATTCCAGTTGGTAAGTTTCTTGAAACTAACTCCATCAGTTTTTTAACAAGTGACACATTTGTTTCTATTCTTCTGTTTTTACTTGTGTGTATCTGATGTGTGCACATGTATGTGAATGTGAGCATTCATGTATGTATCTCTACTTCCCAGGTGTTGTAACCTACAGGTGTTGAGATTATAGTCTTGCACTGCTGTACCTGGTTAATGAACATGTGGGGTCAGAGGACAAATTCAAGTGTCAGTCCTTGCCTCCCTCTTATTCAAGACAGTTGTTGTTTGCCTCTGCGTAAGGTAGGCTGGCCGACTTGTGGAATTAGAGAGATTCTTCGTCTTCACTTTCCATCTTTCATTAGGAGCCCTGGGATTACACATGCTGGCTGCAGCTCCTGGATTAACGTGTCTTGGCATTCAAACTCAGGTTCTCACACTTTCATGGCAAGTATTTTACCCATCTTGTTTTCATGATTCTTGATCTCCTTGGAATTCTCCTGCCATGTTATTTTGCCTTTTAGGATGCCCCTTTTACTTCATCTCTTTTGCTGTCTACAGTTTAACCACAAATGCTCTTCCCTTTCTTTTGTTCTTTGATACCTCATCTCCTGTGGCTCATGCTGGTTTCAGACTCTCAGTGTAGCTAAAGATGACCTTGATCTTCTGATACTCCTGTCTCCACTTCCCAGGTGTTGTAATTTACAGGTGTTGAGCTTGCAATCTTGCACCACTACACCTGGTGTATGCAGTGCGCAGGATCCCAATCCAATGCCCTGTGCATGTCAGGTCAGCCCTCTACCAATAGAGCTCTGTTTAATCACATTTTCCATTCCTTTTGCCCTATGCTAAATTTAAGAGCTGTGCAACTTATTTATATTATTTTGGTGATAATTTTACATTAAAATAAACTAATTTTTATTGACAGGCACATATACATAGAAAAATTCACAATTATGCAGTTATGTGAATTATCATAAAACTAGTCCAAGCATATAACAGTAACCACAACCCTAGTCAAAAACTATATTATTACGCACACTCCAGCTTCCTTCTTAGATCATTCCCTGCCATTAACTTTTCCCTTCTCCCCAAAGTTAACCATTCTCATGACTTTTAATAAACCAATAAATTGGGTTTGCTAGCTTTAGCACATTTTAAAAATGGGTTCACAGAGTATATACTTTCTGAGATTCATCTACTTTGCTGTGAATTGCTTTTCTCCTGGCTGGATAGTATGATATGTTCATTCAGATACACGCACACCAGAGTTCATAGAAGCATGAATCATCCATATCAAACTGGATACAAAATAATAGTCCACCAACAATACAGTGTATATGTACAAATATTGTCACATTCATACCTTTATATCTTTACCATATAGAAATAACGAGATATGCTCAATATCTTTTAAAACTGTAGAAAGACTTGAGGCATTTTATCTTTTTCATATTCTTATTACCTGAAAATTTAGCTCCAAATTTATTTAACTTGATTCCACATTGCTCACTATCTTCTTTAGTAGGCATCAAATACTTAGATTTATCAATATATTTATTTTTGCTTATTTGCATACAACATCTGATTCATATGTTTGCAAAGGCAAGGATTCTATCACTGAGCTATAACCCAGCCTCCCTGCGTATTCAGCCTCCCTCCCTTTTCTCTTTCCTTCCCTCCTTCTTTCCTTTTTTCCTTCCTTCCTTCCTTCCTTATTTCCTTCCTTTCTCTCTCTCTCTCTCTCTCTCTCTCTCTCTCTCTCTCTATCCTCTCTCTCTCTCTCTCTCTTTCTTATTAGACACAAAGGACTTCTGAGTTACCCAGGCTAG
>CM053744.1:94192661-94211749 GCA_028658305.1 Pachyuromys duprasi
GAGAAAGACGTTTCTCTGTACAAGAAACTGAAAAAATGATGGTACCTATCCATGGCTGAAAATGCAGTCATTCATGTTCTTGAAGAATGGTTATCTATTTGTAGAATTATGAACAATTTTTCATCACCTTCTATATACATTAGAATTTGGTTGAACTGTTGTCTATCTGTGGCTTCATTACATTACAATTTTATTAGATTTTTAAAGTTAATTTTATGTTGTGGAAGTTTATTCTTTATCAGGTGATTAGCTTGAGCTTTCCATTTTATTGACCTTTTGTATTTTTTCGTAGTTTCTATTGCTCTTATTTATGCTCTTTATTATTAAAAAATCTACTTATTTTGATTTTGGTTTGATCTTGCTTTTCTGGGTCTCTAAAATATAAATCATGCATGGCAGTGCATTCCTCTTGTTAGGGGACATGCAGTACTCCATCCTTCAGGGAAGCTCATTAACACAGGAAATAAATGATACAAAATAGCTTCCAGAAGTCCCTAAAACTGGCCAGAAGCACTAGGCCACTAACCAAAAGTATATAAACAGTAAAGACTCTGAGACAAGCCAAGCTGCATGGAAGAGGCTCAGATTAAGAATCGTGCAAGCAGCAGCAACTAGCCAAACAGTTGTGTGGTTATGATTATTTTTTCTTGAATAGCTGGCATAACTTATCAATATTAACAACAAACCTCTAAAACTATTAAAACTGTTCATTTTAATTCATTCTATTCATTTCTAGTTCATTCTATAAAGTTAGCATTGCCTTGATATTAATTTTTAACCAGAACACAACAAAAAGGGGAAGTATAGACCACCATAGCTAACGAACATTGATGCAAAAATTATCCATGCTAGTGAATCAAAATGAACAGCTTATTAAAGAAAAATCAGCAGCAATGGCAGTTCAACTTATTCAAATAAAAAAAATGTCCATCATATCAACAAAGTAAAGAACAAAAATCGTTTACTAATTTCAATAGATCCAGAAAAGACAGTAAAATACAGCGTTGCTTCATCATAAAACTTGAACAAATTAGATACAAGTTGTATGACGCTGTTTCTGGAAAGATGAGAATGAATATCTACTCAGCCCAGCTAGAAAACTGACAGCAGACAAATGTATGAAAATATCACAGGAGTGTTGGACTTTTCTCTGTTGTAAGACAGCTGAAATATTTTTGATTCAACTTTAGTAATCATAATTGGTCTGTTAAGGGTTTTCCTATAGTTCAATTTTGGCTGGTTGTAAATGTTCATTAGTGTATTAGTTTCTTCTCTACCTTCCACTATTCCACAGTTTAATTGATTATAATAGAACTAGATATCCCAGAGGGTGTGGGAAAATATAAGGGTCATGATTTCCAAAGTCAAAGGTACATATGAAAAGAAATACAGCTGTATCTCAACAGCTGAAGAAAAGAAGCAAGAGTGATAGTTAAACTCCTCAAATGAAGAGCATCTGACATTCTCACTGTAAATAATCTTTCAAACCAGCAGCCTTTAAGACTGCCCTTTCCTCGCCACATTGCACTGAACAGCACATAATTTAGAATCAAACTATGCTTTTGATATCAAAAAATAGAACTGATTAGTGTCCATCTAATTCTAAAAGCTGACGCTGCAGAGACCCTACCGGACAGTCTGTGGTTCTTTTCTAAATTGACAAGTGAACTAGCTTCGGTGTGAATTGAACAATCCCTGTGCATGAAGGAGAGCAGGGATTTTTGTGAATTCAGGTGATGGACAGCATTGTTAGAATTCACAGCATCATCCCCACCAGGGAGAGGAGGGACAATAAGAATAGAATACAGACATCTCTAGACATAATCTTAACCTCAGAGTGTGGACAACAGAAAAGCAAATGGGACAGTATGGGTGCTTTGTTCTAAGAAAATAGGAAATTGATTAAATTTTTATAATGCAACTGCATTATATTTCTGTGTTATCTGTTATAATGTCTCTTTAAGCTCTAACTTCATATGTGCCTTTTCTTTTTCTTTTTATAATTTAAAAATTTATTCACTGCAATCCCAATCATAGCCCCCTCCTGCTTTTTAATTTTATTCTTAGTAGGTACAGTTTTTATTTTGGTTAGTTTTTATACAACTGCTTTTCCATTTCATTGACCTTGTGTATTTTTTATAGTTTCATTTTTCTTATCTATGCTTTTTGTTATTTAAAAAAATCTACTTATTTTGAATTTGGTTTGATATTGCTTTTCTGGATCTCTAAAGTATAAACCGTGCATGGCAGTGAATTCCTATAATCTCATAAATTTAGAGGAAAAGGGCAGGAGAATCAGGACTGTCCTTCTTGACCGCACAGCAAGTTCAAGGCTAGTACTGCCACATGAGACTGCTTAAAACATGCAAATTTGAAATCTCCCTGTATGTTTGATGTAGCTAGCTATTGCTATAAATTTCATTTCACTATTGTTTTTGCTATATCCTGTGGGTTTTGTTTTGTTGTTTCCATTTTCACTTATTTCAACATTTAATTTCCCTTTTGATTAATTCCATGGCCTATAGTTTGCGTATCAGCATGTTGTTAAGACTCCATACATTTTCTGAAATGTCTTCTCTTTTCACTTCTTGTTTTATTTCCTGTGGTCAGAAAAGATACACAATATGATTTTGATTGCTTTGAAATTTCTTAGATTCATTTGCTGCATAATTCATAGTCTACCTCCACAGAAAATTTCATGTGAAGATGAGAAGAATTCATTCTTCCGCTGTTGGAGGAACTATTTTGTATGTGTCTATTAGGTTTCCTTTGTCTATAGTACAGTTTTATTTTGTTGTTTGGGGGGAACAGTCTGGTCTATCTGTCTACTCATGAAAGCAGTGTGTGCAGTTCCACACTTTGTTACATCTAACCTATCTCTCCTGTTTTCCACTGACATTGACAGATTCAGGATGTAGCTGAGGTGGACCATAAATTCGTGCTCATTGTACTTAGACTCCTAAGCATGGCTCTCTCTTTCTTTAGATTTAATATTTATTTCATAAAATTAGCTGCTCAGTTTCTAATTGTTGTTCCTTAATGGAATTGATATTTTGATCACCACATAGTGTTTTTTTCCCTTCTCACAGTTTTTTTTTTTTAATCTTTAGGTCTATTTTGTCAGATACAAGTATTAGCTACTGTTGCTCTCTTTTGAGTTCCGTATTCAGAGAATGTCTACTTTTTTCATTCATTTTCTTTTTAAAAATTTATTCATTTATTTATAAATTACAGTTTATTCACTTGTGTCCCAGCTGTAGCTTCCCCCATACTTATCCAATCCCAACCCCACTCCTTCATCCCTTCCCATGCCCCTCCCCAAGTCCACTGATAGGGGAGGTCTTCTTTTCATTCCATCTGACCCTAGCCTATCAAGTCTTATAAGGACTGGCTGCATTGTCTTCCACTGTGGCCTGGTAAGGCTGCTCCCCCTTCAGGGGGAAGTGATCAAGGAGCCAGACACTGAGTTCATGTCAGAGACAGTTCCTGTTCTCCTTACTAGGGTACCCACTTGAAGACTGAGCTGCCATTGGCTACATCTGTGCAGGGATTCTAGGTTATCTTCATGCATGGTACTTAATTGGAGTATCAGTATCAGAAAAGTCCCCAGTGCCCAGATATTTCGGTTCTGTAACTCTCTTTGTGGAGCTCCTGTCCCCTCCAGGCCTTTCCCTCTCCTCCTTCTTTCATAAGATTCCCTGCACTCTGCCCAAAGGTTGGCTATGAGTCTCAGCATCTGCTTTAGATACCTTGCTGGCTAGAGTCTTTCAAAGGCCCTCTGTGGTAGGCTCTTGTTCCGTTCCCTGTTTTCTCCCTCTTCTGATATCTGTCCTGTTTGCCTTTCTGAGTGAGGATTAATTATCTTATCTGGGAAACTCCTTGCTTAGCTTCTTTAGGTGTAGAGATTTTAGTATGTTTATTCTATATTATGTGTCTAATATCCACTTAGAAGGGAGTATATATCATGTGCGTCTTTCTGCTTCTAGGATGATCTTTTCTAGTTCCCATCATTTTCCTGAAAATTTTATAATTTCCTTGTTTTTAATTGCTGCATAGTATTTCATTTGTACATGTACTACAACTTCCGTAGCCATTCCTCAGTTGAGGGACATCTGGGTTGTTCCCAGATTCTGGCTATTAAAAATAAAGCTGCTACAAACATGGTTGAGCAAATGTCCTTGTTGTATACTTGAGCATCTTTTGGATATATGCCTAGGAGTGGTATAGCTGGATCTTGAGGAAGCAATATTCCTAATTGTCTGAGAAAGCATCAGATTGATTTCCAGAATGGTTGTACAAGTTTACATTCCCACCAGCAATGGAGGAGGGATCCCCTTTCTCCACATCCTCTCCAGCATGTGTTGTCACTTGAGTTTTTGATCTTGGCCATTCTGATGCATGTAAGGTGAAATCTCAGGGTTATTTTGATTTGCATTTCCCTGATGGCTAATGAGGTTGAGCATTTCTGTGTTTCTCTGGCATTCGATGTTCCTCTATTGAGAATTCTGTTTAGCTCTGTTCCCCATTTTTTAATTTTAATTTTTTAATATTAATTACAGTTTATTCACTCTGTAGCACAGCTGTTGCCTCCACCCTCAATCCCTCCCTATCTGACTCTCTCTCCCTCATTTCCTCCCATGCCCTTCATTCACTTTCAATTGATGGATGTCATTCCTGGTAAGGAACTCTTTATGGGACACAGTAGAACTTTATTTTCAAAATATTCACTCAGCCTGTATATTTTAATTTGAGAATTTAGCCCATTTACGTTCAAGACAGTTATTAATTATTAAGGACTAATTCTTCAGATTTTGTTACCTTGATATATTTTAGCATTTCTGGTCTTGGTGAAAACTTTTAAAAATACAATAAGTATCTGCTGTCTTTTCTGAATATTGATTCATTCGATCATAAAATTTGTACTTGATTTTTTTTTGTAATAGCATCTTTAGCACAAAAAGCTTTCTGTTGGAGTTCTCTGTGTCTGAGTTTGTAGGAATAGTCCTGTATTAAGTATTATGCAGGGATCCTTTGATTTATCTGGATTTACTCCAGTTTTCAAATTAATTTTTCAGTCCTGAGTAACTCTAGCCATGTGGGTATGTGATGGTCATAGCCACATGCTACCTAAGCCTGGATTTCCAACTCTCATCTATTTTCCACTGACAGGTCCAAGTGGAATTTTAACTTCCTCTTTGCACACCTCCTCCTCATCTCCTATGGCATGGACTCCTGGGCTCCTGTGTGTGGATATTGGCATGATAGTGCTTCAGTTCCCCTGTGAACTCTTTAGTTTTTGTATCATATGTTTCTTTGATTTGAGAAAACCAATAAATTCTCCCATCCTTTTGGGCACCTAGGCCAAAAGGGTCTATACTTGTTGTTGCTGTACTTAATAAGAAAGAAATACCTACATATTTAATACAGAAAGAGGCTTTCTCATCAACTAAGCCTGACTGATAAAAAGCCTGAATAAAGTTCATCCCCCTTTCGACACTGCGTTCTTCAAAGGTCAGACACAGTGGATAATATCTGTTTTCTGGAATTCTTGCTTTCTTAAAATTAAGTCACATATTCCACTATTATTTTCCATTATAGAACATTACACAAATATACTACAAAGTTCAATGATGCATCAGAAATTTAAGACCCTTTGAATAATAGTGAAAAAATTTCTACATTTATATAGCCTTAATGCAATGTTTAGCACTCAAGTGACTTCATCAGTGTTGAGAAAAGAAAGATTCGAATAGCTTGATGAGGGTCTATTCGATATAGAGAACTGACTGAAAATGATCCTTTCATAAAGCATTTGCATGTTTAGAATTGATACATAGTGACATGCATAAAAATAAGAAATATTAGTTGTTTACCTGATTTGAGAAAAAAATCTGTGAGTCATCTCAAGAAGACATGATATAAAATAATCAGAGTGAAGGAGAGTGTGCAGGATGGCAGGTGAGCCTGGCTTTTGTGCAGCTGTGGGGACTATGAGATCCAGCTGTGTCCAGTGCTCAGAAGGCCCCTGCTCTGCTGTGAAGCCCCTGGGACATCAGGTTCCTCAGTCAGAAGACAGATTGAAGACTCGCCTCTCCCGTCTGTAATTAGTTTACTAATTCATCATTTCCTTTAAGACTAGAAGGTTGGCATGGGTGTGGTGGGAAAGTAACAGGGACACCTGGGCTTCACATGCCCTTAAGAAATGGTTTGTTAAAATGTTACGAAAAGGACATCTTGTTGAATTGGCCAAAGGAAGAGCTATTTTTGCTATGTTCTAGTGTCTCTAGGTATTATGAAGTTATTTCATGTGTGATGAAAAATGTCCATTTTACTATTGCATTTTTTTGCATGTTTTATTGATTAAGTCAACGTCGCTGTGCTAAACCCTTTATAAGGGGTTTCCTTTCTCATTTTCAGATGGACTAAAGCTTTGACAGCCTGTGAGGTTATATGGCATCGTTGTCCTTAGAGTCCAACACTGGGAAGCCACAGTTGCAGAGGGCTCAGGTGACTTGAATAAGGAGCTTATGACATGAGAAGTGAAGTTACACTGTGGACTTTTGTCCTCATCCACTGCTCTTTTTGGTGAAAACTTTTGCTGTTGAGTTCTGTGTTGTTTCTTATACAGATCAACTGTGACATTTAAAAAAATAATGCTAAAATAGCTACTTTAGTGCCTTCCAGAAGCTATCAGATCTTTAATAATGTGTATTTCTAGATGAAGTTGTCTTTTTTTTCTTACCTGCTTCATATTTTGATTTATAGCAGTCAATCATACTCTCAATTAGTTGCTGTTTTCCCTACCCACTTTCATAGAATAAGGATATTGGAAGTTTCCTGCAGACTCCTTTTATTTTATTATAATGCATGACCCATGATTATAAATTAAACTCTAGTACAGAGTTCAAATTCCTGCTAAGCGGCTCACTCGCTATCTGGCCTTGGGCATGATGCTCTTTTCCCTTTGGTGGTTTATGAGGAATCCTCTTCCTTTGGTTCACTTCCTGTCCCAATTGGAATTTCTTTTTTCCTGTTTAAGAAGAACCTTAGAGGATAGAAATATATCTTAGTAGTTAAGAGAGCTTGCTGCCTTTCAGAGGACTTGAAGTCAGTTCCTGGCATCCCTGTCAGATGTCTCACAACTGCCTATAATACCCGCTCTAGGGGATCCGATGCTCTCCTCTGGCTTTTGCAGGCAACCGCACACATGTGGTGTGCACGCACACACACACACACAGAGAATTAAAAATAAAATAAAATCCTAAAAAGAAAAATTCTTTCTTTGCTATCCTAAGTATCTCTTGCTTGCTCTAGCACTGGCGGGATGGGGCAAACAAAAGAATGAAACATCTTAGAATTAAATTTGCATGTATTTATCTATTTGAAAGCAGCACAGTTCTGATATGGCCCGATATAAATTCAAGCATAATTCTAAAATTATCCACCTCAGTCTCTTCCTTACGCTTCTCCTTTTACGAAGTAAAACATGCATAGTCTGAGCTAGATGTTTTCTTGCAGAAATCCCTGTGGGCTGTCTCTGGGAAATTCTATTTCCATTTTTTTTTTCCCTTTCTGGAAGAGAAGCAAAGTTTCATTTTGTTTCTGGGCAAATTGTTCTGCCAGGGTTCTGGAGTTTGGAATCAGTGGGAATCCACATGACCAGGGTGTGTGTGTTGCTTAATTCAAGTCTTAATTCTAGAAATAGAAGCATTTACTGTTCAGTACAGATCACCAGGAAACGTCAGCCGCCACATTAGTCTTTCTTGCCAATGAATCAAACACTGTCCTTCTACTCTGAAAGAGTAAACAGTCTCTCCCGAATCCCAGAAGGTCTGGAAGAACTCTGATTCACCAGAGGACCATGATTTACTGCTGGGAAGCATCTCCTGGGACATTCATGGGAGGCTTGTCAACAAGGATCACACTTCTGAGATGGTGCTTCTGAAGAGCCTGGGTCAAGGCTGGTGGTGTTTGTTCTTTGCAGCCATGCTAGGAGGTCATGCCAGGCTTGCACTTTCTAAGCATGCCTCTGGGCTCCAACACTCCAGCCAGAAGTGCTTACCCTCCTCTGCAGTTGTTGGCAAGGAGGAGACAAAAGTAAACACAGCAATTGAATGCACTTGCTCTAAGCCCTTGAGGGGAAAGACAAAGTAAGCTGCGCTTCTTCCCTCTGAATCATGAGTCTGTCTGTCATCAGGAGGGCAGCACTGCGGTGGGGATATCTTGCTTCTTGCTGTCTGGAACACCTCCCTCCAGCTGCTGGATCCGATGCTTTACCTCCACCCTTCTCTTGGCCTATTCCTTGACCATGCACTTCCTCACTTCTCCAGACTTTCTTAGCCTTAAAACTCACCTCTGCCCTGGCTGGCTTGTGCTGTTTAGTCTTGTGTTGTATATTGCTTTGCAGTTTATGGATGGTATAATCCAGGAAGGGATACTGATATAATGCTGGAGACCATACATATATATCCTCTCTAGTCCTCAGGTCACAGCATCCCATTCATGCTACCAAACTCAATAGGCCTCTGAGTTTAGGCCTCAAAATGAATTCCAGATTATCCACCCTGACGGTCAGAATATATAGTATAGTGTGTTAAATGTATATCAAATAAGTAGGAGTAGCTCAGTTTGGAGGGTTCTTATTTAGCATGCATGAAGTCTTGGGTTCAAACTCAAACACTTCATGAATTCGGTATGCTGGTACATGCCTGAAGTCCCAGTACTCAGGAGATAGAGGCAGGAGGACCTAAGTTCAAAGGTCATCTTTGGGGTAAATATCTAGTCCTAGGCCACTGTGGCATATTTTAGGCCCCATCTTAACAAAGTAATAAATATATAAATATAGATTCTTTTAAAATTGTTTGTACTGGCATTTTATCTGTGTATAGACTGGGTACTACTGCACGTATGCCAGAAATGGGTACTGGATCCCTAGAACTGGATTTACAGATGGTTGTGAACCCCAGTCCTCTAGGCAAGCAGCTAATGCTCTTAACTCCTGAGCCATTTCTCCAGCCCAAGACATCTATTCTTGACAAATAGACATTTTGCCTTTTTTTTTATTCCACGGCCTTGAAAAAGTTACAGAACATGTCTGTTTGGGATCCGTCTTCTATAATGGGATTAGCAACTGTGTATTTCATTCTGTTGTTCCTAGGTCCGAGGTAGGAATGAATTAATGTATGTAAACTTCTGAGGCTATCTAGAACATCATGTGGGCTTAATAAGTGTTCATTTTTTAGTAATTATATCAATTATATTCATGTATTATTCTATATTTTCCATCTTTTTAAGTGAAGAGAATTACATCTCAATAGAATTTTCTCAATCCTCAACAAAGAGAGAGAGACACACACAGAGACAGAGAGAGAAACTATCAGGTTTCTCTTTGGGTAGCTGTGCTTGAGGGATGGTCTTACAGTTTGGCCAAAAACAATTTTTTTTTTTCTGCCAGGACCTATGAGCAAAGTCTCTCAATGACGGAATACAATTGTGTTTTCCTTAACCCTACCAATATGTCTGAAATACATCACATATGTGCTTGCGCATCACTGACTTCCTCTGCAAGTCTTATTTTTTTCATTTCATCTTCATCGGATGGAGGCTTGCAACTCTCTCAGCAGAAATGTGGGTTACGCATTGCTCAAAAATGGGTTAAGTAGAAAATTCCTTTGAAATGTGAGCACCCTTACAAAACAGTTGAACAGCATGTGTGTGAGCTTCCTAGACCTGTTCTGTAGCTAAGAGACAAAGTGAGAGAAAGAGAGAGAAGTGGAGAAAAATGTTAGAGAAGAGGAAGAGGAGGGAGGAGGGAGAAGAGGAAAGCAAGAAGGTTTAATGAGAGCTAAGGGCACAGCACTAAGCACACAGGGGCCCAAGCTAACCCCACCTTCCTGGTTCCAAAGCATGAGGAACTTTCTCTGTGGTGGTTTTCAGTGATGGTTCCCGGAGGTACAGCTGGAAGATGTTTTGCTGTTGGAAGGAGAAATGTGGATGCTTCAGGACCACACTGCCCTACTAGACCTGGGGTAACACAGTGGTGACCCCTGCACCGGCTGCTCTGAGTTTGCATTCCCATTGGCTTTGGAAGTGTTTGTTTCCCAACAGACTTGCCAGCCCTGGTTTTCATCATCTCATCCTGTTTTTATTAATTTGTTAGGGGAAACTGACACTTACTGTCTTAACCACCATTCCTTCAACTCCTTGCATGTGACCACTTTTTGGAATGTCTGTTTATCATTTTTATGTCTTCTTTTTGGCTTGTCAGTTCAAACTGCAAAACCATGTGTCTACTGAGGTAGCCCAATATTTTAATAGTCCAGTCACACTTTGTCATGCTTAAAAATTTCTTGTGTGTAGAATGTAAAATTTCATTCTCAAAAACACAAAACAAAACAAACAAAATGCTATGTATTGTCAGAAAAAAAAAAAAGATCTTGTGAGCACAGGATTCTTCCAGAGCAGTGTTGGGTGCAATTTTACAACTCCCTGGGAACAAAGGTTAGCTTGAAAATTTGTGTTCAGTAGGGATGCAAATAACTCTTCTCTGGTTGATATGACTCAGAGGCTCATGAGCCTGCTGCTAATGATTTGGCTTTGCAGCTCATCTCCTCAGTCTTGCAAGCTGCTTGGGACCCACTGTAAAGTCTTTCTGGTCCTCCCTTTAGCTGACATTTGTTTCCTTTTTGCTGGCCCAAACTTGTGTTTTCACCATTTCAGAAAGGATACCCTAACACTACTGTCTCAATAGTGTTTTCTCCTCAGCTTCATTGTCGCCTAAAGCTTTGGGTAAGTGTAAAGGAGACTCAGTTTTAGGGAAGATGGGTGACAATCTCAAAACAGGATGACAAGAAAGAAGACTGCAAGCCCGGAGCCCCAAGCTCATGGTCTCTTCTTTCGGGTTCAGCACACTTCCCGTGAAGCCTGCCAAGACTGCCATGCCTACAGTTCTGTTTCCAGGTGGCTGTGGTGGACTTTTACAGCCCCGCTTTCCATTTCACTCAGCTTAATTTTAATGGCTGCATTTTTCTCACTGAGCTGTCTGAGAAAGTGTTATAACCTACATTAAATATAATCATTACAGAAGAGAGAGAAGATAAATTCCTTTTGCTTATACATCTAAGCCAAAGGTCATAGCGAACAGGCATCTTGCCTGACTTGTGACAAGCCTTTCAGCCTCAAGATTTCTCACTTGTGTTTCTGTGACTGCCTCCTAAATGCCCTGACAACCTCCCATTCCACTTGTGTAATGCCCTGCTCCGCTGCGTGGCAAGGACACTCCCATACACCGTCAAAGCCATTTGACAGAGAATCAGTGGCTTCTCCTCTCTGTGACCCTGCAGATTTCCTTGGTGTACCAGCTCCCCATTCTGCTTTCTTTCTAGTCGTTTCAATCTTCACAAAGCCTTGAGTGTCCCTGTGCTCTGAGTGTCCATCTTCGTGCTGTGGATGCTCTGTGTCTTTCTAGAGGGCTCTGGCCCTCATCGTCAGGCAACTCTGACTTATTTGCCACTGCCCAGCTATAGCCCTGCCTCCTTTTGTAAGCATGTTCCATGCCCTCCTACAGGGAGTGGTGTTTTTTAATCCATTCTGGCCACATCCAGCAAGTCCCATTTTGCACACTGCTCTGCAGCCCCCTGCTGTTACCCTGCATGGGTCTCAGGAGGCTTCAATAACCGGGAGCTAAGTTTTGCCTTTTTTTTTGTATCCCCAATATTTATTGCATCGTCTTCACACAGGGAATGTTCAGTAAATATTAAGTGAGTGAGCTCATCTCATCACTTACTCCTGTTAGGAACAAAAAATATTATTTAAGGCTGTATGGGAAATCTTAGACATTTTTTTAAGTGCCCTCAGTTACTATCAAACTGAGATTTTTAAAAAAATGTGTAATAGTTTCAATACCTCTTTTGCTGCTGGAAAATCTATTCTATGAGCGTTTAATGAGCTTCTAGTTGTGTGTAGAGTGTAAAGTCAGAGTAGAGTTACACAACCCCCCAATCTGCTTCTATGTAGATCTTTAGGGGAAGATGGGATGTCCTAGGCTTCTCTTAAATCCCCTATAGGGCTTAATATATGATTCGCTTTTAACCAAGAGCTCAGTAAATACTTGTTGTTTGATTGACTGGTTGAAATATATATAGCCAATGCTGCCAAGAAACTCCCCATCTAATTTATTAAGTGCTGACAACTTAGTGATCCAACAGGGAAATGTGAGGATTATATCATAAAGGCATAGCAGGGTAATTTGGGAAGCAGCTCATTGGTTGTCATCTCGTCCATAGCCTCTGCATTACACAGAGTGGGCCAGTTCATCTGCCTCATCTATACAAACACATCCACTACAATTGTTTTAAATCTCATTTTGGTTCCTTTTCACCCAATGTTCTATAGTGTTGACACTTAGTTATGTAATAGCAATTTTCACCTCCATATCTCCAGCCTTACAGTAAGATGTAGACATCTCCAACCACAGAGCATCTAGACTCCTGCACGCTGCAAGCCTATATCTGAGCTTCCTGTGTTAGCTTTCTGCCTTCTCTGTAGGTTGCTCACCCCTGACTATCATTTCCTAATTGTAACTATGGCTGTGTTGCTTCAGCTATAGAGCTTTAGTTCTTCCAGTTTGTAAAATGCATGTTGTTTTTGCCTCAAATGTTTACCACTAGGATCAAATGGGTATGAGTTGGCATTGTCATGACTATGACAAAATACCTAAAAGGAGAGGTTTATTTTTAACTCCTGATACCAGAGGTTTCAGTCCAGGGTCACTTAGATTCATGGGCCTTTGACCAAGAAAAGAAACAAGTCATTTTGGCAAGAGTGTGTGACAGAAGTAGGTGTCTCCCTATGTCCTGAGAGAGAGAGAGAGAGAGAGAGAGAGAGAGAGAGAGAGAGAGAGAGAGAGAGAGAGAGAGAGAGGAATAGGACAAGGTTTCTGTATGCCTTCAAAAGCCATATCTTTAACAACTTAACCTCCTACCACTATGGCTTAGCTCTTAAAGGCTCTACCATCTCCCAACAGCACCAGAGTATAGGGACTAAGCCTTCAACCCAAAGGCATTTGGGGGATATTCAAGATCCAAACTACAGCAATTAAGTTACTATATTTTAAAATATTGAGAGACATTCCTGCATACACTTACAGTGAGTAAATCACTAGTGTTAATATCTTTACCCAGGCTTGTTATTTGGGAATTTTAGGTCTTTCCTTGCTGTCTTCTTCATCTCTGTATCCATGGTCCTCAATTTTAGTGAGGACCAATGTATCAGTTCTTTGGTCTCAACTGCTCCCATTACCTAGATGGCAAAAAGACGTCACTCCAGGTGTTCTGAATACAGTAAATGCAATCCCGGGTTATTAGGTAAATATTGATATAGCTGAGACACACAATGGGATGCTTAGCAAAAGTCAGAAACCACTGTGATTTCCAGGGCCAGAAGGACACTGAGGAATACTGGTTTTCTCTGTCTTCTTCTTATTAGCAGTCCATACCAGAAAAAAAAAAAAGCTAACATCCACAATGCAAAGCACAATAGAGGAAGACGCTTTGAATGATTGATGCTCTTCAACTTACTCTGCCTCTGCCTCCTGCCTTTGTTTAGATTTATGCCCAGACTTAAGTACCAGGCTTGCTGTCATCAGCTTCTTCCAATTCTAGTTTCTTTCTTTCTTTCTTTCTTTCTTTCTTTCTTTCTTTCTTTCTTTCTTTCTTTCTTTCTTTCTTTCTTTCTTTTTTTTTACATTTCCTACAGAGTTAGACTTTAAAAACTAAAAATGCAATAAACTTCTTGGTTTGGTGGCTGGGGAGATGGGTCAGTGGGCAAAGTGCTTCCTGCACAAGCATCAGGATCTGAGTCCAAGTCCCTGGCATCCAAATAAAATCTAGGTGTGGTAGTGTACGCCTGAATCCCAGTGCTGAGGGCATGGGACAGGTGGATCTCCAGAGCTTGCTGTCCTGCCTGTGTAGCTCACTCAATGAGCTCCAGACTGAGTGAGGAGACCCTGTCTCCTAAAATAAGGTGAAGGGTGACAGGAAGGCTCGTGGTGTTGATCTCTGGCTTCCACACATGCACACAAAAGGGTTTGCATCCACGCACATGCATTAGACCATATCCACATCCACACTAACCCTTGGATAGTTTCCTATTAGCATTCTTATCATAATAAAAAGCATAACTCCTGCAGAATAACCTTAGCAGATCCTTCACGTGGACATTCCAAGTTCTTGTGAGTTATGAGCTCACCTAAAGTTTCCCCTGCAGTATCTGTATCATTTCTAGGCAAGAGCAACTAGAAATGTACGTGGGCCCTTTCACACTTTTTATATGCTTAGAAAAATGACATTTTTCTTTTTATGGAATTCACCTTTGAAGCTTTTCTCTGGGTCTTCTATTAGCTGCCTCTTCACTTTAGAAACTCTATTCTAATACCTTCCTGTCTGCATCAAACTGTATACTTTCTTGTCTCTTCTCTTTCGTGTACACTGAATGAAACTTTGTGGAATTTAATTGCTAAATAAATATTAACACTGGATATAGTCCCTGTGCCAGAACTTGCCTGCTTGAACGATTTTCATGGGCTCCAGCTGGGACCATGTGAAAAGTGCTGCATGGGAAATGAGCCCTTCTGTTCCCTGGGACCACATACGCTGGAAGCTTGATTTATTCTACATGACCTATGTATTCTGAGTGGAGATTCAATTTGCAAAGGACTTTGTATTGGTCATCTAATGTTCGTGTTTTCTGTTTTGCGTCTCTTCCCTCTTTTTCTAAACTATAAATTTTTAAGACACACCTGGCTGTGGAATCTTGATCATTACGCACTAGGGTGTCCCAGAATCCTCCTATGATAAATCGAAACTATTTTTGGTATGATGTTTTCCAAGGACCAGAAAATTCCTTTGATATGGTAAATACATTCTAAATCAGTTCCACCTTTTTGGCTTGTAAGCCTTTGGCAGGGTTGTCTGAAGATCACAAAGCTTTGGCGGCCCTTGACCAATGACAATCTTTCCAAAAGAACTGGTATTTCTTCCAAAGGAATACAAATGGCATTTCATCATTTGTGTTAACTTGCTACATTACTGTGCCTAGTTTAGATGCAATGCTCACAATGCACAGAACTGCTCTACGCAATCTTTTCATTTATTTTAAGATGTGAGCAGTCACAGCAGCCCCACACGGCTTCTTGTGTCTTTGAGAAGTTCTGTGGAGTAAATATTTGGCAATGAGTTACAACTGGATTGCTTACAGTGACTAAATTAGCAGGGCCATTTATTAAAAGACAGTGCAAACGTTTTGAATGCAGAAGAAAGTAACCTAGCATAGAAACAAAGTAAAAAGAAAGAAAGAATGAAAAAAAGAAAAAGGTCCCACTGTGCTCCTCTTCTCAAAACCTGACAACTGGTCTGCAATGCTCTATAATAAGCAAGGAGGCATAAGCAGGAACTGCTATGAAACGATCTGACCTGGTTAGGTAGAGCTGGGACAGGACGGGACCTCTTGTTAAATGAGACTGCAGCTAAGATCATGTAAGACAAAAAGACATCATTACATAGGATATGGGTTCCTCTTTCACTTTGGGATCGTAGAGATAAAGACAACATAAGAGGGGGACATTCTTTATTTGGCTTCCCCCCATTGATCTTCTTTGTCTAACCTTGATAGAGAATAGAAATCAACACTGAAATGAGTGATGCCATTTTTAAGAATACACATTCAGATTATGAAGGTTGAAAGAAGTCAGCATTGATCAGTAAACCATGAGACAGAGTTGCCAATGTTCATATGAAGACAGCTAATTAAGAATCCAAAGTGACACCCATCAGAATGGCCAAGATAAAAAACTCAAGTGACAACACATACTGGAGAGGTTGTGGAGAAAGGGGAAAACTCCTCCACTGCTGGTGGGAATGTAAACTTGTACAACCACTCTGGAAATCAATCTGGCGCTTCCTCAGACAACTAGGAATAGCGCTTCCTCAAGATCCAGATATACCACTCCTAGGCATATACCCAAAAGAGGCTCAAGAACACAATAAGGACATTTGCTCAACTACGTTCGTAGCTGCTTTATTTGTAATAGCCAGAAGCTGGAAACAACCCAGATGCCCCTCAACTGAGGAATGGATACAGAAATTGTGGTACATCTATACAATGGAATATTACACAGCAATAAAAAAAAAACAAGGATATCATGAAATTTGCAGGTAAATGGTGGGAACTGGAAAGGATCATCCTTAGTGAGCTATCCCAGAAGCAGAAACACACACACGATATATACTCACTCATAGACATATACTATAGGATAAACCTACTAAAATCTGTACACCTAAAGAAACTAATCAAGAGGGAGGACTCCTGCTAAAATGTCCAATCCCTATCCAGAAAGGCAAAGAGGATGGACATCAGAAGAAAGAGAAAACAGGAAACAAGTCAGGAGTCTGCTACAGAAGGCCTCTGAAAGGCTCTGCCCTGCAGACTATCAAAGCAGATGCTGAAACTTATGGCCAACACTTGGGCAGAATGCAGGGAATGAAAGAAGTGGGAAATAGTAAGATCTGGAGAGGAGAGGAACTCTACAAGGAGAGCAATGGAACCAAATAATCTGAGCACAGGGGTCTTTCCTGAGACTGATAGTCCAACCAAGGACCATGCATGGAGATAACCTAGGACCCCTGCACAGATGTAGCCCATGGAAGTTCAGTGTCCAAGTGGGTTCCATAGTAATGGGAACAGGGACTGATTGGCCTGCTTTTTGATCACCTCACCCTGAGGGGTGAGCAGCCTTACCAGCCACTCCTGATGAGACCTAATAGACTAGGATCAGAAGGAAGGAAAAGAAGACCTCCCCTATCAGTGGTCTTGGGGAGGGACATGCATGAAGAAGGGGGAGGAAGGGAGGGATTGGGATGGGAGGAGGGAGGGAACTACGAGGGTACATAAGGTGAATACAGTGTAATTAATAAAGAATTTAATAAAAAAAGAAACCAAAATGTCCAAATACTCACTGAAGCCAACTGTCTACATAAAGACCAACAGTACCCTAAGAAATGTAAAAACCATGCACTAACTCAGGATAAAGTAGGCCTTTATCTGTACAAGTCCCTTACAGAAATAAGACCCAACATAAATAGTTATCATTTTACTGTAGATCTATAAAAAGAGTGATGTGAAATTAGGAGAACATGTTCCCTCAGAGGAGCCCAGAAGTTGCTCATGGGTCAATTATGTGTACTGGTTGAAGGCTGTATAGAAAGCAAAGGGTCCATTCTAGCAGAAGACTACACGCAGAGCTTCAGAGATGTGGACAAAGCATCATAAAAGAGCTGCAAGCAACTCACCGTGTTGGATGATGAAAACCTGTATCTAGAGAGGATGCTGGAATGCTGGAGCAGAACAGTAAAGGACTCTACTAAGGCAAGGCAGAAGACAAATGGTGTCATGTTGAAGAGCATTGATGTCATGCTTGAGGTATTAGTCATTTGGATCGTTTGAGTGTCTGATGTTTGGATGTAATATTTTAGGCACCGGAATATGAGGGATGTTTCTGGATCAAAGATCAGTTTTTATTTTGGAGTATTATGGTGGTCTTATTGATGATTAAGTTCACTGGGAAAGGGATAAAGCAGAAGTAGTTAGTAATAGAGGAATGATAAAGCCTTGTTCTAGGATGGCAAAGAAGAAATTGACAAGAGTTCAAAGGGAAATAATAATTGAGCCTGAATAGGTAGAGTGCAGGGGAATCTGAAATGACATCTTTTTCTTGAATTGGTGAAGTCCTAGACTTCAGAGCCTCCAGAAAGAAAAGAAGGTAGTTAGGGGATACAGATGTGATGGTTGTAAGGGAGCAAGCTAGATATGATAGCTAAGGGAAAGGGCATAGGGAACATCCAGCCATAGGCATCTGTATATGTCATTACAAAGATCGAGGGATAGAGTACGCCTAGAAGCTTCATGCTAAGAGAGAGTGGCCTACCTTGGGTTATTGAAACAGTGGGGGTGCCTTGTAGTGGGTGAGACTAGAAGGGCACAAAAGACAGAGCACGGAGTGAAGGGTGGGGAGACAGAAGAGACTGTGAATGCACTTTCCAGTGTCTAAACTACTCATTTCCAAAATACTATCTGAATCTGTTACTGTTGCTGAATGTCAACCACGACCACAATTTTTAAGTTTTACCTTGAGAATATCTTCTCTATTGCAGGTTTCCCTCCTTGCTCCACATATCTTTGTGCCAGGCAATACTTAACTTTCTGGTTCTTAATCATGTTTTATTAATCAAGAAGAGATGACAGGCAAATAATAGTAATGAAAACAATATATTGTCTCAAAATTCAGGTTTCTTTTTAAATGTAATTTATTTATTTTTATATTAATCACAGTTTAGGTACTTTGTATCCCAGGGGTAGCCCCCTTCCTCATCCCCTCCCACTCTCCCCATCCCTCCCTCATCTCCTCCCTGCCCCCCTCCAAGTCCACTGATGAGGGAGGACCTCCTCCCCTTCCATCCGACCCTAGTTTATCTTGTCTCTTCAGGGCTAGCTGCAATGTCCTCTTCTGGGATCTAGCTAGGCTCTTACTCCCAGGCGTGTGTGTGGGAGGGTCAAATAGCCAGCCATTGAGTTCATGACAGAAATAGTCCCTGTTCCCCTTACTAGGGTCTCCAGTTGGATAGTAAGCTACCATGGGCCACATCTGAGCAGGGGTTCTAGGTTATATCCATACATGGTCCTTGGTTGGAGAAACCATCTCATAAAAGACCCCTGTGCCCTGTTCAGTTTGGTCTTTGTGGAGCTCTTGTTCTCCCCAAGTCTTACTAACTCCCCCTGTTTTCATTATTATTCCCAGCCCTCTGCCAAAGGCTTGGTTGTGAGTCTTAATACATATTTTGATACATTGCTATATAGATTCTTTCACAGGCCCTCTTTGGTATGCTCCTGTCCTGTTGCTTGTTTTCTCCTACATTCAATGTCCATCCCATTTGTCCATCTAAATGAGCATTGATCATCCCAACCTGGGTCCTCCTTCTTGTTTATCTTCCCTAGGTGTATAGATTTTAGCATGACCTTCCTATCCTATAGGTCTA
>CM053744.1:94211849-94232341 GCA_028658305.1 Pachyuromys duprasi
TATAGTTGAGCAAATGTCCTTGTTGTGTACTTGAGCATCTTTTGGATATTTGCCTAAGAGTGGTATAGCTGGGTCTTGAGGAATCACTATTCCTAATTGTCTAAGAAAGCGCCAAATTGATTTCCAGAGTGGTTGTACAAGTTTGCATTCCCACCAACAATGGAGGAGGGTTCCTCTTTCTCAGCAACCTCTCCAGCATGCATTGTCACTTGAGTTTTTGAGCTCAGCCATTCTGATGGGTGTAAGGTGCAATCTCGTTTTGATTTGCATCTCCCTGATGGCTAAAGAAGTTGAGCATTTCTTTAAGTGTTTTTCTGCCATTCTATAATCCTCTACAGTGAGTTCTCTTTTTAGGTTCATATCCCATTTTTTAATTTGATTACTTGATTTCTTGCTTTTTAACTTCTTGAGTTCTTTATATATACTGGATATTAACCCTCTGTCAGAAGTAGGATTGGTAATGATCCTTTCCCAGTCTGTAGGCTGTCATTTCTTGACCCATGCCCAGCACAATGGCACTCATCTAGACTTATTCAAGGCATTTGAAGACAGCTGAAGTAGAAAAGAGTTATCTGAAGCAACCACATCCAATGTCATGATACTGAGTGACAGAATGTCCTACTCTAGCCTTGACCACTTCCCTGATATACAATATACATGTATTACTTGTTACACCAACATGATATGCCCAAAATACACTTATAATTTATTCTCTCAAATTTGTTTCTCCCGCAGCTTTGAAACCTCAAAAATGGGACTAACCATTTAGATACTCATGGCCCCAAATTAGGAGTCATATTAAATTACCTTTTCTTTTTCACATTTTCATCAGTGATCTGGGTGCTTTGCCTGTCAAATAGTTCATGAGTTAATACACTTCTCTTTCGAACATGAAAGCCCATGTCCAAACTGTTGCCCCTTGCCTACATGACTACATTTCTTCAAAAATCTCTTTCTGGCATTCGTTCTCATTCCCTTCAAGTGCAAACAGCTGATGCACTGCTGAGGGTCCAGTTACAACTCAGTGGAGCACACAACGAAATCATGGAGGCACAAGAGTAGCAGGAGCAAGGTGTCAGTAGAAGGTTCAATCTTCATGTACACAGGGTGTAGAGCCGTCTGGCTTTTCTTGAAATGCTACCAATTTAGCAAGTCATTATAATTCACAGTGCCTTTAAAATACCATACTTTGCTGTCTGATGCAATTCAAAGCCTCCAGCTTTGCTTCATATATGTGTATCTACCCCTGGAACTCTTGCCATCCTTGACTAGAACTTGAGATTCTTCACTTTGGGACTTGGCAAACTTTTGACGATGCAGCAATTTCCCACACTTATTTCTGCCTTTTAACTGGTATCAGAATGCTTCAAAGATTAATTGACAAAAGTATGTGGTAACATAGAATGGATTTTTAAGTTATTGGAGAAAGACATTTAATTGAAGATGTCTGTAGTCAGCCTTCTCTTCTCTCAAAAATATTCATGTGACAGAGGGTAGTGGGAAGAGATAGAGAGGGAAGGGGAGGGAGAAGAGAGAGACAGGCGGAAAGACTGATACACAGAGAAAGAGAAAGAGAGAAAGAGATGGAGGGAGAGAGAGATGCCTGAAGGCCTTAAGCCACATGACTATGGAGGCCTGAGGTACAAAACTAGCAGAATTCATGGAAACAAGACTAGAGACACTGGAAAGAGCTGATCTTGTAACTCGACTCCAAAAAGAATTTAGTGACAAAATTCATTTTTGCTCCCAGAAACCAGGAAGGCCTATTAAAGCATTCAGCTAATGGAAGAAGGCCTACCTTCATTGTGGAGAATATTCTACTTTTCTATAAGGCAACAGATTTGAATGATAACTTCATAAAATATTCTCCTATGGCAATATCTTGACTAGAGTTTGGCTAAGTCCCTGAGTAATGTGGCACATCTGGGTGTCACATTAAAAGATCCTTTATTTATCTGTGGGATGGGAAATGTAAAATGCCATGAAGTAGCTATGTGTTCTTATGTAGTATGGGATTTCCATATGTGTTTTTCAGGAGTCTTTTTAAAAAAAATTTATTGGTTCTTTTTGAGTTTCATATCATGCACCCTCGCCCCACTCATTTCCCCATTCCTTCATGTCCACTGTTCTCCCTTGTAACCACCATCCCAATGTAAAACACACACACACACACACACACACACACACCAAAAAACAAAGCATAGAATACATCTCATTTGTGAAGGCTGTAAGTGTCACAGTGTATTCCCCAGTATATCCTTCTGTCCACACTCTTTGCAAATGTTCATTGTAATGAGTCATTGATCTGGTTGAAGATCTCCGGCTTATGTGACACCATCAATGTTGGATCCTCACTGGGCTTCCTCCTGGTGTCTTGTTGTTGCCCTATGTCGTGGAGATCCTGCAGCTTTGAATTAGCAGGACTGGCCTTTTCACGAGTTTCAACTGTTCTGAGATAATGCAAATTTTGAGGTGGGCCAACTCAGAGCCCTGGATCTGGGCCTGAGTGGTAGCTGGGCTGTTCGGCTGGCTCTCCTTTATCTGCACCATCAGGGCAAGCTCTCCAGCACCGCTGTTGCTAGCAGGTCACCCCGTGCTGGTAAGAGTCAGGTCAGGTCTCCTGCTCTCAGGTCCTCAGGGGCGAGTTCGCCTGCACACAAGCTCCTGAGCCAGCTCCACTGTGCTTCCCAGGCAAGGCAAAGGGTCTGCTCTTCCAAGTGCTGCAGCTTGAGAGTTGCTGACCCAGCTCTCCTGCTCTCCCAGCCTCGGGGCTGGCTTACCCTTGCCTTCAACATTAGGGACAGTTCCACTGTGTTGCCCAGGTGAGGTTCAGGGCCTGCTCCCCCAAGAGCGACAGCCAGAGAGGGGGCAGGGCCAGCACTTCAGCCCTCATGCAGTAGGGGCCAGCTCTTCCAGCTACCATAGGTGGCAAAGCGGGAGGGCATCATCTCTGCACGCACACCACCCTAGGGCAGTTGAATGGTAGAGCCAGATCTCCTGTGTTTTTGTTCTCCGGAGACAACTCGCTTATCCCTCATCACCAGAATCAGCTCTGCTGTACTGTCCAGGCAAGGTTCAGAGCCTGCTCTCCTGAGTACTGCAGCTGTTGAGGGGCAGGGATAGCTCAAGACCCTGTGGGCAGCTTTCCTGACTGCTGGAAGTGGTGGGATAGGGGTGGGGCATGACCTCTGCACCTGTGCTACCCACAAACAGACAAGCGGCAGGGTCATCTCTCCCATACCCAGGCTCCCAGGAGCTGGCTCATCCACACTCCTGCAACCAGGGCGTGTTTTCTTGAGTGCTGCTTCCAGTGAGAATGTGAGAAGTGGAGCCAGCTCTCCAGAGCTCCACAACCAGTGAGGGGCAGGCTAGTTCTGCACAAACCCTCCACACCCATGTAGTCCCCTGCAGAACAGGGTCGTTCCTGAGGCCACTGGCTGTACTATGAGCCACAGACATCAACACTGACCCCTGCCACTGTGTAGCCACGGACCCAGACATGGCCCTCAGGGGCCGTGAAACTTCCCAGTGCCCCGGCTGGCAGGGCTGGCCACTCATCACAGGCTCCTCTTCTCCACCCTCTAGTCCCCAGGTCCACCTCTCTTTCCACTCCTCTTTCTCTCCCATCTGTCCACCGTAAACCCACACGTGGTGGCTGCAGGTCAGCCACGAGGCTGGCAGGCCCCTGGCTGGCAACCTCCACAAAGCATGTGTCTTTGGCCTGTCTGTGGCATGCTCTGGAGGGAAGCTCTGTGGGTGACAAGGCAGACCACGGGTCTCTTTCTGTTTTCCTCCTCCCATGCTGAGCTGAATAGTGGTAGGCAGGGCAGGAGTAAGGGTAGAGGGCAGGTGTGTGGACATCTTTCCTCACCTGTACCAAGTGGCATAGCAGAATGAATGTCTCTGTCTGTGCTGCTTGGATCTGATCTGATTTGATATGATTTTTATGTGTCCTAGGCATGAGGCACTTTGGCCACCAAGCCAGGCATCATCCTAGGATGAACAAAGGACTTCCATCTGCTCTGCCCTTGACTGACATGAGAATACCACCACCAGCAAGGTGTCTCTCTGCCCATTGTTGGGAGGGGAGGGCCAGGTGCCTTTTTGAGAGTCAACTTTTCTATCCTTCAAAAATTCCCTTTGAAGCAACATGCACAGTAAGTTAGTAAGACTCCAGCTGAGCAATAAGTGACTCAGGCTTTCTCCATGAATAACAGCAGACAAATCAAACGGCTTAAAATCTCAACACTCTTTGGACTTTTGGGGCACTTATTTCAAGAGCTCCTTAGAGCCGAATCATGGAGGGCTGTGGAGGCTGTGACAGAAGTTCACGGGCCTTCATGTGTCATCTGACCTGCCACTCTTGCTCAGGATTTTGTCTTTCAGGTTGCTAGGTAAATCTTTGTTTGTAAAATGAGTAAGTGTCACTTTTGTGCTCAGTGAACTGTAGTCTATCCTTTGTCATTCTGCATACAGAAACTCCCCAAGACTGCCATTCTCTGACTTGTATGTCACGTGGCTCCTTCAGGAATCAGTTTACAAGGCATGTGTGGTGAATCCCAGCACTTGAGAGACAGAGGCAGGAGTATCCCTGAGTTTGAGGCCTGCCTGGTCTACAGAGTGAGTTCCAGGACTACACAGGGAAACCTTGTCTGGAAACTGCAGCCTCCTCCCCCATCCCCCCCCAATAAAAATTCAGTTTAAGATGCTGAGGGGGGGATAGTGCAGGGTATAGTGTAGCATGTATTATTTATGTGAGCCTGGCCAGATTGTTTAAGTTCCTTGTGTGCTCCAGTTTCTTTCACGTGGAAAATGGAACTAGTGGTAGCACTTATTTGCAGGTATATGGCCTAGAATCCCCACTCAGATGTGGCCCATGGTAGCTTGGTGTCCAACTGAAGACCCTAGTAAGGGGAATAGGGACTGTTTCAGCCATGAACTCGATGGCTGGCTCTTTGACCCTCCCCCATACACACCAGGGAGTAATAGCCTGGCTAGATCCCAGGGGAGGACATTGCAGCCAGCCCTGAGGAGACAAGATGAACTGGGGTCAGATGAAAGGGGAGGAGGTTCCCCCCCCCAGTCGGTGGACTTGGAGGGGGCGGGGAGGAGATGAGGGAGGGATGGGGAGAGTGGGAGGGAATGAGGGAGGGGGCTACACCTGGGATGCAAAGTACCTAACCTGTGATTAATATAAAAATAAATAAATCACATTAAAAAAAGAATGCAAATGAGGATTCATTCATGTGGCAATGTTTGGTAGAGTTCTGTATCATAGGATATATTCTACAATTTTATCATCATTCAGTTATTATTACTTATTATTTTCAAATTATTATTGGAAGAGAAGGAGGTGGAAGGAGAGGAAGGAGAAGAAAAAGAGGAAGAAGAGGAGGAGGAGAGGGAGAGAAGAAAGAGGAAGAGAAGGAGGAAGAGGAAGCAGCAACCATTGCTACTGTCTGGTTGTGTGATTCCTCAAGCAGTTCAAGCATAGAGACTCACCTGCTGTTTTTAGAGACGGATCTATGAGTTACTTGTCTCCCACCAAAGACCTTTCAAAGTCAGCATCAATGCAAGGTACTCTCCTCTCTCACTCTGACCTGTACTCTCAATCCGATTTGGAAGCCCCTCTAATGCCATGAAGAAAATATGATCCTTCATGCCTTCACTCTTATTTCAGCAATGTTTCCATCCATTACATTGTGACTGACACTAGCTGAGCACAGGTGTGAGGCAAGAGGCACTTAATTTCGACAATATTTTACTGTCATTTCCTTCTGTTATTTAGTTTGGACTTAGATGTAAAAGGACATTGCATAGCACCTGGGGACCAGAGTCGGGCTGTTGGTAGAGCTTGGAGTCAGGCCGTTGGTGGTCACAAGGACCCATGGTTTCTGGGGAGAAGACTTAACCAGGTGCTCTGGCCAGCTTCCAAGTTAGGCTCGGAGGATTTTACCTCCTGAAATCCCCCCTGTCCTTTCAATTGGATATGGTATTCCTCTTGGCTTCCTGTCCCAAGCTGAGGTCCGAGGGACTGTGGTATGGCTGCAGAGCAGCTGCTGCATTCCACCACTGAGGTGCTGTTCATGGATTCCAGTGGTGGATGAAGTGAGAGGCTTAGGCACAGCCTGGACAAGGTATCAGCTTGCAAAGCATTTGCGGACCCTCTGGGATGAAGGACTCCAAGCAGCGCAGGGATGCTATAGTGGTGACGTGAATTGATTCATTGCTATCTCCTGGAATGTTACGGGCTTTAGCACTGTGGACCAGAGCCCATGTGGTTACTTGTTCTGCCAGTCTGATAGTCTGTGTGAGAGAAGCTGCAGGAGGCATGGGGTTCACAGCAGGATGCTGTGATTGACAGGAATGGGAAACCTCAGGAGTGAATTTCAGCTGCTAGGTCTGGCCAGATGGGAGAGGCCTCCCCTGTGTGCATGGATGGGGATACGGCTTTCGAGGATATCTAGCCCATTGAATTACCTTGCATTTCAGAATTTATATTTTCTTGGTGGAATGCTTAATGGCCCATAACCAGGAGGAATTTGATAAACACAGTAATGACAACAATGAAATCCTACACATTGACAGCGAAATCTAAACACCTCCCTGGTGTGACCTTCCATGACTACATGTAGTGGAGGATAAAAGAAAAGAAAAATATTTGAAATATTTAATTTTAAAGAGCAGCCAAGACTCTGCTTATCAAAAAGAACCTGGAAATCTCAGTTCCAAATCTTGAGAATAATAGCAAAATGTACATTCTGGACCTTCTGGGAAATGTCAGACTTTGACTTTCTGCAGGGAATCTGTTCTCCCCTACTGTTTCACACATGTCTGAATCTAGCCTAAGAGTACAACACCAAGGCCCCAGAGGTTATGGAAGAATGAAGCCCGTGATGGCTTGACATCCTCATGACCATGGAGACTGAGTTCCATAAACCGGGCCAATTTGTTCCAACGAAATCAGGCAATAACTTCATGTTTAACCACAAATATATGAAAAGTCCCGGAACTACATAAATTCTCTCTCTTCTTTCAGCATCCCTCTCTTCCCTCAGCCATCCCAGTTTCTTATATTTTCTGAACAGGGCTTGACATTGTTTTTTTCTCTATGCACTTTCTTTAACCCCCATCCTATTGCTGAAGAAGCGGAAAAGTAATGATCCAGGAAGACAGTCAACTAAAAAGGCTCTGTTCTTTGTCCTAAACCAATACTTTAAAAACTACAGAATCAAAATGAAGTTAGGTATTAGGAGCTAATGAACTTGAAGACAGGCAGAAACCACCCTGGGGAGAGTGCCTTGTGGTAGGCAGAAGCCTTTGGAAAATTCTAGTCTGTTCTTGCTGCTTCCAGTATCATTTTGAGACAATCAAAATGTAACTCAGCCTTCTGCTCCTGATCAATGAATCTTAAATCAACAAGACAGATCAATTTGGTGCCAAGTGCATTGTAAGTGAAAAAGCCAGGCTAGGAGACAATTGCTTTTAAGAGTATTTGCTTGTGCCCACTCCCATAAACCAATTCTATGTCATCTCCTCAAAAATTTGTTTCATATTTCTCATTTTTACTCTTTCCAGACTTTGGAACAATCTGAAGTTTCTTGTCACAGTTCTGCCACTGATGACTGTAAGAACCAATATTGGCCCGGGACCCTCAAGACCAAGTTCTCAGCACAAAGAATATTTATTTGCCCCAGAGAGACAGAGGATGAGGGAGAAGAGGAAGGAAACAAGGGAAATGGGTAAGGGGTTTTTGTCCCAGATGAAAAGGTCTGCCTCTTGATAGACAGGAGACAGACATGCCCTTGGGAAAATGGCAGTTTATGAAGGTAAAAGAGAAACCTCATGTTAGGGTGAGATGTTTAGTTTTAATGGACATGTTAATTAGGTGAGTCAAATGAGGCTTTTGATTGTTGGACTTCAAGACTTTGATAGCTGGACCTTGGTAGTCAGCCTCAGAAGGTGAAAGTGGTCAAGTAAGGGAATAGACCTTGGAGACTAGCTTTAGGAATGTAAATCTAAAGGTTTTTAGGAAGGCAGAGAAAACTGGGGAGAAAGGCAAGGCCTGCCAGGGCCATACTTCCCTACTAGAGCTAGCTAGAGTCCCTTCAATGATGGAGAGAATACCACATGCCACTTCTTTTCTTAAATGCACAGATCCAGTAACTAGAGTTTCAAGTTTAGTACATTAGGGAGTTTTCCTTTACCACTTCCTTGTGAGCCTGGCCTGAGATTTCTCCTGTTTTCTCTTTTCTTCTTTCCTCTCTTCTCCTCCCCTCCCCTCTTCTTCCCATGGCCTCATGTATGATAGGTAAGCATTCTTTCACAGAGCTGTATCCCAGTCCCCGTTTTTTCAGTAGGTGAGGAGAGCCCTTCCAACAGTAACTGCTATGAGGCTATAGTTGAGGAAGATGAAACTATGAGGTCTGAGAAGTATGAAACTATTCATTTAAGTGATTTATTTGCACTGTCTTGATCCCTCTAATCCCATGGGTGTTTCTTTCCCATGAGACAATGGATTGCTTCTCCCTTGATCATGCATTTTGATGGATCTGAAGATACTTAAGTCAAGACAAAACAATCTGGTCACAGTCACTTAGTATCTCATGCCCGCTTTTTGTTTTCAAGTGGGGCCCATATCTGCTTATAAAATGATGTTTAGTTAGTTATTATGGATGATGGAGGTTTGGTTTTTTTTTAGAGTAGAATCCTACCTTATAGATGATTGTAGACTCCACATAGCATCATTTCCTAATGTTTTAATTGGATTAAATAGCTTCATCATTATTATGTATCTGCTGAATCATATGATTCATGCTTCAGTGGATCCCTGTGGGTACATTTCTTATGATAGACCCCAGAAAAAAAACTATTGTTATCTTCACAGTTAAGAGAAGAGAGCCGAACATTGTGCATCTTTCTTATCGGTAAAGATGTGTGGCATGTGCCTCTTTCTGGCGAGGAAACACCTCTTTACCACATACAGGGCATAAGTGACAGAGCAGCCAAATGATCCCAGCCAAGTCCAACTTGGTGAACCAATGAATTTATTGGGTTATTTTCAGGAGCATAAGCAATGTAAAGGAGGCTGCACCACTGAAAAGCCCACCCCAGCATGGCTAACAACTCCTATAGAAGAAAATGAATCCTTGGAGCTCCTTGTTCAACTTACAGCACTGGAAAGTTTCTCTCTTCAGCAATTGTGGCTGCTTCCACAACCTCAGAGAGGAACCTTTAAGTCCTGTAAATTTCTGACTGTCCTGAGCCTTGTAAGTTTTGTTTACTTCCTCAGTTTTAACATCCCCATTGAGCCATTTCTAAGCTTTTAGATAGATATTACTTTTACCCAGATCCCTATCTATATAAAACGTGCGTGTTGGTTTTTATACATACAAGACATCTGAAGTTATTTCTCTCTGAAATGTAGGCAAAACTCAAAGTGGTAGGTTTGGGGCAACTGCTACTTTCTGCATCATGGTTTCTGTAGTGTAAGGATCTTGAAAATAGATGCAAACAATTTTCCACGTTATAATCAAAATAGTTCTGTCATCTTTTCCATAGTAATCAGTAGTTTGATTGCTGTTTGAATGTGGTCCTTCTCTCAGGCTTAAGTACATTTAGTATGATCCACCATTCAACACAGTCCAACACATGATTATTTCTTTTTCTCCAATGCAAATAGCTGCTGTATATCATGCCAAAACAATGAGACCAGAAAAACACCATGTCTTGCTACTTCACTCCTTTTCTTCTAGTCACAGCCAGCTTGGTTTAAGTGATGTTCTGAGTTAGCTGCTAAGCTAAAGAATGGTGGGCAGATAACCATGTATTTTTATAGAAATTTTATGCTATGCTAAGAGTTCCACAAGAACCCTATACCCAGAGCTTTTTCCCAGTTTTCCTATGTGCCCTCTATTCACACCTGAAAGATAGAACTTCAGTGGCTAAATCAATCAGAATAAGCTATATTGAGATGGAGTCACAATTCTGAAATTCCAATGACGTAAAACAAAGATTTTTTGTCACTACGCACCATCATGCACTTGTTGATAATCACTGCATCCTTCTCACTCCAGGACAGGAATGATGAACTAACCTTACCTAAAGCATTCATTTCCAATCGCAGGAGAGGACAAGGATGTTTGTGTGTGTGTGCATGTGTGTGTGTGTGTTTTATGGCATATCAAAGCATTTAAAACTTCTACAAGTAACTTTGTTCTGTTTAAATTTTACTAGCAAGGATCTTTATGTAGTTGAATGGACAGCCAAGAAAAATGATTTACTGACTTGGAGAACAGGATAACCTGGTGCACACCCAAGGTAACTTTCATTCAGTGACATCACAACTGTTTCATGTTCACCATGCACTAGTTACAATAGTTTTCTGGACTTTTACTATATGATTCCTGGCTCTATGATGTGCTAACAATACAGATAGAACTGGATTGCTGCTCAGTCACTGATAATTGCTGCTCTGTGGCATTTGGTCAAATGACTTATGTATGTTTTCAAAGTGGTTGAGAACAATAGGATAAAAATACAAAGTTACTCAAGAATCTTAGGTTCAATTGACTTATGGCATCTTTTAACTTTAGTGTTGCTTCTGCTTATGTTTTGTCCAGATGAGGGTGGATTGGCTTGAGTGGGGTATTGAAGTCACCTACTGTCATTGTCTTGGGGTCAAGCTTGTTTTTTTAAATCTAGTAAAGGAAAATTTAAGCAAAATTGAGTACACCTGTGTTTGGTATGTATATGTTTAGAATTGGAACACCCTCTTGGTGAATTGTTCTTTAGATGAGTATGAAGTGGCCTCATTTATATTTATGTTTATACCCATAGATTTGGATACTTTTGGCCTTGATCAGAAAAGCTTCTCATTGGAGTGAGTGGCAGTCAATGGGTAGATGCGTAACTGCTCTCATTACTGAGAAAAAGAGACTGAGAGTGCAGCCTTAAATGGGACATCTGCATTAGTCTCCTCACCACCACCAAGGCTCAGGAAACATTGTGGAAGAGGAAGTACAAAATGTGAGATCCAAAGAGCAGGGAGGGATGCTGTAACATGATGGCTTCTGGGAATGGCCTGGCTACCGCACTCATGAACTCACAGGAGCTGTGGTTATCTGCAAAAGACCTTTGTAAGGGCAAGCTAGCCAAAATGCCACATATATCATTCAGCACAGATAGATAGATGATCTCCAGGCTCTACCATACTCATTACCCATTGGCAATGCACAGTTGCTGGAATGGTGAAGACTCATTCTCTATTGAGGAGGTGTCTAGTGAGAATTTTTCCATGTTCCAATAGATGACTCCATGCTAATTCACATTGGGAAGCAGAAGTTGGAATTGATAGATGGTCAAAAAACTAGAGAAAAATATTAGAGGTATTATATGTTCTGGGGCTGTGGAAAAGTTTGGAGGGGAGAGATGGGAGGTACATGTGATCATGTTTCATTGTAGACATGTATGAAAAGTATTTCTTAAAAATAAAGAAAAATGTAAAAATTAAAGAAGAAATTAAAAATCTAATCTTGTGTTTAAAATGCAAAGGACACTGTCATCAAAACAAAATGACAGCCTACAGACTGGGAAAGGATCTTTACCAACCCTATATCTGCAGAGGGCTAATATCCAGTATATATAAAGAACTCAAGAAGTTAAATAACAGCAAATCAAGCAATCCAATTTAAAAAATGGGTGCAGAGCTAAACAGAGAATTCTCAACAGAGGAATATTGAATTGCAGAGAAACACTCAAAGAAAGAAATGTTCAACATCTTTAGTCATCAGGGAAATGCAAATCAAAATGACCCTGAGATTTCATCTTATACCTATCAGAATGGCAAAGATGAAAAACTCAAGTGACAACACATACTGGAGAGGATGTGGAGAAAGAGGAATCCTCTTCCACTGCTGGTGTAAACGTGTACAACCACTTTGGAAATCAATCTGGTGCTTTCTTAGACAATTAAGAATAGCGCTTCCTCAAGATCCAGCTATACCATTCCTAGGCATATATCCAAAAGACACTCAAGTGTACAACAAGGACATCTGCTCAATCATGTTTGAGGCGGATTTATTTATAATAGCCAGAAGCTGGAAACAGCCCAGATGTCCCTCAGTTGAAAAATGGATACAGAAATTGTGGTACTTTTACACAATGGAATACTACTCAGCAATAAAAAACAAGGAAATCGTGAAATTTGCAGGTAAATGGTTGGAACTAGAAAAGATCATCCTCAGTAAGGTATCCCAGAAGCAGAAAGACACACAGGGAATATATTCATTCATAAGTGGATATTAGACATATAATATAGGATAAACTTACTAAAATCTGTACACCTAAGGAAGCTAATAAGAAGAAGGACTTTGGCTAAGATGTTCAATCCCCATTTAGAAAGGCAAAGAAGATGGACATCGGAGGAGAGAGAAAACAGGGAACAGGACAGGAATCTGTAACAGAGGGCCTCTGAAAGGCTCTACCCTGCAGGGTATCGAAGCAAATGCTGAGATTCATAGCCAAACTTTGGGCAGAGTACAGGGAATCTTATGAAAGAAGTGGGAGATAGTAAGACCTGGAGAGGACAGGAGCTCCACAAGGAAAGCAACAGATCCAAAAAGTCTGGGCACAGAGGTCTTTTCTGAGACTGATACTCCAGCCAAGGACCACTCATGGAAATGGCCTGGAACCCCTGCACAGAGGTAGCCCATGGCAGTTCAGTGTCCAAGTTGGTTCCATGGTAATCAGGACAGGGACTGTCTCTGACAGGAACTGATTGTCCCGCTCTTTGATCACCTCCCCCTGAGGGGGGAGCATCCTTACCAGGTCACAGAGGAAGACAATCCAGCTATTCCTGATGAGATCTGATAAGACTAGGATCAGAGGGAAGGGGAGGAGGACCTCCCCTATCAGTGGACTAGGGGAGGAGCAGAGGTAGGAAATAGGGAAGAAAGGTGGGGTTGGGAGGGGGAGGGGAGGGAGCTATAGGGGGTATACAAAGTAAATAAAATGTAATTAATAAAAATAATTTTAAAAAGAAATAACTCAAAAAATGCAGGTGATAACCAAGGCACAGGACAAAGAGGACTGAGCCAGAACCACTTACTGGATGCGGAAAGCAACGGAAGGAAGGCTGGGGCATTTCTTTCAAGACTGTGTATAGGGGCACAGTTGTGCTCACTCAGTGCCCCCCACCATTGTTCCTGGAGTTAGAATCTCATCTGTTCCTCCTCTTCATCCACAGAGCATAAAGCCAATAGGGCTGAGTCCATGTTGAAGTCTGAGAAACAAAAGCTGAAGGGTGATTGGATATTTTCTGTGCCCCTTCCCCTTCCTCAGGTTCACAGGGCATTGCCAGGATGAAGAGACTATCGTTAAGTGTGAAGGTGCCATGTTGTCGGCCTGAGAAGTGTCTGTTATCCAAGCATGGGTTTACACCTGGATGGTGAATAAACCCCTATGTGTCTGGGAAAACACCCCCCCCCTAAGGTATTGATGCAAATATTTTGTTCTAAGTTGGGTAGGCAAAAGGCGAGAGTAATGCTGTCTGCTCAGAACTACAAGGCTCCTCAAGTGCGGAAGTGTGGCATATTGACCTGATTTATGGTATATTGGAATATATAATTATGTGGCTGGCTTTTCTGTGTTCAGGCACCCTGTGAGAGATTGTAGTGGAAGTTTTTTGGCAAATGAATAAGGACTGGCCCCGGTTTTGTAATGCTGCTTGCTTTCTCTGTCACCTGACATCTATAGAACATGTATGGAACCACAGTTGCTTCCAAAGCTCTTGATTGGATGAGCGTGAACAGTTGTCATTTCTTCAGGACAAGGTGTCCTCTCCAGCCACAGGAGAATGAACTGCTTGATGGCTGCCCTGGGACATTTAATGGGGACAGTAGGCTCAGTCATGATTTTTCTGGACCACTGTCACCCACCTTCTCACTTGCCAAGTTGACAAAAGGTCACTGAATTTTTCTTCATTAAAACATGAATTGTCCCGGGAAAAATGAAATTGCTGCTAAATGAAAACCAGTCAAAAAGCTCAGGCCAAAAATTGTTGGCAACCTTCATGCTAAATTATGCAGTCTGCACATTGCAGGCAGCCTGTGGGTCCTCAAGCTGTCGCAAATAACAGGGAATGTGGCTCCTTCTCCCAACAGGAAACGCCCCTGCCCAGTGGTCTGGGCCCTGGGCCATGGCTGAACCTTCCAGCCACTCCCTAGGAAAGCTTTCTGTTTCACCCACAGATGAAGCTCTTCTGTCAAGAATAAACTTCTCCTAATTAGCTCTTGTAAGCGTGAAAAAGCCTGACTCCTCATGGCTAGTGAAATCCCCTTTTTCCTCCTTTCCCCCCTTTCATTTCTTCCTGTCTTCTCTTTTATTCCTTCCTTTTTTCCTTCCTTCCTTTCTTTTCCTTCCAAATACAAATTCATTGAAGGAGAAAAAAGTCACCATGGCAAGTTCTTCCTTTCAGTCCCTATCCCCATGAAGGAAAGGCAGTTGTGGGCACCATGCCTCTCTCCTGAGACTCTTCCTCCATGACACCTGGCAATGGACTGCCAGAGCCTTCCAGGTCCTTTTCAAACCCAGACCAATGGGTGGAGCCTCCTGAAGTGCCCTCTTTTTTCTCTTCTATTCTTTTTCGGGCACATGCGCATGTGTGTGTGTGTGTGTATGTGTGTGTGTGTGTATGTGTGTGTGTGTGTGTGTATGTGTGTGTGTGTGTGAAGTTTGTGTGAAGTCCTGGCCTTAAAGTGAAGAGACCTGGGGTAGTTATCAAATAGGTCCTCATTGTGCATTTGGTAACAAATCACAGCTCATAGCTCATGTGAGTAAACCACTCACTCAAGTAACAGTTTGTGTCATTTGAAAGCTCTGTCATACACAAATTCAAAGAATTGGCTAACAGAGTGAATATTGGGGTCTTCAGCTTAGAAGAGGGTGATTCCTGGTTTCCCCTAGTTAGTTAATGGATCTGGCTGCCACTCTCACCTGTGTTTAGATTGGTGTTTCCCACAGGTAAGGTCGACTAGACAGAGCTGTGCTTTCCCAGGCACGAGTTTCCCATCACAAACGTTCATATTAAAGGGCACATTTTCTTTATTTGGCTGGCTTCTGTATTAGACTCATCAATATTTAGCTCCTCTCCCTGAGAAGATGAGGCTGAAGAAGCATCAGGATTTACTTAGATTAAGAAAGAGTTGGTGGGACTGGAGAGATGGCCCAGTGGCTAAGAGCACTGTCTGCTATTTCAGAGGTCCTGAGTTCAATTCCCAGCACCACGTGGTGGTTCACAACTATCTATAATGTGATCTGATGCCATTTTCTGTCATGCAGGCATGCACTCATGTGTATAAATAAATAAATCTTAAAAAAAAAAGAAAGCAAAAAGAAAGAAAGAAGGAAAGTGTGAGCTAGGTTAGATGGCGCATGCCTGTAATCACAGCTCTAGAGAAGCAGAGGCAGGCAGATCTCTGTGAGTTGGAGGCCAGCCTGGTCTGCAAAGCAAGTTGAGGACAGCCTAAGTTACACAGAGAAACCTTGTCTTGAAAACCCAAAAATAGAAAATAAATAAATGAACAGATAGATAGATAGATAGATAGATAGATAGATAAATAGATGAACAAACAGATGGATCAGGTCACAGCTCAGTCATAGAGCAGAGACTCGGCCTAGCATGGACAAGGCCCTGAGAAAACAAAACAAGCATGGTTATGAGAACTAAGCAATGAGGGTGAGCTGTGTATGTATGCCAGGCCTAGGGACTGCTTCTCTGTGACGTGTACAGCTGTGTCTGCTATACTCAGGGATCATTTTCCTTTCCCATAAAGATGATTCTCCATGTAACAGTTTTACAACCAATTTCATGGGAGGACCAAAACCACCACACAACTACATAAATGTGAAGAACTCCAAGATTGCGCCAAGGCTAAATTCTAGGTCACAACGTTTTATGTATGAAATGACTTCAGCGCTGCAAAACTGTCATAGACTAAAGTCAGAGGAAGGTTAGCCACAGCTATCACAAGAACAAGCGAAGTGAGTTACATCTTCATAGGACCAGCCTGCATTTCCATAGATGTAGGAAGAATTGGTGTTATTTTGTTGTTAAAAGAAAAGAGAAATGCTGCTGAAAAATGAAAAAAGCACAGACTCTGGAGTCATGCCGGACTTATTGTATCTCTCAAATGTGGAAGAAAGATAAATCACGCTGCTTCGTGGTAGGACTACTATGGAGGCAAGGTGACATACTGGCTGGAAAGAGATTGTAAAGCATACAGGTATTAGAAGAGGTTGCGCAGGTACACCACAAAGCACACAGCAGTGAAGCCAGAGGTAGCTGCTGTACTTTCACAGCCGCTCTGGGATCTGGGGGCATGTGAGGCATCTAATGGATAGCAAACTCTATTCTTCTGAGATTGCCCTAGCAAGTGACTAGTATTTAACTATTGATTCTACACTTTCAGATTTTAGTTTGCATGTGGCTTTGCCTTATACTAGCCCTGTGGGGTATGGTTACAATAGGTTTTCTCAGGAGGGGCCGCTCCAGGGCAGTTAACTAACCAGGTATACATATTTAAAAAATTGCAAATAGCGGAAAAATTGTTAGTTGTCTGGTGCATGTAGATTCCATATGAAAATGACTTCCATCTTATGGCAATGTTCATAGGGTCTCAACAGCTAAAGGACTAAACAGATTCTCAAGCAGTACTTTGTGTATCCTCCTTCACCATGGAAGGGGGGAGATAAAGATTTTTAAGAATCTGAATCATTGCCTTTATGGAGCTAATCTAGGAGCTGGACCTTTAGAGCAACAGACTAAGAGACCCAAGCGACTCAAGACACCATCCAAGGAATAAATCACGTCGATGTTAAATTATGTAGGCATAATAGCTCTGTTAGTGGAGGTCCTGAAGGAGACGAATGTCGTGTTTCCTGGAAACACAGAGGAAACTTTAATGGACTCTTTATCTAAAACTTGAAGAGGAATGAAGGAGATGTTCGATCACACTCTGAGAGTTCTTATCTAATCCCTCTACTGGAAGCTATGTTGGGGGCCTGGGGGCGGATGGAGCGTTCCTGCTGAGAAGGAGGTTGACTCTGTGATTGCTCTTGAGTGGGCAGGAACTTCAACTTTCTGTACAAGCAGGCTGGACCTGGACGGGTAAACGTCTTATTCACCTCTTACCTCAAACCTTGCCGCCTGTGCCCCTGTTGACGGACTCCAGTCTGAAGGCAAAAGGCAAGAAAGCCCATGCACATACAAATTGTTCTTTTGGGAAAGAGAAAGCCAGAGAAGTTTATGTCTGGTGAGCACAGGGAACTGGAAAACCTGTGACATTTTATTGGTGGCGTTTTATTGGTGATACACACACACACATACACACATATGTATATATACATATATATGCATTAAGCGTCTTTCCAATTAGAAACATAATTGAAGCAGAACAGAAAATAGAAATAGGCCATTCTTCAACTCCCATCTTAAACTTGACTGTTGAGTCCCCAAGGAGTGACTAATCTTCAGTGTTGGGCTTGAGGAACAAAGGCTTTCTAAACTCCAAATAATAAATCCTCAATATTGGAATACTGAGTTTTGTCATTATCAATAATGCACAGGGCAGGGGAAATCTTCTTCCAATAGAGGCTGGCAGGGGAAAAGAGAGATTTTCCAGAGCAGTCGCAATTGTTTACTCCTTTCTGTGTACATACTTGAACTTTGGGGAGAGGAGTTCTGGGAAGAAGATTCACATCAGTAAGGGAATCAGAGATGGAGAGAGAGCAGGCTTTACAGACACACTTCTGAGGGCTCAGGAAGACAGTATTTTATGTCTCATGACAAAGGGCCTCACTTTAAAAATCACTACTGTTCGGCCTGTGGTTCAGACTTGTGAGCAAGATTATCAGGGAACAGCTACAAATACTTTGTGCAATTCAGGTCTGTGTCTTCCACATATCACAAGAAGCGAAGGGACCAATTTGTATAAGGAGCACAGTTATGTAACCTCTGCTGCCCAGGATTGGCGAGAACTGAGGATAAAGCATCGGTCCCTAAAAACATATGTTCAACCACTAATACCTTAGGATATTGCCATGTAATGTTCAGGAGCAAGGAAAGAGCAATCAATAACACCAGAGACAAAGAGGAGACTCCAGAGAGAATAAAGAGGGTCCCAATCCATCCCATGAGCTAACCCTTCTCCTATGCTCTGAAGATATCATGTCCAACAGAGTGGGGAGTGGAGAGAAAGCATGGCCTCTGAGCAATGTACTTGAGTTGGGCAGGAAAATAAGTTTTTAAATAGATGAGTCTAAACTTGCTAACTTTGTTGGGTTGGTGAATTTGAAACCTTATCCCCACTTTCCTGAAGAAAAGAAGATATTTTTATAAATATTTTTAAGGTAAAAATAACATACTTGATTGAAATGATGAAGAAAGAAAAGACACAATTGGCTTATTTGGATGGTAGGACCTTCCATAATTCTGATTTACAATCAGAATATTTAGGCAGAAAAATTATGAGTGCAAACATTGACATGGACTCTCTTTAGACACTGAAAGACTCACTGAAGAAAATGGTGTGCCCCGTTCCTGCTAGGTTGACCTGTGCTGGAGGGATGGTGTGCATATGAAGTAGTCAGAGATGAAGACTATGAGTCAATCCAATACCACAAACTCCCACTAACAAGTTGACTTAGATACAGCCCCCTCTAAAATCCCACACTAGCTACAACAGAACCAATGATGTTCAGACCTCACTGTGTCACTGCTTTTCAGAGAAACCCATCAGGCACATGAGGGCAAAGTGACATCAATAGAACAACTATACAACTTGGTGATCAAGGTGAATTGCAAAAGCTCTGTGCTTACAGATGGCTAAGAAAGCAGATTTTAAGTACACACACACACACACACATGAGTGGGGTAGGGGAGAAGTAGCATCTGGGATTTAGCTTGATGCAGATGTTTAACAATCTCAGAATACCATTTTGGGGACCAGAGAGTGGACTCAGCAGTAGAGGAGCGTGCACTGCAGAAGGCCAGAGTTTGGTTCCCATCACGAGCTACGTTCAGGTGGCTCACAACTGCCTGTAAGTCTAGCTCCAGAGTCTGGATACCTTCTTTTGGCCTCCTCAGACACCCTCATTCATAAGTGCATGTGTCCACAGACATGGAAACACACACACACACACAATTAAAATCAAATCAAATCATAAAACCTTTCCATTTTGTATGCCTTAAATATCTAAACTTTTGCTAATGTAAAAGGCTCAATCAGTTGCAATTATTTTAAGGGCCGCTACTCTTAACAGTGCATGTTTAACTGACAGTTCTTTTCACTGCCTTAGAGTACCTCAGCTTTGGAGCTGAGATCATACTGGTTTGGGAGTGGCACCAGCCATCATCAGAAAATGGTGGTTTGAGGAACTTCAGTTTCTTTCTAAAGCATCATCCTTTCCTACAGATGCTCTGTGCCTCTGAGCTCTTTACTGGGCTTCATTTTGTGTTATGGAATGGCACATGCCACCCTCTCTTCTGCCTCTTCCTTTGGCTTTCATGTATTTTACCTCTCCATAGCATTTTCTGTTCAACTCTACTTCAGTGTGTTTTCCCAAGAGAATTCTAGAGGTGATAACTTCTGCTTTCTCCATGCTCATGCATCTCTAGATATTTGCATGAGGCCAGACACTCTTGCTTTTTCCATTCTTATGGCTGAGTTTGATACTCCTCATCTTTTCTACAGACTCCAGTCAAGCTAATTCCAAGATCGAAATTGGAGAAGTAGGAGGAACTCAACACTCCTTGGTGTTGAGTTTCAACTTTGTTTTCCAAGTTAGATTCCTTGGGAGTCATCTTTTGAGAGTTAGTGTGTACTAGCTTCCAATTTTAAACCATGATCATATTGATCCATATTTGGACTATATTTTTCATCCTAAGGGGGTGAAGCTAAAATAATTTATACCTCAAATGTTAACAACAGGCTTGAATGAAATATTTTTCCTTCCCTGCTCTTCTGTGGTGAGCTGTATCTCAGAGTTTTAGATGGGCTGGAGGTGGGTGAGATTAGAAAGCCTCTGGATATTCAGAGTGATTAGTTTTGAATCCCTAGTGAGAGAAGTATTTTTCCCTTAGTTTCATACTTTGGCCTATGGTTCCTCAGTACTATCTGTCCAACTTCCGTTTCTGAGAGCTTAGGGGAAACACTGAGCTGAAGAAATTATTTGCATGCTTTTATCTCCTAGTCGTCCTTCTAATAATCACCTCCACAGGAACAAAAGTTTGTTTTCTAAGTGACACTTTCCAATTAATCAATTAATGTAGAAACTTTAGGAAGGCAGGACAATGGCTCAGTAGATAAAAGCAGTTGCTGCCCTCACTGGTGACCTGAATTCCATTGCTGCAACCCACCAAGTGGAAAAAGAACTGATTCCCAAAAGCTGTCTTCTGACCCATATGCTCACCACCCCACTCCCCATGTACACAC
>CM053744.1:94232841-94266036 GCA_028658305.1 Pachyuromys duprasi
CCTTGACCTCTGCCCTAGTCATCTTGCCACCTTGTCTGCTTTTCAGGCTGAGTTTTCTTTGGTAGGCTGTTTTCCATCAGGTCAGATTTTGCTGAATGCCCAAGAGAGTGATGCAATTCTCACTAGTGTTGATGGATTCAATGACGTCACTAATCACTGAATAAAAGTTATTCCAAACAGAAGAGGGAAGGAGTTGAGAGGAGAGATGGGGGCTGTGAGAAGGGATAATTTACTAACTCCTGAACTTGGAAAATTTCAGACAAAACAGCTGTATGTAGGGCTTGGGTGCTGATGGAGCACACTCATTACTGTCATCGGGATTGAGACTGACTGAAGGGCTTCTGGAAGGCCCTGTAGGCAAAATCAGCTGAGCAGCCCTCTTTCAGGAAAACAGAGAAGCACTGACAGGAATGGTGCATGGAGGTCAGCCCCCAGGGTAATGTCGCAGTCATCAGTGTCCACTGTACCTTTATCTCTTTGACCTAGACTGAAGCCTCTGACTGTTGTTATTCTATATTGAGGGACCACCAGGTCAAGGTGTGGACTTATTTGTCATCTTACCCCTGACTAAAAGTGAAGCATCATCCTCATTGGCATCAAGTGACACTACTTAAAATTTAAGATTTAAAGTCACTGGTCCCTTGTTATGTGCCCATACTCAATGAACTAATTAAGTTTTGGATTGAGGTGCAATATAAAATACAAAACCATTTTCTCCTTTGTGGTGTTAAAAATATAACTGCCAGTATTTTAAATTCACAAAGATTCAATAATTTCTAGTAATTAGCACCATTGAGATACCATTCACACAGTCATTCAAATTAATAATAATGAGAAATATTAAAAAAGAAATATTAAAAATACACTACAGGGAAATAAATGGTACTTGTAAGGTCCCAGATTCTGAGTCCAAGGGGGTGGGGGACGGAGGCAGCTTATTCTTTTGGATAACATATTTTTAAATGATATTAACACCCCAGATAGACAGCCTTGGGGTGGGTTCCTGACAGTCCAGGCCCCTGAGACTGAGCAGGGTTCCCTCAACAGCTCTCAGGGAGAGGGTGAGGGTGGGAACAGGCGCCTCATCATGGTGGACCGTCTGCAGTATGTGCTTGCAGTCAGTTGTCCTAGGTTCCTGGTTTCCAGGTGGCAAGGGAAAGGGTTACTTCTGCCTCTTAGTTAATGTGAGTCCATTATGCAGGGCTTAGAGTCTGATAACCTGGAGAGCCCAGAAAACTTCCCCTGAGGAAGTGAGAATTGCACAGCCCTACCAAAGTGCTTGTCGGTTTCCTATAGTGTAAACTTGGGGAGTCTACTCGACTTTTTTGGGAAAGTGAGGATTACAGTCTCATAGGCAGTCACACTAGACAGCCTGTCCTTTCTTCCTTTCTCTTTTCCTTCCTTCCTTCCTTCCTTCTTCCTTCCTTCCTTCCTTTCTTTCTTCCTTCCTTCCTGCCTTCCTGCCTTCCTTCCTTCCTTTTTTCATTCCTTGTTTCCTCCTTCCTTTCTTTCTTGCTTCCTCTCTTCTTCCTTCCCTCTTTCCTTTTTTATTTCTTTTTTAAAGTGATATTTTAATGATGAATAATTACAAGTCTGGTATATGCAAACATCAAAATAATATAAAATGCATGCAATTTTAAACTATTTTTTCAATGAACTCTTAACATAGATGATTGACAGCTTCCAAAATTTGAGTTCTAGTTACTAGATATTGGGGGACTCCCTTTAAATGTCATTTGGTCATGATAAATGAAGACTTAAATATAAATATGACAGCCAGGCATAGTGGCACACACCTGTAAGCCCAGCACTCAGGGACTCAGAGGCAGGCATATCTCTGTGAGTTAGAAGCTTGTCTGGTCTACAAAGTGAGTCCAGGACATCCAATGCTTCAGAGAGAAACCCTGTCTCAAAACAAAGCAAACAAATAATCCCCCCAAATAAATAAATAAGACAAGTATATAGATTTCTGAAATACAAATTGACACACAAATCTCTATATTTTTAATAATTTTCATCAAGGCATCTTTGAAGATGCATTCTATACCATGAAGTTGAGAACTCAATTAGATATACAAAAAAGACAAGAGGTTTTATTAGGATTGTATAATTTACATACGAAATACATAACACTATACATAAAATGATTAGAATAACACATTGTAATTTTTCTCTTTAAGTCATCAACTTCGGAAAAATCACACACTGGGATTGGGCAAGTATGTGCAAGCCTGTAGAGCCAGTGACATAGGAACTGGGGGCAGGATCATTTGAAGACCTGTTTGGGCAGCATGGTAAGGAGGGGTTTGGGAAGAAAGGTTACACAGTAGGAAAATTATTATTCTCCCAATTTCCGATGTTAAATAGGAAACACAACTATGGGCACAAGTCAGGCTTGACCTTACCTTCTTAGAGGCAGTGAAGGAGTAATATAGCATTGCTCCTTGGAGACTGTCAACACTTTGCTAGGCTATCTGTGGACTAGAATTGCAAAACATGGAGAATTAAAACTCTGTTTTTTAATCAACACACAAACCTGTGATCAATCCTACGTTCGTAAATTTAGATGTGTGAAGCACTAAACTATAGGATAGTGAATTGAGATTAAAAATTCTCTAAAAAGAGGTCTGAAGCAGCTGGGGTATCCATTACTTTTTCTGATATGAAGAGGTCCAATAAAAGTTCTTATAGGTAAGAAATTTTGAATCAGACCATAAGAAAACTTGCAAGAAGTTAGGATTTAAAATTTCATGGAATAAATACTACTTAGAACATATTTCTTAGTGGGATTTTAGTGATCAACCCTTATTCAGGTAATATAACTGATTTATAAAGTTAATGGAGAAATAAAGGGACTTTATTAAATGAATTTAGAGCAGTATCCCTTAACTCTAACTATAAATTAAAACCATTCAAAGAAGTTTTGGACAAACTGACACATGGCTCAATCTCCCCCAAAATGTATTTCATTGTTATGCTTACAGATGATTCTACTATGAAATAAAGTTGAGCATCATTGATAGGTTATAATTCATAATTACTACTCAGGTTGTTTTGATTTTAAAAAACTTAAAGTTCAAGTATTAGCTCTTTCTCTGTGACAGACATTTTATTTTTGAGACAAGGTTTCTCTGTGTTCTTGACTGTCCTGTACTCGCTTTGTAGACTAGGCAGGCCTCGAACTTACAGAAATCGCCCTGCTTCTGCCTCCTGATTTCTGGGATTAAAGGCATGTGCCACCATGGCCCAGCTTGTGAAAGACATTATAACTGCTGATAGAAGGAATCTTCCCTATAAAATTACTGAATCACATAAATATATAGCCTTAACACTTGGCTAGCTATACAGGCTTACTTAAATAATCCTCAAGGTTTTGTTATGGAAGGTGGCCTCTTACTTATTGAACATTCTTTTACTTGAAACTTTAACTGCAATTAATACAGGCAGAAACTTCCTAGAGGAATATGAAGAGAACATCACATCATCATTTATTTTAGAGCAGCTGTTAGGGAAGAGAAGGAGGCTGCTATGAGAAGCATGGGCTGAATATTCCTTAGTGCAAATGTTAACAGTGCTGGGGATAGATAATAGTACTGTGTGAAGTTTTGGAGGACAGGGCTCAAACAGGAATTAGAAGAAGATGAATAACCTTGATGGTGCTTATATTGGAAGTCAGAAAGTAAGGTATTGACATACAACTTAAAAATAAGAATTAAAGAATGAATCCAAAAAAGCAGCTGAAGAGAAGAGGCACTCAGAAAATAAATTAGTGGCATAGAAAGAATGTCAAATAAAGTTAATAAAATCAAGGTAGATTCATTAACAAGATTAGATTAGGAATGTCCAATGAAACTGACCCCAAAACATAGAGGAAGGAAGAGGGAAGGAAAGGGAGTAAGGAACAAGAAACCGTATTTGGATAAAAATGACATACATACAGTAACAATTTGACTGAAAATGAAAATTTGATATTTTTGAGGGTCTATTTTCCGTATTTTAAATTCATTTTAAAAACACTGTCAGCATTTGCTAACTGTGAAAGATAATAGATTTGCCGGTGCCGCTTTCAGACATGTACAGGATTACTTTGCTCATATTCACGCCTGTTCTCTCTTGTCTCCCCTTGTTCTACCTCACAGGGTTCAACTTTAAAGTCTTTAAAAATCTTCCGGCCTTTGTGCAAGAGGCCATTTACTGCCTTGAATGCATGGCCTTTTGTGCAGTCTCTAAAGGTGATGGTCTGAATAAAATACAAAAAAATAGACCATGTAGGCTCATATATCAGAATGCTTCATCATCAGGGAGTGGCACTGGTTGAGAAGGATTAAGTGTGGCCTTTTGTTGTGGGTATGGCCTGAAGGACATCACTGGGAGCGGGCTTTGAAGTTTCAAAAGCCCAGTGGTCCTCTCTTCCTGCTGCCTGCAGATCCAGATGTAGAAGCTCAGCTTCTTCTCCAGCATCGTATCTGCCTGCATGCTGCCATACTTTCCACCATGATGATACTGGTCTACAGCTCTGAAACTGTAAGCCAGCCTCAATTAAATGTTTTTCTTTGTAACAATTGTGGTGGTCCTGGTCTATTGTTCTTCACAGCAATAGAACAGTGACCAAGACGCTACCCAACTCCCATCCCATGAGAGAGGCTTCTTCACACTCACTAGGGAACTGAGATGATTACTAACCTAGAGAAAGTTCTGGAGTTGTTGGACTTATAGTGTTTGAGCCTTTTCTTTCATCGGAACATGTTCTTATTTGGCTAATCGGTATTTCAGTCTATGCAGTCACATGCTCCAGAAATCCCTCTGGAAATCTCTGAAGTCTTTTCTTTCATCACACTACTCTCTTGAGTACTATGCCCCCAATGCCAACTTTCTTAACATTTCCGAATGAGTAGGTGGCAGAACTATGGTGCACACACAGTGGAATTTTATTCAGATGTAAAGAAAAATAAAATATGAAATTCACAGGAAAATAGATGGAAATGGAAAACATTATACTAAATAAGGGCACCCAGGCTGAGAATGACAAATAACACATTCTCTCTTATGTATTAATACTAACTTTGCTCTTTTAGATTTCTGTGTCTAAGTTGTAGTGAGAGTCTATATAGGCCAGAACTCTAGAAAAGAACTTTGAGAACAAATGTGGGGGAAAGAAGCTTGCAGTAGGAGGGATGTTTAACACCCCTATATTAGCTTATGTCAGCTAACTTATTAGTAGATTACCTTCATCTCACCGTGGCGTGATTTCAAAGTTTGTATTAGTGCATATGCCTTTCTCCCTTAGTTAGGTAAGCCCTTAGTCCCCAGGCACAATCTTCATGCCTGAAGTATGCTCCTTCAATAGCTTCAATAAAAATTCTACCCCTTTATCTGGATTCATGTTCTAACCATATCAGCTGTAAAAAGCTGCTGAAATCATTGCTCAGGGTTATCAGCCTCCAGTTACTAATGCCCCTAGGTCATTGCTCTGGGTATGCATTGCTCACAGGTCAATCAAGGCTTTGAGGAGATTCTATTTTGTAACATGCCTGCCACACACATCGTGATACCACCATATTGTAAGCTTTCTGCAGCTTTCTCAGGTCACTAAGAAGGTAGTCCTGTGTTTGAACTGTTGCTTCTTTACATTTGGAAACTCTTTCAGAAGAAAAGACTAATAAATAAAAATCTCACTCATGGTGGTCCAATCCTACCCAGAGTCAAAGCCCCTTCAGTTTCTGGTTGCCTTTAGTGGCTCTCTCGTGCTTTATAAAGTTGATTTCTATACTTTATGTGAAGTTTGTAATTGTTGTTAGTAAGAGACTTAGTCAGACACAGTGCTGCTACCATCATAGAACCTGAAACCAGTTCTTGGGCCCTACGACTTGGAAAATATTTGACAGTTAATGAATATTTAACTAAATTCATTACGTAAGATGGCAATTTTAATGTTCCATATTTAACAGTGGAAATACTTAACATAGTCTTTCAAATGTATGTGGGTATGGACACACTATCACTGTCCTCCAAACCCTATTAATTGACACTCTCTTCATGGAATCCAACCCAGCTTTCACAGAGCACTCTCCAGTCACTAATGAGTGCCTCACTGATGTTATTTTCCTCAAAAGCTACAGGGTCTAAAAGGAAGATGGTTTCTCAATCCTCTGGTCATGGCTGCTGGCAACTGAGGAAGAAGAAACTCAGTGTCCAGGGTGCAGCTTAGAAATAAGTGCATGGATTTCTGCCAGGTCTTCTGTAGGTATGTCCAGACCCGACGCTGCCGCTTTCCCTACCAGAAGAAGTTTCTGTTTCCTCTGAATTCCTTCAGCACAGGCAATCCTTTCGGCTATTACCCATACCCCACTTCATTACTGAAGAGCATTTTTATACTGCTGTAGCTTTCACCATATCTTTATGACTTTCCATGAGGAAACTGTAAAATAGACCTGGACTTCACTGATTTTGTTCACTCTCTCTTCTTCGCAGAGCACAGTCGAGCAATATGAGGATATTGTGAAAGTTGAGTGTGGCAATGCCTTGGACACATAGTAAGCAGCTCCTTGGACTTGTTGCCCAATATTCCCACCTGTAGCATCCATTTAATCACTGCCCCAACCCTGAGACCATTAATGTCTGCATCTTTCAGAAAAGAAACTGGTCCTTTATGGAGAAGCAGCAACCTCAGATGCTGCATCTGCCTGGGTTACTGCAGCACATCCCCTAAATGCCAGGCCAGACATATGGGTCCTTGTACTACTAAGGAACCCTTGTCCACATCCTGCTTCCATCCTGACGAGGTGGAAGGCTGGGTCACAGCTCTCAAATCAATCCTTGAAAGGGAAAGCAGCTGACCCGTTGCCAGCAGTCTCTGTTCTAATTGACTTCCCGCAGTGAAACCTTTATTTTGAAACAAGACCCCAGAGCCACTACTGGCTCAAAAAGACAAAAAATAAAAAATAACGTCGTTAGCTGTTTGTTTTGCTTGGGATAAAGTATCCTGAACTCATAACAAATGTCTTCTTGTTTGCAAATGGAAACCCATAATTAAGTTGGCTTTCCCACCACATTTAGTAAGCTCACAGTTTCCTCACTGCTTCACTTTGTCTCTCTCTCTCTCTTTTTTAATGAGATACCAATTTCCTCTGCCCAGCCCTCACAGAAACTTTCAGCAATAAAACAGACAGGTTTGATTTTCATCTTAGTGTGAAGTTTCAGGTATTAATTTATTCATCTGTGCCTGGACCCACACTCTTCTCATGCTAAATGGTGTGTTAATCTTTAATTAACAAGGTGTCTCAGGTCAGAAACTGAAAGAGAAGGGGGGGGGGGTGGAAAGGAAGCAGCGTGGGAGATGTTCTGGGCAAGGCAAGGTTTTTACCAAGGGGACACACAAACACTGACATTTACTTTCATGCTACTACCGCCTTCACTCAGGCATCCTCTGGAGGCCCAAGCCCAGGATGCAGGCCTCTCAAAGCTACCCACTCCTGTTGTACAGTTAGGGTCCACGTAGGCCCAAGTCTGTCCATACAAGGGGCTGGTTGTGTCTGGCTGATGTGAGTAGACAGTCTTTAGGGCCAGGAGCAACGGGCAGCTTCTGGAAGATGGCAGTTGGCAAAGGGATGAGGGAGGCTGTTTCTAGAGGCGGTGGACATTGTCAGTCATCTGAACAGAGGAAACTCTGGCAGACTGGAGAAGCTAACTGCTCGGCAACAGAAATATACATATATGTTTAAGTTTTAGTTGTTCTTTAAGACTTTTAGAATACCTCAGTCTGACCACAAACAGAATTCATATATGAACTCAGCAAAACACTGTGCTCTGTCTGTGTATTTTATTAGCACTGAGAGTCTGCTTTGGTTGTGGTGGTTAGAAACCATGTGATCAGGAGAACTATTTCCATCACAGAATACACTTCTACCATTTTCTGTGGTGATTGTGCTGCGGTTTTGACCCTGCTGTAGACAGCCTCATCAATCATAATTATTTTATCTGATGTTTGAAAATGTAACTGTTGAAATGCATAATTCACAGAGTTTAAACTCATACGCACAAGTATCCAATTCAATGGTTTTATGGTATTCAGAGAGTTGGGTGAAAATTACATCAGTCTTAGTTTAGAATGTTGTCATTACCATGGAACGAAACCCTTACATCAGCTGCGATGCCCCATTTTCCTCCTTCCTGTTACCTAAGTCCAAGGCAACTATCAATATTTCTGTCTTTGCATATTTATCTATTTTAGCGCATTTCATATCAATTTGATATCAATTTGATATGAAATGGTAAGTGGATTTTTTAAATTAGCACATTGTTTAAAAACTCATCCCTGCGATAGTATGAACTTGGGCTTTTATTTCTCATAGTTATACAGCATCCTGTTACTTGGATGTATGATCTTATTCATTGAAGAAGTGATGGACATTTCCACTGCTTCCATCCCCACAAGAACACTGCACACCTTAAGCTCTTGAGTGAGTAAATATCTTTAATATGTTGGGGGTGGAATTGCTGAGATATTTAGAATCCGTGATTAACAATATAAGAAAAAGCATTCTCCACATCGTTGTTAACACTTGTTACTGTGTCATTGCAAAAATAATTCTTTATCTTAGTTTGCATAAAGCAGCATCTTATTACGGCTTCAATTTGCCCTGATACTAATGGTATTGAATGCTTCATTCGATGAGAGTGCTCCTTGGCCATCTGTATTCTTTATATAGATGTGAGCAATTACCCATTTTAATTGTGTCGTACGAACCCAGGGGCTCACGCATGCTAAATTGCATGTCCCTTTATCCCTGAGAGGCATAAAAGCCTCAGCCCCAGGAACTCTTATTGCACTGTGGATAGCAGTCCCTCATCAGGTTAACAAATGGCAAATGTGCTCTCCATTTCTGTAGACTGTCATTTGACATTCTTAATAGCATCACACATACCGTAAACATTTTTAATCTTGATGTTTTTTTCTTCTTACTTTTGGTGTCATCTGTCTTTTAATGAAAGGTGCTGAGATTTACTCTTATATCTTCCTGAGAGAGATTTAAGGCAGGGGTTCACCCCACATCTAACTTTACTACTTTCTGTGGAGAAATCCAGTTGTCCCAGCATAATTGGATGAAAAGACTCGTTGTTCTCTGTGAATTGCTTGGCACTCTTGTTTGAAGTCAACTGGTTGTAGATAGAATGGTTCCAGAGACTCTTTTTCCCAATGGAGCACATATCCAGCTGTCCATCAGCATACTTCCCTGGCTACTGCAGCTGTTCAAATCCTTGACATTAGTAAGTTCAGATCCTCCCACTTCACTTTCCTGTTCCTGTGTTTTGCTTTCTGGTTTGAGTTTCTGTGAACTTCATGTGACCATACAGCTAATTTCTGCAAATACAACAGGTAAGATTTTGAGAGGTACTCTGGACCTGTGCTGACATCTGTGTGCACAAGATTAATGCACCTTATGCACAAGATTAGTTCAATTAGTTTTGAGTGTTAATGTCCCTGAAATATCTTTGCCTTGTGTAAATTATTAGCTTAGCTCTTTGACATACATCTGTCCATGGTATATCTTTCTAATACTTCTCGTTTCTTTACGGTTAGTAGTCATGTTCCTTCCTTCATCCTTCATTTTGGTGCTGCCTTCATCTCCCTTTTTTCACGAGATCAGTTTATGATTTTTATCAAATCTTTTGAAGTGTAAACATGCTTGTTTATACTCATGGTTTTGTGATACATTATATTGTTCCTTGTACTTTTCGGCTTAGAACACATATTCACCATACCTTCTAACTTCCAGCCTCACTTATGACCAAGAGATTGTCCTCAACCATCTACCTCTTCCTTGACATCCATAACTCACTTTCTGAAATGTGGGTTAGTCTCAGCAATGTTTCGCTACTTGTCAAAGAGCCCGTTATACTGGATGAGAAAGGCCGGAGGGACAAGCAGGGAAGTCAGCACCTAGATCCCAAAAAGACTGTTAGGGTATGTTTCCCACTGGATTCCCTGTGGCTTTTGCTCTATAAATGCCAGTGGATTCTTCTTTATTCCAATTTACATGTCATAGTTCATACAGTGACCCAATTCTGCTGCTCTCTGACACTGAGAATTCTAAGCAAGCTTTAGACCTGTAAACAATGGCCTTATTCTCCCCTACCCATGAAAATATCAATAGCCAACTTATCCAAAATTTTAAGTAAGCTCAGATGGCCTTATAGTTCTTCTGAAAACAGGAATAAACACTACTACTGCTAACACCCATCATTTAATTAAAAAAAAAGACAGCCTAGAATTTTCAGATTAATAACATTTATATTCATCCAAATTCTAAAAATGCTTAACACTCATCCGTATTGAGCTAAAAAAAAAGTTCAGCTTTTTATAATGGGGTATTTCCAACAAGGCTCAGTCCCACCTCTTCAGCTTTCCAAGATTTGGGCTAAAGAAACATTCATTTTCAAAGTTATTTCTAGTCTTATTCAAGAGAGAAAAGAATCTAGTGCCATGGACTTCATGATGTTTGTTCTAACTAGCATGGGTAACTTCTTAGCCACAACAAGTGACATAGCTAACGTTGACAACATGTTCTTTCATGGGAAGAACACATGGTCTTTATGACAGTCTACCATAATATGGAGGATGAAGGAAAGACAGGGGTATGGTCCTTTCCTCTATCAATTTACACACAACAGAGACAACAATTCACACTCCACTCCATAATCTTTTAGCTACAATATAAGTTCTGGAATTTTTGCCTCAAACACACATGGTGTGTTCAAGGACCAGATATCAATTCACAGAAAGCTGAACCTCTTCCTTGACCTTTTAGTCATCCCTTACCATCCCTACTGTGTGGAAATTCAGAGGCAGGTATCTAACCCTACTTTTGCTTTTGATAGAGAGAAAAAGTAGAACATAGAATGCACTTGTAGATGTACTAGGATGCACTTAGGTATCTCCCTCTGTTTAGGATATGCTATCTGAGGAATAAGAATGATAATAGAAGTCCCTGTCTATAACCTCATTAACTGTGACCCAAGATTGGTGAATAAATGAGTGCTGTTTTCTGAACATGTTGATAGGTTTTCATTGGAGAAAAACATTGAAATCCTTTTTATAATACTTGAAAAGTGTTTATAAAAAACACAAGAAAATTGCATATGTAAAGACATGATCCTTAAGTCAGATACAGCTGAGATTTTTTTTTTAACTAAGAAGGGCTTTCTGGTCTGTCATCATGGAGTTAGTTTGTTCTGTGATATGCTCCAAAGTGGGCTTATTTGCTGTGAAGATCACTAGGGAGATAACCATAGTTCAATACACAGACATCCTTATTGATTCAAGTGACTATTATTCTAACTAACCAAGGTAACCTCTGCCCCAAACCTGCAGACACTACCACGTGTCCAGGCTTTTCTCCTTGATTCCAAGTCAAAGGATGATCTGCTGGTCACTGAAGGGAAATACAGAGAAGGCTAAAAGAAGGAGAAATGAGGCAATGCAGAACAAAGCCCATCCTTAAATTCCTGTGCAGGGAGGGAGGCAAATGAATAGATGAAGAGGAGGGGGAAATTATAAAAATGAATGTGTGCCCAAGATCCATCTGGAGGCCAGACACTCAATGTGTGGGCACAAAGTTCTCTTCTGCTCCAGGTGCTGAGTCTTGGGTAGCTGAGTGTCTATGCCTGCCCCTCCCTTCTCACCAAACCACAAGCCAGGCCTACACCTCTGCCAGCAACTCCCCCGGAACACATTGCTTAATGTTTGAAAGAAAACACTGCAAAACCAAATGATACCATTGTTTCCAACTATAATTTTTTAAGTACTCATTTTTATTTTATGCATGTGAGTTTTTTGCTTGTCTGTGTATGTATGTGGCCTGTGTATCTTCACAGAAGAGAGTGCTGAATCATCTCTTGTCCCAACTGTAATCTTTTTAGAATTACAGAGTGTGTAATGTTGAAACTTGAATGTGAATTTACAGAAGAGCAGCAGTGATAGATAAAATGAATAGATGTGAATTTCAATTCTGTTGTCATAACTAAGTAAACAAGTCATTCAATTTCATCAAAGTCGTTTTCCTTGTCTGTAAAATTACACACACACACACACACACACACGTGCAGGAACACACAGGCACACACAAACACATGCACCCACACAGACATGGACTCACACACATGCAAGCATGTGCACACACACACACACTTACTACACTGTATAAGATACCATGCTGAGGGATGGATGTGTGGTAGGGAAATAGTCACACATGCTTCTGTCTCTCATGGAACTTTCCAGCTCTATGTTAGATGTCAGACTTCAATAATCACACAAATAAATACAACGGCACATGGTGCTAAGTGACATGAAATGACCGATTTCTGAGGTAATATTAAACCGAGATGTGAGGAACGGCAGAAATTTGAGGAGTGAAGAAAATATTGAGCATGAAGATTTCCTTGATGTGGACTGTCAAGAAAGCTGGGAGTATCTGCTAGCAAAATGGCATTGTTGAGTTTTTAGGGGTACAGTTATAAATCTCTAGTGTTAAATTTCTAGTTGTAAGAAGAAAAGTCAAGTAAACTGTTAGATTTTTAAAGAACCAAATCAGGGGAAATAAGTAAAAATGTACTGACAAAAATAAACTAAAATGAAAAATAAACAACAACAAACAAAGCATAAAAGTCCCCAACCTTCCAAAAGAAAAATAATGTAAAAAGAAGCTGAACAAAATGGAACTAAGATGGAAAAGGAGGAAGAGCTGGGGTCATGTAACATCTGGGAACTACTTTCTGGATGTTGAACTATTTCTACTTTGGGATGAAGACCAGAGAGATGTTGTGTATAAATTGTTACTTTCTTAACCCATGTACTTTTGCCCGTATGTTTTCATCAACTCTTTTGTTTGTAAGATAATCATGAAACCTGACTTCCAGGTCTAGAGTAACAACAAAAATATGAACTTCTAAAGCAAACTTCTACCCTGCTTGGGTTAGTCTATGAATTTAGTCTACAAAATTTAATTCATTAATGTGTCTAAGAGAAATTATCTATTTAACTCTGAGCCCAAAAAAATTCTAAGAAAAATACTAAGAAAATATATTCCTTGTACAACTCATTGTTTCATAGGCTACTTGCCAGGAAAAATACATATATATAGTAAAATTTGAATTTCAGGTTAATGACAGTCTTTTATCGTAGGTGCAGTCCAGATACCTTTTGGAACATGCACATTAAGGCCACTTGCTGCTTCTCTGAGTATCTTCATCTTCGTTTGCTGAACAAGGAGGCTCTACTGCTCTAGGGAGTCATGTCCACATACGGTGAAATTCTGTTGCTCTGCAATTATTGGAATTGTTCTCTGACTGTTACACTAATCTTGGATGTGGTTTACAGGTGATGCATTATACTTAACTTTTCAACATGGACAGAGGCATAAATAGAGGTGGAGGGGTGTGAAGAAAGGTAGAGAAGTGAGGTGGAGTACTAATAAAATATTTTATGTAAGTTATTACATTGGATGCTTAGAAAATATTTAGTAAAACAGATAGGAAACTCATATCCCATTTAAGGTAGAGATATTTTTCTTCTCCATACAGACCTTTGGTCCCATCATCTGATTTGTTTCCCAAATTGTTCCAAAATCCAGTCTTTCCTGCCTTCAGAAGTAAAGAACACCTCCAGATTTATTAACTGTTCTAAAGTAGTTCACTAAAGTCATCTTTGGTGACCATTATCTGGCACAATTGGAAACAGTAGTTACTTTGATGATGAAAATGTTAAAGTGAGAAGTCGTAAAAATGAAACGCACGCACCTTTTGCATTTTATTTTAGCACACATGAATGTCAGTCTTTTGATGTGGGGCCAAGACCTTTTCTTTCAATGTGGATCCCTAAGTTCTGCCTCTCCATAAAGCAGCATCTCTCGTTTCCATCTGCAGTTTCTATAAAACAGAGCGAGAGTTTAAAAACGCTTTCAAAGTAATTTGAGAGCAGAAGATCCTGCACTTGGACAGACGTTTCCCACATCTTCTGCATTGCTTTCCTATGACAGAGTTTCCTATCTATTTTACTAAATATTTTCTAAGCATCCAATGTAACAACTTACATAAAATATTTTATTAGTACTCCAGACATTGCAACTCCATTTTCATTTTATTATATAATATATAGCAAGCAAGACTGTAGTTAACTTGACCAGTTGTGACTGTGGCATGGACATTTTACTTTATTCAACTGAAGTGGAGTCCACAATCGGCTTCATATGTTCATCCTAAAGACAGCGGTTATAGAATAGTTTGCCAAAGTATTTAGGCAATCAAGTCTTCCCATAGGCTATGCTGTTGAAATTTGGGGTCTAGATCAGATAATATTTCATGGCTGTCTTCATAGATAATTGTGTCAGGGTATGAATACTAGTATCATAATTTGGCTTCTTCAAAAAGCCAATTCTTCATTCTCCAAAAATTATGTGTGTCCATAGAAAAGTCTTATATTTTTCCGGCAACTGTTTTTTTTTCTTTTCCTTATGCATTTTGATGGGGGGGCATGGTTAAAGAAGATACCATATAATTATTGAAGAATCCAGGAAGGTCCCTTGAAAGGTAAGCAACAAGTTATATTGGAGGTAAATTATTCTCAGTCCTTTCATCAAGTCTATTTTAAAGAATATCCTTGTTTTCCATGTGGTATCCACCAGAATATTGCAATAAAGGCATAGCTACAATCATGAAAACATTATGTTTAGTTTTCCATCCTAGAAAATGTTCTTCATTTAGCTATGTCTCCTCTCAACCAAACAAAGTCCATTTCTTAACATAGGAAAGCCCTTTCTGCTTCTAGTATTAAATTCAATTTCATAGACCAAGTTACAGACCAACTTTTTCTTCTTTATAAATGTAAAATTTTCCATTAATTTTTAGAATGGAAGGTTAAATTGATCTGTTTTCCTTATGACTAATTTTCAATAAAGCCAGATTTTTCAAGTAACTTTTTTTTTAAAAAGGGTTTCTTATATAGACTTTCTGTTTAAATGTCCCTTTAGAAAAATAAAAGAGATTCATTGTTGGAATGATGGATTTTGCTTCTTGTTAAAAAAGACAGAGCGCTCAGGGTGGGGTCTGGCCATTTCCTGCCCCAAAACATGAGTGTAAAGATTAGCCTTGTTACAGCCTAAACAACCTGACAAGCCAGCCTTAGCCACAACAGCAAATAAAGGTGATTCCCAACAGGGGGCTTAAGGAAAGGGGCTACCTTTAATTCCTCCTTAATGAACAGACAGTCTCTCTAAGTGGAACCATGGCCTCAATGGCAGAACTGTCAGAGCATGCAGACAAGTGCATTTCCTTGGCTGCAGCAAATGGACATGGGTAGAGACTTCCGGGCTTCATGCCTGTTGAAATATTACTCTCCTTGAAAGACCCACGTTAAAGGCTGCCTTATTTTCCTTTGAACATATCTGAGTTGATTTTCCTCAACAGAGATCACATTGTTTTATCTGGTTATTTTATGCCTTTTAGAATTTTTTTTTATTAAATTATAATTGTTTAGCCATTGAGTCATTAAAAGGTGTAATCTCTGCATGGGGTTATTAGCAGTTAAGCAAAGGATTTTATCTTATTTGTCATGTATTGCCAAAAAACTGGGAGCAGCAGTGGTTCTGGGCACTGAGATGAGATAGTTCTCACTGTTGGAAGGTAATGAAGGGCATGAACATATAAATAAACCTGCTAGAGAATTTTAAATCGTTAGAAGGACCTCCCCTATCAGTGGGGAAGGGGCATGGGAGGAGATGAGGGAAGGAGGGAGGGAGAGAGGGCAGGATTGGAGGGGATGAGGGTGGGAGCTACAGCTGGGATACAAAGTTAAAAATACTGTAATAAATAAAAATATATTAAAAATTATACACACACACAAAGACGTAGTTACATAGTGCATATACAAATGTACCACTTATCAAAACAAACTATATGGAGCTTTAGTTCACAGACTTGCCGGTATATAACATATTAATTTGGGACACATGTTTGAGTTGTTTTGTAGAGTTTCCTGAGGCCATTCTCAAAATGGTACTTCTGATTCTCACTTTAAGTCAAATGTCTAAGTCTCTGGTACTCCCCTGAGCACAGATGATTGGTCCAGGAGTAGACTATTCTTCAAATAGGACCAATGTGCCGCTGGGAACTGAATACATGATGCACCAGGTTCTTTGTATCTAGCAAAATTCTAATCTTATGTTATTCTTGAGCACACAGTGAGAGTGTGATGCTATCTCCTTCAAGGGCTTTCATATTGGCATGAGCAGAAGGTCTTTAAACTTCTGCTGAATAAAAAAGAACATTAGCTGTCATATTAATAAGCCAATAGGATCAATTGGACATGCATTATAAACTCCCTTACTGATTACCTACTGCATGTTAGTGGCTGCTAAGTGATCAGTAAAACATAAACAATGAATTCTTTCTCCCGTCAAGGGCAGTCATATTGAGAAATAATTACAACAGAGACGTAGAAGCTAAATTCAAAACATGAGCAGGTGCCATGCACTGGGCTATCCAGCTCTGCATAAATTTTTACTACTCTGCCTTTTTGCTACTCTGGAGACTCTAGGTCTCATGGACACAAGAGTAAACTAAGAAAAAAACATCTAAAGACTTGGTATCTTTTCTTCTCATGGTTAAAAAAATGCTTCGTGAAAGTTGAGGTGTTCTTCCATCACTGAGTTTGCCATGAGTTCTCTTTGTGTTCAGACTTTCCCTCCTTCGTTCTGAGTTGGTGAGAAGAAACACAGTAAGTCTTGCCCTATTTTTACAGAGCATCTGACGCTGTGGCCTTCCAGACTTCAGGACTGCCCTTCGCTGGGTTCTCAAAGAGGGTGGTCTCAACTACTGAAAGGACGCAGACTGGAAAGCCCAGGGGTGACAGGGAGTGCCTCTCGGTCTCTGAACCTCCATTTGCCCTGTTCTGCTGGAACATGAGCCTCAGTTAGGCAGCTGGGGCATGTGTGTTAGCGGGGGCGAAGGCTGGCACTGAGAGGAGTTACTTCCAGAGAGATCCTGTTTCCACCGTTACCACTTTCCTAGGACTTATTCAGCACCCGGGCTCCAGGAAGATTTACGAGCTGCTTAAAACATTCATGTTTGCCTGCTGCTGATCTTTGGAAATGCAAGGGTGAGAACTGGACCGTTAGCAGTCAGGGAGCTCTCTGTTCAGGTCCCCGGGCTCCGAACATCCTCTTAGGTTTAGCTGTGTAAGCTTGCCCTCACAGCTTCCCCTGAGACACACACACACACACACACATACACACACACATTTATTTTCTCCTGGGCTTCACTTGAATTTTCCTGCGTTCAGTGAGTGTGCAAAAGCTTGGGGGAGTTAGAAATAAACATATAAGCTTTATAAAAACTCACATTTAGGAAGGCACTCATAGTACTTCACACTTGATTCATTCATTCACTCATCTAGTCATGCACCTATGGACCTTGAGGTTTTTCAGACATCTGATGTGCAGATGCCAGGATCTGGGTCTTATGCTTTATTCAAATGAGTATTGCTTAATTTCCAGGGACCCTTGTTTAACTCTATATGATTTATTTATTTACTTATTTATTTAATATTTTAGAAACAATTAGGCTATGAAAATTATGAGTAGTATTATGGAGAATATCAAAACTAACAAGGTGAAAAAAAGACAATAAATATCTTAGGGGTCAGGAGAAAGATATAGGACGGAGATGGCATTCAAGCTCCTGGTTTCCAATGTGTAACCAGGGAGTGGCTGTGACTGAGAGTGAGTTGGGGAGACTTCTTTTCAAGTGTGAAGCACAGACAGTCTAAGACTTCACAGGATTTTGGATTGTTACTCAGCAGTGAGGAATCTCCTGAGCTTCTAAACTCAGGTTTGACTCTTAGCCTCTGAGTTCAGGCATGGCCCTTTTAAAATATGAAGGCACTGGGGACAGTGGTCTTAAAAACTGAAATTCAAGGAACCCATATGTGGTTTGCTTTGCTGTGGATGCACAATACCCAGAAACTAAGCATAAACCATACTTAAACATAGACCCTGTATGGTGCAAGATCAAATTGTTTGTCTCACAAGTATTCTAGGCAGAGGAAAGAAGAACCAGAGATAACAGTTTCCTGTGTTTGTTCTCTGGATCCAAATTCCCTAAATTTGTTAGCTAGTTGCCTTTCATCATTCTTCACACTGTAGGGGAGGACCACTATAAAGACTTGTATCCTTTGTGGGCTTAGCTACACTCTGAACATGACAACCAGCAGACATTTGTACATAGTTACTCTATAAATATTCAGATCCAGAAATTTTAAACAATTTCATGTCTTCCCTTCCACACGCCATGTCACTTGTTTACAGACAAGACAGCCTACATTGGTAGAAACACTTATCTTTTCTCCGTCTCAGACATCTAATAAGCACTGATGAACTGTGACATCTACTTCTGAAAATTCTCTCCTTTGTTCATTACTTGTGCTGAGCACCAAAAGGCTTGGAGAAGACAGCCCCCACCCTTTGTTTTTAACTAATAATTATGAGAATACTTAGATGTGAGACAAATGGTAATGATTTCAGTGGAAGAAGTTTAACAGCACCATGGGTGGATCCTGAGAGTGTAGTCTCTCTTCCTTTTGCTTTCCCTTGTATTTCCTGATATTCTCAGAATGTTGAGGATATCCAAAAAGCATTTGTCAAATAAGGTAAGTTGAGTTTATCAAACTGTGCCATTCATGTAGTCATCATTTTCCTCTTTGTTCTGTGAGCTGGGATCTCTTTACAGGCTCCCCAGAAAAGGGATCATATATCATAGGAGAAACAGACTCTGTAGAAGGATAAAAGTCAAATGGAGGTATGTTTATCCTCAACAAGTTATGTTTAGTGGTTAGAAGGTCTAGGGATACAGAAGACAAGAGAGGTTGGAAAGAAACACAGCAGAAAGACTCAAGAACTACTGACTCTCACTCCTATGCTATGTTGCTGTAGTCTCTTAACTTAAATACAACCTGAGTGTTCTTCCCAAGCTCAGCAGCAAATGCTGTTGGTCTTGAAAAGTCAATTCATTGGGTAACTAAGGGAATCTGCGAGGAAAAAAAAATGTAACGTGAATAGATTTGAATACTTAAAATTTTTCCTCAGTATCAAATAAATGCAAAAAGAGAAAATAAAAATAAAAAGAAACTATGTACAAACACAAAGAAGCAGGGGAGACCAGGACCAAGTGGACTTAGTGGGGAGGAGTAAGAGGATCTATGTCAGTAAATTGGGGGCTAGGTAGATGGAAATGGGGCTGTGTCTTGTGCTCTACGTCAATAGGTTTGGAATTTAGGCAAAAGAACACCATATAATAATTTTAAGCATGAGCAAAACTGGCTAAATTAGTCTTGGTGAGGGAGGATGTTGAACTATACAAAGGATTCCAAAATGTCGAGTTTGTGAGATTGTAAGGTTCTATCATTTAGACTGCAGCACTTAAAATGATGTAGGTGGTGCTGAGTGTCAGCAAAAGATGGAGACAAATGGAGGAGTCTCTCAAGTCTCTGACTTTGACATGTATGTAAGGGATTAACTGGTACAGGGCACACCTTCGTTTTGCTTTGGTACAATAATCAGGACTGTCATTAACTCGTCTGGTTGCTCTTGGTCTCTCCATTTCCTCACTTTGACCTATAGACTCTTCTTTCATTTTCAGGACTGGAGAGAGGACTCAGAGGTTAAGACCACAGGGGTCCTGAGTTGAAGTCCCAGCAACCACATGGTGGCCCACAGCCATCTATAGTGAGATCTGGTGCCCTCTTCTGGCATTCTGGCGTACATGCAGGCAGAACACTGCATAATAAATCTTTTTTAAAAAGAATTTTATTTTCTTCTGGTAAATTTAGGAACTATTTGTTTTCATTTTCTTTTTTATGTTCCCTCACAATTTTTATTAAAGGAAAAGGAGATGGAAGAAGAGATGCAGCAGCTGCAGAAGGGAGAGAAAGAACAGATTTTTCTCGTTGGCTGTATAGTAAATACCTCGGATGTTAGGAGACATATTTCAGAGTGTTGCATTCCTAGAGTTCTAGAGTTAATAGAGTTTACCCAGAAAAATGTGAGTGTTTTGAGTGGTGAATTCTTGGAGTGTGTGCTGAGTGACTGGAGAATTCACTTGTCAAGAGCCTTCTGCCCTCTCAGACTACAGAACAGATGCACACTCTTCCTTACTTGTGGGTCCCTCATTTGGGCACTCAACCAACTACAGCTCTAAAATATTTAAAATCCTACATCTATACTGAGCATAGTAGACTGTTTTCTCATAAATGATTCAGCACAATACCTCTTTATATAACAGTGAACCTATACTATTCGTTATGAGTCATCTAAAAAAGATGTTTTGCTATCTGGGCAGTGTAAAGTGGGTGTATTGGATCCCATCCTCCAGCATTTTTTTTAGGCCAGTAAAATTGTTTTTTTAATAAAATATTTCTTCCGTTCAGTACTTCACTTAAAAAAATACTGGTTTAAATGCTTCAATCCATGGCAGGGGGAGGAAGGATAAAGGAATAGAGAAGATGGGGTAAGGGGAGGGGGAATGAACATGGCATCCCCCCCCTCACCTTTTATTTTGCAGATTTGTTTGCAGATGTACTTACAAATACTTTTGCATGTGCTAGACTGCATTCTGTTCCCATGTGTGCGTGTGGGTACGTTTGTTTATGAGAGGGTAAACCGTATAAAAATGGTTTTCTTGTGAAAGTAGTTCAATACACACATGTGTGTGCCTGTAAGTAGTGCACCTATGAGTGGGATATATTTGTGAGATACTAGAGATTTCAAAAACATTTTAATAAATATATATCTATTATTATATCAAATTTCAACATGAAGTAACCCTCTAAAGAATTTACAAATGAACATGTATTCAGGAATGCAGCTATTGAAGCCACACTGTATTAGTATATGTTTACTTTTATCCTTTATAATTGTAAAATTTACAGAAAAATCTCATAAAAGTTGTTGACATTGGAAAAGCACACACACATACATGGGGAGGGGTTTGCGAGTCTTTGAGGGGGTTCACCAGGGTGAGCCATAGAAAACACTGATTGTTTCTGCACATTTCCCATTAGCAACCTCTCTGCCTACGTTTCTGCTCACCAGTGCGCTTCTTAGACAAGGTCATGAAAGAAAGACTGGAGCCAGTAGCCACTTAGGACAGGAGGCTTATGTGAACGAGTCTGCATCATTGCCTGAAAGAAAGGGGTAGGGGAGAGGGGTGAATGTGATGAAAAGACAGTGGGCTTTGGTACCATTTGGAACGGGGTGTGAAACAGCTTTATGGGTTCTTTGTTACTGAACTCAGTACCACCCCCTTCAAAGTTTACTCTCTTCATCAATTCAACAGTTAAAAATACCTAGATTTTCCTTAAGAGCAAATCCCGTTGGAGGAGCTATTGGTAGGTAATAGCTGTTAAACGAAGAAGGGTTAACATCCTTTGTGACTGTGTCTGCTAGTAGGTTGCCTATGCCCAGCGGATGGCACCACACCCATGAGAATATGGACAGTACTAATGGGACTCAGAGGTTTGTTAATAACAGAAAAAAAAGGGCGTAAACTTGGGAAGGAGTCAGGGATGTGGGCTCTAGGAGGAGTTGAAGGAAAGTAGTGGTAGATAGATATGATCCATAAAGAGTGACTGTGAATCAAGTAAACTGGTGTAAATAATATGGCTCATGGAATCTGGGAATGATGTGTGATTGGTTCAGATGTATCAGAAAAAGTGAGCAAATGTAAATGATGTTGAAAGAGCAGCTTTCAACTTTCCATACACAGGAGGACCACTCTTTAAGAAGACAAGTGTGAAGGTTTTGAATCATGCAGAAGGATGGTGGTGGGGGTTATGACTGAGAAATACGATCAGCTACTTTGCTGGGAATAATACCCTGAGGGGCCTTCATTTCCGTAAGGGTTAGTCACATGCAACCGTCTTCCCAGACTTCAGGCTTCTGCCTCTATCCCCAAAGTTCAGCCCAGTGGCACTCAGAAGAGGATTCTGATGCCCTCTTCACCTTCAGTCTTCTTCTTCATGCCCACCTGAAAGACAAGGACTGTGAGCAGAGCTAGAGCCAATTCTGAATCTTACTGAGTATAGTCTTGATTTATTTGTTTAGATGGCCTGAAAGATGCACATGGGAATGTGTGTGAGTCTGGGATCCTGCTGGAATCTGGGTTCCCTGGCAGTGTTCACTGCCTGCAGTTATCTGCACAATGAAGCCAGGGTGAACGCAACATGAAAATTAAAGCCAGTGTCATGTTTAGGTAATTGCCTTATTAATTACTTTGTGGGGAACGAAGACTCAATTTCTAATCCGTGCGTAGTTTAACGGAGGGAAAATGTAATCCACATGGTTCTTATTCAGTTACACTTATATCATCAAATTAGACTGTCTTTTTCCTTTTTTTAAAGCTATATCAGAGCCAAAAAAATTCAATGAGTCTTTTAAACATGTTTTTAAGCCTCTTTCATAAAAACAGGAAGTCATGTTTGCTTTTAAGTAAATCAGCTCTCTCTCTCTGCAAGTTTTTGAATACTTACAAGTCATAAATTCTTTTAAATCATGTGAAGACCAGCTCCTTAAGCTTTGGAGCAAAGTACCTCAGGCCAGGAGAGTGACCATGTTGTTTAAGAATTGTGCTCTTGGAAAACAGCATCTTCTCCTGTGCCATGGGATGCTCAGAAGCAGCTCTGACTCTGCCACTGCCTACCTACTCTGCAGCCATGGACAATTCCTCAGCAACAGCCATTTTTACCTTGTAATTCACTTGAATTCTGGGGCCTGAGGTTTTTAATGCTTTGCTTCTCAACATGTTTTTAATTTTAAAAAATAACCCTATGGTTCTGTAATTAATAGAGTTAGAAAATACTAGCCTTACATGTTGTTTTACATCTAGGATAAAATTCTGGACTGGACCTTACAGGCTTTTTGATTTTCAGAAAATTATTAAAACTCTAGGCCATTTTTATCATCTATAACTACTGTAGTTCCTACTTCAGAGTAATCAATTGATTTTCCTCTGAACTAGACCTTTGCTTATATTTTTACTCTTTATTATTGTGGTAAATGTTTTATTGAACAGTTTCTTCTCAAAAGATTCATCTCTAAGAGTTAGCTTTCATACCTCATGAGCTATTTGGAGAATGGACAGTAGTTTTTCTTGGAGATTTTTGTACTACCAATATATTCCTATATTTCAATATTTTTATGTGTCAAATGGATAATAACAATTTGTAAAGTGGTTGTAAGAACTAGAGATAAATTCTAAGAGCCCATCAGGATAAATAGTTGGCTTTACTATTGGCATTGGATATATTTGTCATTAAGTGCACTATGTTATAGTTGTTTAAAATAACTAGGAACAATGGACGGAGCTACTTATTGTCCAGGTTTAATCAGAATAAACATAAACAGTGGATTCTGATATTGAGGTTTTTAAATAATTTATTATATTAGGATTCTCAATAGAATTGCATTGAACTTTGTGAAGTAAAATATATTAACAGGTTTATTAAGGCATTTAAAAGTCTAGGCAATAAACTTAAAAAATAGTTCATATGATTGTGAGTGTTGTGGTTGGTGGGTATAAGTCTTCTAACACCCTATCCAGGAAGTATAGACCAGAGCTAAAGACATAGCTCTGTGTTTGAGGCACTAGTTGCTCTTACAGACAACCCAAGTTCAGTTCCCAGCACACACATCAGATGTCTCGCAGCCTCCTCTAACGCCAGTTGCAAGGGATATGACACCCTCTTCTGGCCTCCACAGTCACCCATACGTGCACAGCACACACCTACACAGATACGCATACCTTCACATAAATTAAATTTCAAGTATAGAGAAAGAGTGGATAAATTTCCCCCATGGTTTCCACTTTCTCCCCTCACCAACACCCCATCTCAGTTGGGAATAAGCACACTGACGTGATGCTTTCTAATAATGTTTGGAGGCAGAGAGCAGCAAGCTAAACACGAGTCCTATTAGCTCTGCCTTATTTATTTTCCCCAGAAGCCCTCTGGGGTAAGAGTTATATCCTGGAGTTTTTCTTAACTTTCCTAACTAGGGTCAAACTACAAATACTACACTTTTGTCCAATGTGTTTATCTATTTGCTAAATGCTCCTTCTTGGTCCATAACTCTTTTCTTCCCTGTCTGATGAAGGAGAGGAGTGAACGTACCCTCATCAATCCATGCCAGTGTGAAGGTCCCTAGATGCATGTAAAGAGAGTAAGAGGCAGTAAATATAGCAAGTGGAGTGGGCACTAAATCACTTGGTGCCTTGCAGAAGCAGATACGTTAGAGGACTGAACTGCAGAGGGAAAACTAGTACCTTTCTCTATTAATGACAATTGCAATCAGGAGAGGATTTCCTGCTCTCAGCCCCCAACTCGTTTTGCTTCTGTGTTTGCACAAGTGCAGTTATGCTTCTGAAAAACAAACCATGCTGTTCCATGCTCTGTACTTAACAAATCTTTTATAGCTGTCCAAGTCTTCTCTTACACTTTTGGTCAAAGAACAGTTTTACTTAGGGGTCCTCTCATTTATTTGGTTCAACAAAACATTAAAGGACAGTGCCTGTACAAAACGATCTTTTGGTTTTTGCTTAGGAGTTGTCAAATCCCTTAAAGTGCAACATGAAGGCGCTCAAGCTCTTTGGTCATCTTGCCTTTTCTGTGAGAGCACCTTTGCACACAAGGAAGTTAATTTATGCAACACCATCTAAATGGCTTCTGTGCTCATTTCTGTGTGTTATTTAACATAGGCATAAGAACAAGAACGTGGATTGGAGCCTTGAGTGCCTTGAGATACATGTTTGTATGTATGCTGAGAAGATATTATTAACCAGAGAATAGACTAAGAAAGATCTGGAAGTTGAAAGAATCCTCAAATATAATATTTTTGGATTATTTTTATAGTGTTTGGACTCTCTGTAAAATATTTTCATCCTAGGGTCTATTAGCCAGGCTTGAATATATCCCAGTTTTGAGAAACTTCTTGCCTCTCTAAATTGTTCATTTTATCTTTGCACTTTTTCATTTGCGTAGCATTTGGCTATATTTTACAGGTTCGTAGACCTACGGCGGGGGGGCTTGCCTCTAACACATGCTTTTGAGAGAAGATCAGGGTGTTCTGCCCCTGAGAATCTGGTGCCACAAGCAGGCTGTTCACAGGAGAGGTACTTGTGCTCTCACAGAGCCCTGTTGGAGTGTGTGTACAAACTGTGGCTCTTCAGAGGGCTCTCAGATATCTCTTGGCTCTTTGAGAGACACCCTTAGCTGTGTACCTCAAAGCTGTCTGTCCACTTGCAGCACTCTGTCAACAAGCAAGGAGAGCCTTAGGACAGGAGGCCAGGACATAGCCAAGCTCTTGAAACCCTTTGCTGAGCCATGGGGCAAACCTCTGCTTACAGACAGGCTGGCTGCCAAACATTAACTAAAATACTCACACTTGTTTTTGACAACAGGGATCAGGTTTTGTTTCATCAACTGCTATTTTGGGTTCCCAGCTATGGCAGAAATGTCTCCAGATTCCAGGTGGCTGTCACGCCTCTGTGCCATCACCCTTCAGCATTGCTCCATCCTCTGTGCTTTCAAGGACTCAGCCATGCTGGTGCCTTCACAAGCTTCAACCCAAAATGTGAGTGTGGACGCCCAACAGGAGCTTCCTAGGAGTAACCCCAAGGACAGGTCTCTCTGGGATTTTCCCTGGCTTGAGCTGACTCTGACATGCAAAAGCAGCAGTAAGATGTGGCTTCCAAATGCCTGTCTCTCTTGATGGATGAGTTTGGCCTTGCTGCCTGGGGAACAGACTGGAGTCAGCAGAACACAGATGTTTCAAGGCAGTCAAATTAATCTTCAATGGGAATGTGCAAGTTGGACCCTTAGTAGAATGTCTCAAATCCCAATGTAATTGTGAAGCAAGAGTTAACCTTATGGAACACACCCTGAGCTAAAACTTTTCAGAACTCAAGTGCCGACGACACCTGATTCAAGAGGGGTTTGGCTTCCTTAAAAATCTCTCTGCATGAGTTAAAGAATACACAGCCATGAGTGGAACATTTTGAAATGTTGCCACCCTTCTTCTGGAAAGGAGGAGCTCTGAGTAAGCCCTATCTCGTTGCACTAAATTCATACATGTGTAGTGAAAGACAGAGCAGGATTTGATCCATCAGAGCACTTGGCTGTTCCATTCATGCCTCCAGGAAACACGCATTTCATTGGTCAGTGACTAGGATCCATTCCACCACCACCATCCTTTTTTTGATTAAGAAGGAGACTTTGAGAATTAATTACGATTACCACAGCAGCTTGGCAGTGTAGAGAGCTGTGAAAATGTTTTTGACATCATAGACAAAGTGCATCTTCCCATAGGTTAGAAAAGAGGTGATGATGTGTTCACCTCTGGATTGGCAGCACTGTGGAACTGTCAGGGAGCTCACTTCTGACTCTTGGGGTGTCAAGGGAGAAGTGGAGAGTCTGTTGAATCAACACCCCCTTCTGGTAGAATTTCTGAACGAGAAAACAAGGGGAGACATTTTGGCCATGAATAAAGTTTAAAAAAACATATACTTTTTTTTACATAATATATAAAACATGAAAATTACTGTTCCAGATATTTGGCAAATCCAACAGAAATTAAGGCTGTATATCTGAGCCAGGAAGATATAGGCATATGAGGCTTCAAATAAGTCCCATCAAATGAGTTTTCAGTGACTGCTCATATATTAACCACTCAGAGACAAGAAGCCACGCGCATAAGCCCCAAATGCATGAGATTTGGGCAGAATTTCAGATAGTTTCCTATAAGGACAGTGATTTCCCATCTTCCAAAGCTATGAGAAGGCTTCAGAATTGGTTTTTTAGGTACCTGACAAGTCAGCACATTCCTATGAATGACAGAAATGGTTGCTGCTCCTGCTCATTGTTAGAGTGAAGCATTCCAGCAATACCTCAGTGCCTCCTGATCAGCTGAACATGCCTTTTCTTGGAGAAATAGGAGCTAGAAGTGTGCATTCAAGAGTCAAATAGAGAATTCGATACGTTTGTTCTGAAGCTGAGCCATCTGCTTCATGGATCCCTACTCCCAACAGTTAAAAATATTATTCTCTAGATAAAAATAAGAAATGGAATTCGTACAATAACTTTAACTACACATTAAATATGCTTATAGATTGAAGTTGGAAACTTCACAATTAGTAGGAGATAAGTAGGAAATTCCATAGGGATGCAGGAGAGCGGGATGGGTTCTTTTGATCTTTGGACAAAAAGTCAAGTCAACTCAGAACTTCAGTTCTGGTGAAAATATTCTTGAAAATAAAGGTAGAGTACAGACTTATTTTGTTAAAGAGAGCAAAAGGCTTTTGCCCCCAATAGACTTGCTGTACCAGAGTAGGGAAGCTGATGGTGAGAAAGCATCAGGAAAGACACAGAGGCTCTTATGAGTCTAGTTTCATTTCTCCTGGAATTTCCAGAGGAGGAAAGGGAATACAAAGAAAGAACATTTGGTGATAAACAGAGTCAGAAATTCACACCAAGCTTGAAAGAGATAAAATAAAAAAGCATAGCAACTCATGTTGATTACTGAGAAAGGCCAATGGGTGAGCAGAAATAAGAGACATTATTTTTGGTTTTTTTTGTTTCTTTATTTGGCTTTAAAATTATCTTTACTAGATTAAAGCAGAGGCAAGTTCCTTATTACATTGAAATCAACTGAGTTCCTTTTAAAAAATGATTCATTTCAAATTAAGTTTGATTAAGTAGCTTTATCATTGGTGGCTCTTGTTTGATATCCTTTGCATAGTACACAAGGCTAATCCAAAATGATGGCCCCTAAAACAAACAATCAAACAGGCTGATACTCTCCAAGTCACATTTTAGAGTAAATATGCTGTTAGAGGTCTTAAATATTTATACTTTTCCCTGAAGTTCAGTGTTGCTAAGAGTATTCGCAAATGTTTGAATGGAGACCCAGGAAGGAAAAAGTCCTGAGACTCTCTTAAAAGGCGCATCCAAAGTGGGCTAGGCCTCACCTCCTAAGAGACTCACCAGCTTCCGGTAGCAGTGCAATGCTGGGACCAAGCTTCAGTCAGTGAATGTGCCTTCAAAGAACATTAAGGTGCCAAACTGCAGCAGATGTTCTGACTGTGTTAATATCATACAAAATATACTTTAAAACAATATTACTGGAGATCAAGGATTACAAAATATCAACTTACCATAGAAAAACACAGCATGGAAAGTAGGTCTAATTCCTTGTTATTTTCATCTACAGTATTTGTTTAATGTAAAGAAAATAAGCAGCTATGAGACACACAGAAAATAAGATATTTAAGACATATTAAGTAGTATATCATGTTAAGAGAACTTTTCAAATCCCTAATATTGATGAAAACAACATTCAGACTCAGTTTCCCCAACTGAACATTGCTGATAGAGATCACCCTGTGGCCCCAGATCTTACTATGATTCCATTACACAAATTTCTAGAAAAGGTAAAAAAATGCCAGAAAGTGTATCAGTTCTTTAGACCTGAGGGCTATTAGGAGGTGGCTGAGTCCAAAAAGGGGGAACCTAACGTTCTGAGGAGCTAGAGATGTCTTGTTTCAGAATACACCTGTTTATGTACATGTGCCAAACTCATTGCAATATACATTTTATATTGTGGAATTGCATTTTATGTTAATTGTAGCTCAGTAAGGCTGGTTTCTTTTAAATGTAAAAAACAAAACCTGCTCACACTTTAAATACTTGGAACCTATGCCTAATTGCATGGAAATTGGATGCATTAATTGTCTAAGTAGGCCATAGTCAGCGGTGTTTCAAGGAGAGAAAACATAATTTCCTCAGGAACCAACCTGCAGCAAAATTTGTCTGCAAAATGGCTGCTCTTCCAGAAGACACATGTTCAAATCTCAGCACCCACTAGACTAAGTAGGCACCAGGCACACACATGGTAGAATGACATAAGCACAGACAAAACACTCATATACATTAAACAAACAAACAAGCAAATAGTCATGATATTTGCAGGCAAATGGTGGGATCTAGAAAAGATCATCCTGAATGAGCTATCCCAGAAGAAGAAAGACACACATGTTATATGCTCACTTATAAGTGGATACTAGACCTATAAGATAGGGTAAATATATTAAAATCTATACACCTAAAGAAGCTAAACAAGAAGGAGGACCCAGGGTAAGATGATCATTCCTCACTTAGAAAGACAAATGGGATGTAGGAAAAAACAAATAACAGGACAGGGTCCTACCACAAAGGACCTCTGAAAGACTCTACCTAGCAGTGTATCAAAGCAGATGCTGAGACTCATAGCCATACCCTGGGCAGAGTGCAGGGGATCATATGAAAGAAGGGGGAGTTAGAAAGACCTGGAGAGGACAGGAGTTCCACAAGGACCAAATATATCTAGGCACAGGGATCTTTTCTGAGGCTGATTCCCGAACCAAAGACCATGCATGGGCATAACCTGGAACCCCTGCTTGGATGTAGCTCATGGCAGCTCAGTATCCAAGTGGGTACCCTAGTAAGAGGAACAGGGACTGTCTCTGACATGAACTCAGTGGCTGGCTCTTTGAGCCCCCTCCCCCTGAGGGAGGAGCAGTCTTGCTAGGCCACAGAGGAGGACATTGCAGCCAGTCCTGAGGAGGATAAGATAGAGTCAGATGGAAGGGGAGGAGGACCTCCCCTAACAGTGGACTTAGAGAGGGGCAGGGAGGAGATGAGGGAGGGAGGGTGGAATTGGGAGGGAATGAGGAAGGGGGCTACAGCTGGGATACCAAGTAAGCAAACTGTAATTAATATAAAAAATAAATATTTAATTAAAAAGATGAAAACAAGCAAATAGTTTGCGTATCACTGGTTGGCAACCTTCAGGTGTTTGGAGTCTGTTAGAATCAGTGGGTGGGCCAATCGCTATACACAGAATTCCATGTATCAAAGGATGTGAGTGCAGGCTCAAGGAAATTAAAATTCATTCTGAAGGGAACAGAGGAGATCCAAATGCTGATTTAGAATTAGAAGGACCTTAAGTCTAGTCATCAAGTCATTATCCCTATTTGTCATCCCAATCAGGTTCATTCAAGGGAGTGTATGTCCTAGCTTCAGCCATCAAAAAAAGGCCTCCTTAAGGCCATGTGAAGACACAGCAGAAAGTAGCCATCTAAACCCCAAAACCAAGGCTTCAGAAGATGCCAAACCAGTTGACAACTTGATTTTTTACTCTAATCCCCCCTCCCAAAATTCTAAGAAAATAAATCAGTATTTCAAGTCTCTGGTACTTTGTTATGACTTTTTTTTTCAACCAAACTAAGTCACAGATTCAGAGATGAGGGCATCAGTTGTGAAGCTGTCTGTAGCTTATGTAGGTAACCTCATCCAAAGCATTTGTTGACATGGGGGTGGAAATAAAGAAAGTAATAAATAATAAGTAGGAAAGAAAGAAGAAAACAGAGCCCCCACAGAGAAAGAAAACAGGGATGGTTAAACAGTTTCTATTTGAAAAATGCTCCAGAGAGAGCCAGTAGAAATTTGGAGGGAAATAATGTTTTTAAAAGCTACCTGGGAAAACTGATGGGAGACACAAATCAGCAGACACTGAAGCAGATGTTTCCTATTTTGTAGCTTTTATAGAACCAGATCCCAGCTATTCTATGTTGGACAGTGAGACTCTGAGGGAAAATCTGCAGCCTGTTGGATGCAGAAACCAGAGGACAGAATTCGAAGCGACTGTATTTGCTGAAGAACGAGGAGTAATTCCAGAAAGAGAAAATTCAGGCACGGTACTCTAATTCTCTAAATTACTTCTGCTCTGACCAGAATCTCCTGTAGTGTGTACCTCAGGGCATCTTCAAAGCAGCTCAGAGAATTTCCAAAGGCTTGAGATGGGGTTATCTGCAGCACCATCCACCATGCAGACACCAAGGCCTCAGTTGAAGCCTCCTCAAAGGAATAAACCTGTAATAAAGCACACAGCTGAAGTGTCTACAACACACTATTCACAAGGCCTGTGGTGGAATTCAAGTTGATTGACATACAAAGAAACAGGAAAACCAGCCAATCCCAAAATAGAAGATGTCAGCACAGACGAACTCCTTGATGATCCAGATGGTACAATTGATAGAGCAAGTATGTGTCAGATGGCAAATGACACTGTTTGCATAAAGAGCAAATGATGGAACACCAAAAGAATGAGAAACAAGTAGAACTGAAAGATGTAATACCTAAAATATAAAAGTTTCAGTGGATTGATTTAATAACAGAATAAAGGTGGTGACACTCTTGGAGAAAGTGAAGTAAAACCACCCATTGTGAAAAACACACAAAGCCTGGTCTGGGAAAATGCATAGCCTGGTGGAACAATGTAAAACAAAACAAAACAAACAAAGAAACAAAACCATCTAGTGTGTATGTTCTAGAGTCTAGTGTGGAAATACTAGAACATGGGACGTAAAAATATTTTAAGGAACCTAAACACAAATTTAATAACTTCCCCAAGAGTATCAATAGCATCAGACCTTGAGAGGAACACTGGGCGCAGCCCGCCTAGCAACAGCCATTATGAGAGCCATTTATGGGACAAGACAACAACAGCAAAAAAATACTTAAAGATCCTATTCACCATGTTTAAACAATCCTATTCACCATGTCTAAACAATCACTTCCCTGCTGTTGGTCTAAACAATTGCTGTAGTTAATGATGATTTTTATATTTAGGTTTCAAAGCAACATGTTTTATTTCTCCATCAAAAACATTATTTTCTGTGAAGTAGTAAAAGTACAACACTCTCAGTTGTATACCTGGCCTTGACACAGACATATCTTTTGTTTTAAGTATGCTTTGTGTACAGTTTGACCCACAGCTCTTGTATTGACATCTAATCCTGCATTTAAACTATAGTTTGAAAAGGCAGTGAAGCCAGTGATTACAAATACTCAGAGCTTAAGTTATTCTGTATGACATGTGGTTACTATTTAAGTAATGGAACAGAACGAGAACTATGAATTCTAACATTTCAGTTTTAGATTGTTAAGCTGTTAGGTGATATTGAAAAAATGTTTGAAAAATGAGATGCATCTCATTTATTTTTTATATTAAAGAAAATAAAACATCCAGGACTACAGTCTTGCTATTACATAAATAGAACGTTTTACATACATTTTGATTGAGTTAAAATTTTACTAGTAATTACACATGATTTACATAAACTATTTTGTTCAAGACTTTGATTAAACTAACACAGTGAAACGGGTAGGCTGACCCAAAATATACCGAACTGGGCACTTTAGTCTTTCGGTTACCGGGAGGCCTTTCAATCTTTGGAAATATATATATTTCTAACATCAGTAACTATTTGTTGTTTTGGATTTTGTGAAGAAAGCCGAGCTGGGACACTCACGTGATCAGAAAGAGAACTTGGTGGAGTTCAGCAAAGAAAAACATGTAAAGCGGAAAGAGAGGGTGCTGAGCACACGGCACCTGGGTTCTCTGGAACCCGCCATGCTCTCAACACTGCGCACAGTTCTCAACTTGACACATCTAATGCACGAGTGCGAGAAACAGTGCAAGATTCAGATGACATTGAGATTGAAGGCAAGGAATAGCATTCTAGGAGCATTCACAAGGAAGGGAAGGAAACGTTAGCAAAGGCCGACACTGATGCATTTATTAAAGTTAATGGAAAGGAAAATGACAGTAATAACGCCAAGATTCGAGGAAGGCAGGGCAGTGAATGCCATCTTAATCTATTCTGATACTTCTGATGGTTAAGACCATTTCCAGATGGCCATTGTTACTGCAGTGGAGAGGATGGGACCTTTTCAGGATCTTACTCCAATGGTCAGAGACGAAAAGAGCAAAGGAAGCGATAAATGTTTGAAAACTTTAGGATTTTATAAATTGTTTCCAGAGAGTGTGAGAACATGACAGTATCCTCACAGTTGAAACGATTACTTGGCTTTGCCTGTGTGGACTTGATATTGTGTTGAAAACTGAATGTCCAATTGTGTGGCTGACCTTGAACCTGGTTGAAAGGAAATATTGAGGTCTGTGAGATACTGGAGTGCTATTTCCCCTGCTTTCTGACCATCATTGTTTTTTTTCATGACTATTGATTGAAAGTGATTTTGTCACAGATAATACAGAGCAT
>CM053744.1:94266536-94279030 GCA_028658305.1 Pachyuromys duprasi
AGGGAAATTTCTCCAGGTAATAACTGGGTGTCCCTAGGGTTTTCCCACTTGATTTTCTCACCGTAGGAGTTCCGCTCACCTGGCACTCACAATGCTGGCGTTTTAGGTCCCAGAGTTCAGTCTCCTGGTCGCTGCGTTGTTTCTGCTCTCCTACTCCTCAGACACAGTGTTCTCTCCTGGCAGCCATCTTGGATCCCCCTATTATTGACTTTTTAACATAAACTTTAGCAGTAAAAATTTAAATGACTTGCTACCATTATTATGCATATGTGGAGCTAGAATTTACACATTTTTGTCATAGTGCTTAATACCGATAAGTTTGCCCAGCTTTTGTGGTACAGACAGTGTAGCTGGATAGTGATATAGGAGCAAGTGAGAAAGGAGGAACACTCAGATGGGGGCTGCAGAGATGGCTTGGTGGTTAAGGACTCTTGCTGCTCCTACAGGCAAGCCAAATTCCCAGCACCCATGTCAGGCAGCTCACAACCATCATCTCCAGGATGTCCAATACCCTCTTCTGGCAACTATGGGTATTGGCACATATGTACACATGTACACATACCCACATGCCAGGCAAGAATACATACATGTAATTTAAAAAATATCCTGAAAAGGCACTGAGATTTTCACAATGTAGGGATTAAATGTTAGATATACAAAGACTGTATATATTTACACATATATATGACCGCTGCATGTACACATGACCATGTATAAAATTCACGTGTGTATAATTTATTCTATGAGTCACTTAAGTATAGAAATTTAAAGTACAGTCATCATTCAAAGGTCGGATTCTTAAACCCCCTGTGAAGAACAACATTCAAGCTAATTAATTCACTTATACAAAATGACATATATTTGCTAGTGATCTACACAATCTTTCCATGGACTTGAACTTGTCATCTCTAGATTACTTCCAATACTTAATGCAATGTGAATCTATTTACATAGTTTTACATGTTACTGCACAGGGGATGCTGTGCTACAGAGGAAAACAATGCAGCCAGTCCTCATGAGATGTGATAGGCTAGGGTCAGATGAAAGAGGAGGAGGAATAGGGGAGGGGCATGGGAAGAGAAAAAGGAGGGAGAGTGGGTAGGGTTGGGAGGGGAAGAGGGAGGGGATGCAGAAGGGGCTACCGCTGGGATACAAAGTGAATAAATTAAAAAATAAAATAAAAAAGAAAGAAAAATACATCTTCAGCTAACTGAAGATTTCGGAAGTATGGATCAGAGGAGCTATCTGTATTACGGACATGAACATAAGTATAAGACATGAGGCCATGAAACCACTTGGATAAAATGTCAGAGAAGCTCCATCCTTGAAGTCTCATCAACATGGCTGAATAAATATGACCTGAACAATGACAACTCCAATAGACATGCTAATATGAAAGAGAAAATGTTTGCAAGGTCTCAAAAATAGACAAAGAGCTACAGGTAATTAAGAAATGCTGAAATTTGGAAAGATAATCTCCCCCAGGGCAGAGTACTCCAATTGATTATTTAATATCAAGGAGTCAACCCTAAAATCATATACATACAAGTAATATTATGTGTTATGAGCAAGGCATATTTATATATTTACTACTAAATACAGATATAGCTATATCTATTCATTGTCTATTACCTATCCATCTATTTATGTATCTATGTATCTATATGTCTATGTATGTATCTATTTATGTATTTATGTCTCTATGTTTCTATCTATCATCTATCTATCTATCTGTCTATCTATCATCTATTTATCAGTAAAAGCTATTTAATAAAACAAAGGCCATGACTTTGAAGGAGAGCAAAGGAGGACTACATGAGAGGGGTTAGACAGCAGACAGGGAAGAAGGAAATTATGTAACCATATTATAATTTCAAAACTAAAATAAAAGTATCAAAAATGTGGGGAAATTGCTGCAGAAACTAAAGTGGGTAAGGGTTTGATTTTAACAAAAACCCTGTAGCACAGGAATTCAGAGTAAAAGCAGGTGAATGAGATGAAATAAAGCTGAAAATCTGCCCAGCAACAGGAATCCTCAAGGGAGTAGAGAGAAAAATGTCAGAATGGGAGGAAATACTTGTCATGTATACATTTGACAAGGAGTTGATATCTATAATTTGTACGATACTCAAAAACACCGATAACAAATAAACAATTTGATTAAAGAGTGAGTAATAGATCTAAACAAGATTCTCAAAGAAGCTCTAAAAACAGCAAGTGTGTTAACAAGTGCTCAACACCCTGAATTATCAGGGGAAAGTAAATCAATCACAGTGTGTACCATCTCACCCCAAAAAACATGGCCACTATCAAAAAGACCATGTGCTGGTGTGGCTATGAAGAGGAGGCTGTGCATATTGCCTTATGGCTGTAAATCAGCACAGCCATAGTACAAAACATTGCAGTGATCCTCGAAAAGTTTCAGTATTATTACCATATAGTCCACCAACCAACTTTCTGAGCAAATAAGCAAGTGGAATGAAATCAGGCTTTTGAAGAGACATCTGCACTCCACGTTCATTAACAATAGCCAAGAGATAGAAATAACTATGTTTCAATCATTAGACAAATGGATAATGAAACTGTACAATGGAATAATATTAGGACATAAAAAGGAATGAAATCCTTACATTTGTAACCATAGGAGAGCAGAACCAGAGGTCATTATGTTAAGTGAAATGAGTTAAGCACAGAATGACAAGAACTGCATGACTGAACTCATTTGGAATCTGAAAAAGTTGATCTCATAGTAGTTGAGGTAGAATTCTAATTTCTCAGAGGAAGGGAATTGCAGGGAGTGGGAAGTGCTGGGTGCATATTATGGTTCAAATGAGAAGTAGCCCCTCCAGGCTCATGTTTAAAGCACTCAGTCCCCATGCTGGTAGTGATGTTTTAGGTATCAGTCCTGGTTGGTGGAGGTGGGGCCCTGAGGACACTTTTAAGAGTTATAGCCAGGCCTTTCTTCTAGTCCTGTTCTCATTGCTTCCAGGTCTGTCTGCCATGCCAGCAGCAGCAGTAGCAGCAGCAGCAGCAACTACAAGCTTGGACTGCCGGGCACAGAACTATCCAGCCATACCTTCTCTGCCATGATGGACTGAAAGACCCCAAATTGTGAGCCAAACCAAGTTCTTCCTCCATGAAGCTCTTGTTGTCACGTTCTTCTTAGGGAAAAGTTAATAATACAAGGTAGGTTATAGTTAGGAGGAAGAAGGGAGGTATGACTACACAGATGGTGACTGCTGACAGCAATTGTGTAGTAATTAAACCACAAGAAAGGTTAATGGAAGTTTTTATTACAAAGAAACAAAGTATTTTGAGAAGATAGATGTGTTAAACCTCGGTTAGATATCATGTTATAAATAGACAAATTGAACATGCACAGTGGTCTCTATTAACATGTGAAACTTTTATGGCTTGTCCTGCCAGTTAAAACTAAAAATTAAATAAGATGTATTACATAAAGAAACATGCAAAAACAACAGAGTAGTAGTTTTTTTGTCTTGTAAGCCAAAAAGATAAATGATAAACTAATAGTAATTGAGAGCAGATACTTTTTGTTGTTGTTTGTTTTTAAGACAGGGTTTCTCTGTGTCATTGTGGTTGTCCTGGAACTCCTTTTTAGACCAGGCTGGCCTAAAAGTCAGAGATCCACCTGCCTCTGCCTCCCTGAGTGCTGGGATTAAAGGTGTGTGCCACCACCATCTAGCCAACAGCACAGATTCTTAATACAGAAATAATCCAGAAAAATATAACATGTAGCCCAGCCATGGAAAAATGGACATTAAATTATGTTTATTCAAACAGTGGAAGATTTTTTATAGCAATACAATTTGAAGGACTTCAATTGTCAGATGGGACAAATCTCAGAATGACAAACAATGAAGGAATACTTCATACTATAGATAATAAAGATAAGACCATTTTATTATTTGTGGACAAATCTTTGTGGTGGCATTATAAGAACACGATAAAGACAGTGTGTCACAACAGACATTTTAATTGTCGAAGAACCCATAGGAGCTTATGAAAGTAATAATGATAATTTATTTAAATTCATATTTACTTTACTTCATTTAATGATGCTTCATCAACACTGTAGAGTTATACCTTATGCATATTTGTTACATCCTTGAGGCAGCTTAAGGAGACAGGAAGTAGAAAAATTGAGATGTCAGATCTTTGACTGTAGGGACCGTGATTATCATGCACACAGGGAGAGGAATGGTCTCTTCTGCTGGGGTGGTTGTGACTGCTCAGGGCAAGTTGGGATAGGACATGTCTGTGATCCGTTATAAGGGTGGAAATGTTTAGAGCACATAGCTTATGTTTTCTCCCATAGTCCTCCCTTTCGTAGTTTCCTGCCCAAGGCGAGACAAGCTATCTCAGTAGATAAGCTAGGGAGGTTGAGTAAGATTTGTTGTAATCCTGTATGAATCCCATTTTCCAGGGGAAACACTCTATCAAAACATTTCATAATAGATGATTTATGATCTCTACACATTCTCTACATAAAATGCATAGGTGGGAGTTGATACCAGAAGCCAAGGCAGTCACCTGGACTGCTGTTCCTATTGAACAACAGTAACTGATACCCTGAGCATGGGTTAAGTGGCAAGAGATAGTTCATAGTTCTATTTTTAAGTGATGCCATTAGACTTTTATCTCATTCTGAGCCTTCTCAGTTCTTTGTATATGTTGTGAGTCTATGGCCAAATAAATATTCTTTCATGGTGAATTTGAACTTGAATTTTATCAACTAACATGTGCCATTAGAATGAGGCAAATAGCATCCATTTGACTTGATAGGACTAGAAACGGGGGCAAGACAGATGAAGGCTAGTTAGCTAATAAGACTGATATTTGTTTGGGACTTCCCTCCATGCTGCAGCAGCTTCTTCAGTATGTCTACACAGCCTCCAGAGGTCCCAGCGCTCAGGTTGGAAAGTGCTTGGCCTTGCCTCCCTCTTTCTTTGGGAGCCTCTTTGGGGCCAGGAGGAAGGTGTGATATACTGGGTACAGTGGAGGTTAAGTATCCATTTCCTCTGACTGTTTGCTTCTAAGTTGTGGCTGTCCCTGATCTCCTGGAGGCTGAGACACTGGGGTTGCTGATGATCTAGGAATTTAAAGGTACATTTGTGGGGAAGAGACCCTTTGCTGATTCAAGGAACAGCTTGTGAGAGTGGTGGCTGCACAAGGGGGGACTAATGCTGTGGCTTGTGAATGATAGCTTCATCAGCTCGGAACTCCCTCAGGATCCCCCACCTATGCAGGGGTTCCTTCCTGGCCATTTCCTCGCCAGATGTGGAAATTATTAAATGTATTTTGCTGGGGTGTCTTGGGGACTCTTCCTTCTCAGTTCTTTTTCTGCATTTCCCTCTCTGCCCCATTTCTTCCCCTGCCCCCCCCCATTTTATTTTCAGTTTTTACATAAGCTCTGTCTAAGGATGCCTGGGTCTATGTGACAACCAAGGTAGAGAGAAGACACTTCAGTGGCCCCCGTGTCCTAGGTCCAGGCACTGTGGTGCTCTCCTGGTAGCTGGTTATTGTCAAGAGCAGAGATGCTTCATTTCCCCCCAGTTTAGGCCCTACAGTTAGAAAAGGCAGAGATCTGTCAGAAAATTCCTCAGCTGTTCAGGGATGGATGTTCAATGCAAAGTGCTCCATCTGCCACAGCCTTTCCTCACCAAGCTGGGTTGTATTTGCTGAAACTTAAGGTGTCCTAGACATAGCATAAGGAAGTTTAGGTCACTGAAGGGTCCAAAACTTTCAGCTATAGTTTCCACAAAAGGCAAGACACAGAGGCTGATAACATAAGCACATACACGTAACATGTATTATATATAGTACATATATACCACATATATTATGTATATATAATTACATACAGTGGGATTTGGAAACTTTATCTGTGGCTCTGAAATTCCTGTGTCTTCTATTTTAAAGTTGGTTTTATGGCCTAACTTGTGCAATATTTAAGATCCTACCATTAAGAGTTATCTGATCCCACCAATTAGTATTCTAAGACATGTATATAAGCCACCAGCACGAATGTGTTTGACTAGAGTTTGCAAAGCACAGTGACGTACACCATCCTGTACTCAACATGAAACCTTTCTTTTCTCATGGGTGTTAGAAAGAAAGAAATCACGCCTTTTAATATTTGCCTTTTACCGTCTTCTTACTCTTTTCTAAGTCCTGGTATTGTTAGTCATTATTATCTTAGTGTAATTTTGCTGATTAGGAGTGGGATGGACAATCTCTGGGCTTTGGGATGCTTAGGAAACCACCTCTACCAGCTACCCAGGGCATTCTTTTCTTCTCATACATTTTTGTGGAGAGCACGTGGAAAAGAATTATTCTGGAGAAGAAGACATTGTGAGAGTTAAGTCTCAAGCCCTGGGACAAACAGCTGAGATGCCTATTTAACATATCAAGGTGGACTTGGCTGCCAGGTTTTCCCAGTATCCCTCAAGCCCTACCTCTTACAGAGTATGGCTGGCATACTCTGCCCCTCTACCCTGAGCTCTCCAGCCTAAGGGCTGGGATGCCCACCTCCCACAGGCTCTTCCCTACATAATCCAGACATTTTGGTTTTCCACATTTTTTAAATTCTTTGCCCTCTTGGCTGCTGCATCTGGTTTCCCAATCTCCCTTCTCACTTCCCCCACCCCTCACACGGATCAGGGTCATGTCCACTCTGGACTCCCCCAGGTGTCTCTGCCTCTGGTTATGCTCTCCCTTTTATTTACAACAAACATTTTCTTCTACAATACCTAGGAGTGGTCATGATCTTCCTTTTTATTTATTACATTATTTTTTAATTCAGTGAGTAAAATTCCAGATCTTGGGTTCTCACTTTATTCTGGGACCACTGACCACATTATAGGAATGGGCTTCAATTCCAGAACTTTCCTTTCATCTTAAGCACAGAGATGATGCTTCTGTCTCACCCACAGAAGGAAAAAATGTTTGGGCCACCACATTTGACTATTTGTAGGGCTCCTGATCCAGGTGTCCTTGAATCCTGATGCTCTGACCGCTGGGGTGGAATGGGTCACAGACGTTATACATCCCAGAAGAATTCCTTTTGCCGTTCTTTCCTCATCCCACCCAATCATGCAGGATATTTTTTCCAGGCTGGCTCAGAGGAAGAGCCAGTCATTGTTCTCATTTTGACTAATTGGAGACAGTCTGGCCACAAATATCTCCCTTTATGCCTTTCCCTTCTACCGGGATTAGGCAGGGCTGCAGAGAGCCTGCTGGAGGGTGGCTGGGGTGGGACCCAGAGGAGAAGAATTAAGACTGCAACGCCTTCTGTCAGTAAGTCCTGTATGGAATGCTGAGTTGAACAATGGGAAAGGTCTCTGCTATCCTTGGGAACATTTTTCTTATTGTCCCAGGCCAAGGACTTGAGTGTCAAATGAGAGATTCTTTTATGTCTGTACTTTTCCACAATTTGGGGGAATTTTATATGGCCGGTGTAGTGATTGCAATTTGCTCACAGTCTTGCAGTTGGCTGCCCTCAATTTGTTTCAGTTGGTCTTGGATTCTTTTGGCAAATTGAATGACTGCCATTAGGAAAGTCTCCTGTTTCCTTGCTTTCTTGGAGAAGATCAGGGGGTAGAAATCAAGATTCTCAAGAAACAGCAAGAAAGCTCAAAAATTTCCCTCTGTATGAAACAGCAAGAAGACCTCAGCTTTTTGTCAGAAGCTCTACCTTTGCTCCTGGGGCCCAGCATCACTTTAAAATTTTGTTCCAAGTATACACCTTATGCGCAAACAGTAGTTGTCCAAAAGATTCATTGAGCTTCTATTTTATTCCAGCCCCTCTGCTAATTGTCCATGTGCATGGTGTCATTTGGTGTCCGTCACTACTCTCTAAGTTAGCTGCTGGTATAATTGCTTCTTTTCAGAAGACCGAATGGACACTTCGAAAGTTAAAGCTCTTCTGAGGTCAAGCACATACGCATTGATGTGACCATTCACACTGAGGATGTGAGCCAGTCACATTCCTTTCTGCTGAAGTCAGTTTCTCTTTGTCATCTTCTCAATAACATGGCAGACTAAACTTTAACTTAAGTTTTATGATGAAAATACTGTGATCGGTTGTTATGATAGCTATAGGGAGGTCAGCAAATAAATAAGGAGAGAGTGTGCTCTTATTTGGTAGCAAAGGAGTTCCCTAACCCATTTCGAATGGAAACTGGAGAATTTGCTGTTGGCACAAACCATAAGGTCTATTGAGCAGGCCTGTAACAACTAATATACCACTTCCAAACATTTTAAAGAATGTTAGAACTAATGGAAAGTGTTTTTTTTTTAAAAATACTCAGTATATATTCATGGTACATGGTTCTGAGTTTCACGAGCATTTCTTTTAAGAATATCATGTACTTTGACCATATTCACCCCTCCATACCCTTATCTTTTCCTCCCTCCTCATTCTCCCCTCTTGACAATCCTCTTCCTTTTCTCAGTCTCCTTTTTATGGTTTTACGTATTTACATATAATATAGGACCCACAAATGAGAATAAAATGTTATATTTGTCTTACTGAGTCAGCTTCTTTAGGCAAAATGCAATATACAGTTGTGGCCATTTTCCAGAAATCATTATGGTTCTATTCTTTTCTATGCCAAAATAAAACATCACATATACGTACCCCATTTTGTTTTGTATTCATCTGTTTATGGCTCCCTAGTGTGGCTATTGGTAATAATACAGCATCAGCACCGGTGTGTAATATCTCTCAGGGCGTGCTGACTTAAGTCCCCTGCATGTGTACCTTGAAGTGTTAGAGCTGGGTCATATAGTAGTTCTACTTTTACTATTCTGAGGAAACTCCATAATGATTTCTGTAGTGATTTGAGTAATTCATAATTTCATCAGTAGGATATATGTATTCCCTTTCCCTTACATCGTCTGAAATTCTAAAGTGTTACAGGAAAACACTCCAGAGTGTAAGATTAGGCAAGGGCTTTCTGAAAATAGGTCAAATGGGTCAATAAATAATACCAAGAATTGACAAATGACATTACATGAAGTTAAAATCATGTGTACTGTCAAGCAAACAATTAAGTAAAGGAATATCCTATAGACTTAAAGGAAGCCATAACTAACCGCACAACCGACACACGAATAAATGCCAAATTCTGTTAAGGAAAAGTCAAACTAGTTTAATTAAGTATTTTACCAATGAACATACTTTTCTTGAAGCAACCAACTAACATTTTTCTAACATCTGCATTTTTCTGAACAAAATATTGGAAATCTTGACCTACTGAAAATTGTAATTGGAGTTGGACTAGGTCTTCACTGAATGCTTATCACCTTGATGAGTTATTTAATCTTTCTGAGCTAAAGTGAATTAGCCTATGAAGTGGACATCACATTATCAATCTTGTTATTGGTGCAATGAATTTAAACTAAGCTATGTAAGCCATTGTAAATTCCAAAAATCAAATGATCACTCTTCTTTGAGACCACAATACCATCTTATACAGTTTTCATTCATTGGCACCCAGTAATCAATGAAACCATTTATTCATGAATTGATGTCAGAGACCAAGGAACGCCCCAGAGAGCATAATGAGCGCAGGCAGCTGATGTTCTCCTGAAATAGGCAGGACTTAAGCAGATGCATTATTTAGCTTTCTTCCATTCTGTCTTACTATTTCTCATTTGATTAAGATTGGAGGACTAACTCTATAATTAATAAAAAGTGATGCAGATTTATTTTCAGGGCAAGGAAGAGATACTTTGAAACAACTTTTTTTTTTTGAGAATGAATTCAGCCCTCATGATCGACCAACATTAATAATTTAAAAATTAAATTTTGTAGTTATTCGATTACATCTTAAAATACTAAGGCATCATTCTATGTTGATATCCAGAGGCAAAATTCACGTCTCTTATCTGATGCTGTAAAAGTTCTCAAAAACCCTATCATCCTTTAAAATTTATCTAAATAAGTATGTTACAGGTGGGAAAGGGAAGAAGACAATTTGCCCATAAGTGACTTAAAGACATATCTGATATTTAGAATATCTGGATGTTTACAAAACCTTTAGTCAGTTGTATTTGGTAATCATGTCTAGTCGTTTGGAAACATCTGAATGATTCAATGTTCACCCAGATGTTCATTTTTTGAACAGCTATTTGGCAACGTGATTTTCCAGTTGCTTGGTCTGAATTTTGCTGAACTTTTAAAACTCTGCACTAAACATCTGTGTTGTGTCTCCTCCACTGGCCTAGCTTTGGAGTAATCAACCAAGAATAAGCTTAGGAACAGAGCTAAGTTGGTCTTCTGAACTATCCCACTTACCCAGAAGCAGCAGGTTGCTCCTCCTTATTTCACTTCCTATTTTGCGCTGGTGTTGAGCAAGTAACTAAAGTTCTCTGAGTAGGCTTTAAATTTTTTTAAAGTTATTACAATTTATTCACTTTATATCCCAGCTGTAGCCCTCTCCTTCATCCCCTTCCAATCCTGCCCTCCTTCTGTCCTCTCCTCCCATGCCCCTTCCCCAGTCACTGATAGGGAGGGTCTCCTCTGAGGAGGTTTTTTTTTTTAAAGGTTTGCTTTGGTTGTTAACTTGTCATGATCTAGAAACATTGTGGAGACAAGTGTGTCTGCATATGTGATGAGACTGTCTAGATTATGTGTGTCTCTGAGAAAGGATTCATTCTAGTTGCTAGACTGAAGACAAAAAGTAAACTGAGCTCTAGGGTTATTACTCTCTGGTTCCTGACTGTCAAGACAACCTGTCCTGTCACCTCAAGCTCCTACCATTATGATTCCCTTACCATGATAGGTTGGATGTTCTAAAACGGTACCTGAAATAATAATCCCTTATTTCCCTAAGTTACATCTCAGATTTTTGGTCACAGCAACAAAGTAAGACAAAAATTTCCCTAAGTTGTTTTTCTTTCTTTCTTTCTTTCTTTCTTTCTTTCTTTCTTTCTTTCTTTCTTTCTTTCTTTCTTTCTTTCTTTCTTTCTCTTTCTTTCTTTCTTTCTTTCTTTCATAGCAACAAATAAATTAATACAGAAATCTGCACCAAGTAAAGCTATTGCTGTGACAAACTGAGTTTGAACACTTGGGGACTGGTTTTTGAGAGGGATGTGGAAGAATCCATAACTTTGGGCTGGAAACACCCTGGGACCCTTTAAGCATAGCTCAATGGAGCTCACTGGGAGCTTGAAAGATAAAAAATACTAAGAGAAATATGAATGCCAAGGCCATAGGGATTCAGAAACAGCTATGGGCCATTTGTGTCACATTCTGGCCAAGGACTGGCTGGATCTTGTTAGTGCCTTGAAAGCTTGAGTAAGATTGAATTTATAAGGCAACAGAGTGGCTCTCTGCTCCTCCCTGTTCCCAAGACAGCTGCATCTTTTAGTGTAGTGCCAGCCTCATCCCTTCGACATGATGGTGAAGGTTGGAGTAAATGGATTTGGCAGTATTGGGTGCCTCATTAGCAGGGCTGCCTGCAGCTCCAGAAAAGTGGAGATTGTTGCCATCAATGAACCCTTCATCAACCTCAACTACATTGTCTGCATGTTCCAGTATGACTCTACCCATGTCAAGTTCAATAGGACAATCAAAGCTGAGAACGGGAAGCTTGTCACCAATGGCAAGCCCATCACCATCTTCCAGGAGCGAGATCCTGCCAACATCAAATGGGGGGTGCTGGTGCTGAGTATGTTGTGGGGTCTAGTGGTATCTTCTCCACCATGGAGAAGGCCAGGGCCCACTTGAAGGATGGGACCAAAACGGTTATCATCTCTTCCCCTTCTGCAGATACCCCCGTGTTTATGGGCATGAATTATGAGAAGTATGACAACTCACTCAAGATTGTCAGCAATGCTTCCTCACATCAACTGCTCAGCCCCCCTGGCCAAGGTCATCCATGACAACTTTGGCATTGTGAAAGGACTCATGACCACAGTCCATGCCATCACTGCTACCCAGAAGACTGTGGATGGCCTTTCTGCAAAGCTGTAGTATGATGGCCATAGGGCTTGCTGCCCAGAACATCATCCTTGCATCCACTAGTACTGCCAAGGCTGTGGGCAAGGTCATCTCAGAGCTCCTGTCCTCTCCAGTTCATACTAACTACCCCTTCTTTCATAGGGTTCCCTGCACTCTGCCAAAGGGTTGGTTATGTGTCTTAATATTTGCTTTGATACACTGCTAGGTAGAGTCTTTCTGAGACCCTCTGTGGTAGGCTTTTGTCCTGCTACTTGTTTTCTCCTACATCCAATGTCCATCCCATTTGTCTTTCTAAGTGAGGATTAATCCTCTTACCCCAGGTCCTCTTTCTTGTTTATCTTCTTTAGGTGTATAGACTTCAGTATGTTTATCCTATCTTATAGGTTTATGTAAGTGAGTATATACCATATGTGTCTTTCTGCTTTTGGGATACCTCACTCAGGATGATCTTTTCCAGGTCCCACCATTTGCCTGCAAATTTCATGATTTCCTCATTTTTAAT
>CM053744.1:94279130-94293240 GCA_028658305.1 Pachyuromys duprasi
GATAAAAAACTCAAGTGACAACACATGCTGGAGAGGCTGTGGAGAAAGAGGAACCCTCCTCCATTGCTGGTGGGAATGCAAACTTGTACAACCACTCTGGAAATCAATTTGGCGTTTTCTTAGACAATTAAGAATAGTGATTCCTGAAGATCCAGCTATACCACTCTTATGGTCAGAGATCCTTAAATAAGGTCCCAAGAGGCTATGAAGATAAAGCCCGAGTTGCAGTGGAGATGCAAGGATGTTGGACATTTTAGAACCATAAGCTATCCAGTGAGGGAAGCTGAAGACAGGGTGTAAAGCTAGCCCAAGAGAGATTCTATATGTGGTGCAGCTAACATAGCTGGAAGCATTAGGCTACTCATGCTCTTTGGAGCCCAGATGAATCTATCACAAGCCCTATATATAAAATATGGAACTACAGGATTTTTCCCGTAGTTTTTCTTGCTGGATTTTGGTCTTGATTTGGTCAGACCATTCCTTACTATGTTCTCACTCTTCCCTTTGGAAAGGGGTTAGCTATTCTTTCCCATTGCATCTAAGAAGCATGTAAATGGCATATTAATCTTACACAGGTTTTCAGTTAAACAGTTTCTTTGAATCTCAAAAGAGATTTCTGAGTTTTAAATGGTATTGATACTGTTATATAGACTATGGAAACTTCTGAAGTTGGACTGAGTGCACTTTGCATTATAAGATGGCCATGAGCAATTGGAAACAAGAGATGAAAGGTTATGGATTAGGATGATATTTTTGTGTGTCAAGTGGTAGATATGTGATGTATACACTGCTTCCTTCCCCACACTTACAAAACCCTCCATTTTTTTATTTGAGCACCTGAAATCCTACCTAGTACAATGATAATTTTAAAAAGTCATAAACATGAGTAGGTGAGAAGAGAGGGAATTATGAATGAAAGCCAGTGAAGTTCTGGGGAAATGTTGAAAGTGAGTGGCTGAACTAAGTCTGAGATGTTTGCCTAAAGTCCCACTGCAAGGGGAAACTGAGGAAAGAGTTATGCAAGGTCAAAGCGTGGCTGGGGAACAGAATGATTTCAAGGCTACCCTGGCAACTGGATGAAACAGTTTCAGAATAAAAATTGGAAAAGGACTGGCCAGGGCATGCACTGGGAAGGCACTTGCAATGCCATGTCTAAGAAATTGGAGTCAATATCCAGAATGGCAAAAATGGTAAGAGAGAGAAAGCGGGTGACCATGTGCTTGTAGAGACCAAGCCTTGGCGTGGGAGTGGTTGTGTGGGCCAAAGCAAACCAGGCTGATTGGTGTCTTCCAAGTGGATGGCAGCCTCAGGGTGGCAAGCTCCATTTCCAGAAAAGTGTCTGCTCCTTGACCCCTCCCAGGTGACACACACTTCTCCAACCTTTACCCTTTCTCAGTCTCTGCATGGCCTCACTCTTTGTGGTGTTTTCATGTAAAAGTATTAATTTTTTTTCTTTCCTGGTGTAATCTTGTGCATCCTTTAATTGGCAGTAGAAGTTACCATTTAGGTTCTACTATTCTTACCCAGTGTAAAGCTTCATCTTCACATGAGTATTTCAATGTGATTATAAAAGCACCTATACATTTCTTTATGAGCTAAGTAAATACTCTTCAAATTATAAAGTATGCCACGAAGATGAATTCATTTGAATTGGCCCAGTGAATTTTAAAATGGCACTATAGATAAGTTACCATTTCGTTGTAAAAGCTACCTACATCTTTACTGGTATACTGTTCATGGATTCTTCATTATTTCCCCATTTGTACATTGTATTATTTCTTTATTACTGATGCACATTCTCTCTGCCTGTTATTATCTAGTGTAAAGATGGAGCTGAGGTCACAGGGAAAGAAATCACTGTATTGAGAAATGCTCTCTCTGACTTAGGGCTTCTACGATATTGGTCACTTCAGGGAGTAACCAAAGAGTGACAATTTTGATAATGCTTTGGGGAAAAAAGTAATTAATTTTTTATATAGTGTGTTTTGATCAAAATTATTTCCTATTCCTCCTCTCTACCTCTTTACCCATCCAACTCTGTGCTGTCTCTCTTTCTAAAATCAATCAATCAAACAAACATGCCAATATAAAACACAAAATACCAAAATACAAAGTGTGCAAAAATAAAATAAAAGACAAGGTATGCTTTGTGTTGGTCAGCTATTATCCTTGAGCATGAGGCCTGCCCTGGAGTGTGGTTCAGATACCTAGTAACACCCCATTGGAGAAAACTGATTTTTCCCTTTTCTAGGAGGTATGATTTTCAGATAGCTTCTTGACTAGGGGTGGGACTTAGGGTTCAGTTGCCCTTCTCCGTGCTAGGATTTTGTCTGGTTTGAACTTGTGCGGTTCTTGTGTACTCTGTCATAGCCTCCGTGAATTCATATGTCTCTCATTTGTCTTTCATGCTGTTTTCCTGGTGTCATCCATCAGCTCTGGACCTTACCATCTTTCTGCCTCCACGTTTGCATAGATCCCTAAGCCTTGAGTCAACCTTCTCCCCCAGTGCTCAGGGATCTATGTGAAAGAGGCAGAAAGATGGTAAGACCTAGAGGTGATGGGTGACGACCTCAAGGAAACAGAGTCTTCCAGACAAAAGAGAGCTGATACACATATGTTGTAATATAGTGGAAAAAGCTACGAGAGATTGGGGTGGTTTCCAGTTCATAGTAGGATGGATCAAAGGCATTACTCCATATCTCCCTTATTCAGTGTACAAAGACTGAATACACAAACCAACTATTTCTGGATTTTGAAAGAAGGATTTTATAAAAACACCACATTTGAGGCTGAATGATTCAAAGCCTTCCACTCCCTACAAACTGTCCATTTGTGGGTTGTGGTATTAACTGTCTTCTGCTGCAGGAAGAGGCTTCTCTGATGAGGGCTGAGTGATGCACTGATCTGAGTTTCCAACCCAAGTGTCACTACTATGCTGCCTAATCAACATCAAGGTAAAAATGTCATGTGGTCACTGTGTCACTTAGTTCTCAACATCATCAGAACTACTCTACTGTTTGAGAAACTGCTTTCTGGCTGTCTGGAAATTTGCAAAGCCTATTAGCTTGTTGTTTTTTCATGTACTCTCAACCTGCACTTTTGGCACAACTTCTGAGCTTCACAAAGTTTCACTCTGGGTGTTGAAGAATGCATGGGCTACTGCTTTGTATTTGACCAATATCCAGACAATGTAACATCAAGCCTATAGAGCCTGTGCCAGTCTACTTACAGATTAGCATCAGACACACCACTAAGGTGTGTTTTGAAGGAGTCAAGCATCTAGATATTTAAGTTGTATATAATAACAGGTGCCCAAAGGCAAGACAAAAGCAGAAAAGATGTTCTGCCTTAGCACTGGCAAGAACAGAGGGCAGACATGGCTGAACAGGTACATTGCCAGGGCACAGTAACCCATCCAATAAATGAGACCAGGCCACACCTTGCAGACTTACAGAGTAATTTAAAACTTTGTTATTTTAAAGAATCAATGAGAAAAAAAATCAACGCCAAAGTTTTTAAGCAGCGTGGGGATCAGGCTGAAGGAAACCACCTCAAGGCTGTTTTCCAAGTTCAGACAGCTAAATTCTCTACAGGGAGATAATTTTCTCTACCAGAGCCAAAAATCTATGATTTCCCTCCATAGTTTCCGTGCCTGTTTTTATATGCCATTTCTGGGTTCATAGTGAGTTGAGTTGTCTGGGGACAGAAAGCAAACACAAATACTACCATTGCTGCTGATATTTAAAATTCTGGTCTTCATCTCAAACAGGTCTGGTGTCATTTGCTCTTAAAAATCCAGAAATTGTTGATTTGTGTATTCAGCCTTTGTACATTCAATAAGGGAAACATGCTGGACTGTCATTGGTCCATCTTACCCTGAACTGGAAACAGTGCCAATCTCTCATAGCTTTTTCCATTATATTACAATATATGTATATTAGCCCTGTTGTCTCTGGAAGACTCCATTTCCTTGAAGTTATCCATTGCCTCTGGCTCTTACCATCTCTCTGCCACCCCTTCTATATAGATTCCTGAGCACCAGGGGAGGGATTTGATAAAGAGATGGCATTTAGGGTTGTGAACTCCAACTATACATACATAGGTTTGGTGCATGGTAATTTAATCTATAATCTGGTAGTCAAAATTACTAATTAAAAACTGCTGTTTGCCTCAGCCAAGGTTACCAAGAAAAGTGGGAGCACTGGAAAGTGGATGCAATTGGAAATATCATACATTGTGAATTTATAGTTATCCAATAAACTTTGACATCACAGAAGTACACAGACATGTTCTTCTGTTTTTGGCACAATGTGTTCATGACACTTGCATAAAGTTGTAATTTAATAAATATTTGTTGAATAACCAAATAAATAGAAAAAAAAGCCATAAATTATTTCTTACGATATGTAATATAGCTATAGGTGTGGAGGGAAAACAACCTGCCTATTCCTTAGGCAGTTTGGAACAAAAGGAGCATCAGGGATTATTTTGAAGGATAAAGATTAATTTGTCTATAACAGAGAGTTTACAAAGCCATAATAATGGCAATATACAATGAAACTAAGAATACAGATGGAGTCTAACTTAGAGAGCTATTAACATGCAAAGATCTTGGACCTTATTCAGTGGGCAATGGGACAGGGCCAAATAGTTTAGCTAAGTAAACAGTGAGACCAAAATTGTAATAATGAATGATTTCTTTGGCCAGAGAGGGAAAAATTAAAGGAGAATAAGGACTGTCTACACTAGGGGGAGATGATTTAAGAGCATGAACTCAAAAGGTAGGAGTAGAAACAAAAAGGAAATGACTCTAAATGAAGCCCTATAAATGACTGACTGATTGACGGGTTGGTTGAGCCAGAGTGGAGAGTGCAATTAAGGAAAATGGTAGCACCCTTGTCAAAAGACAACAGCAAGTTTCTCTGGAGAACATAGGAAAAGACCAGTGATGTTTTCCTTGGAAAATTCTATCTTTAGTCTTTCTGAGATGCAATGTGACTGACTACTTCTCCATTTTCTTGTTCCTGGGCTTTGCAAGCCCTGTTGCTGCAGGGGCTCTGACCTTTCCTCTGCAGCCTGGCATCCAGGCAGTTTCTGAGCTGTCAAATTTCTATCCAGGTGGCCTCCATAAATATCTCAACAGAATTTATTTTCTTTAATTTTCTTCGACCCGACTTGAGAATTTGCTGATTGGGAGACTATTGGAGGCTAGCATGCCCAAAGACGGGTCGTCACATCTGCTAGCCATTTGGATTAATTATTACACCTGTGCAATAAAACCTGCATTCATAAAGAGGTGGGAAGGAGACTCATACTGCAGCCTCGACAGGATCTCCACTCGTTCCCAACCTTCGCTCCAGGTCAACAGCATTCTTGTATTATGTTCTTTGGCATATACCTTATAGTAAGTATCCCATAGTTTTTATTCTAAGGCCTCCACTAGTATGTCTCTAAATCCTTCCAATTTTCTATCTCAGACCTCCCAGGGCATCCTTTCCTGTCATTTTCTCATCTAAATTCTAGCCTGGTCCTTCTCTAATCACATGACACCTAAGATATTAAACATCAAGATGGCTCTTCTCAGCAGTTGCCCACCCTTCCTCGCTGTCTTTTAACAGGTAGAAGGGAGCTTCCTTCTTCAACAATTTGATCAAAACTCCCTCCATTGCCTTGACTTGTAAGCACCTGTCTCTGATCTGTTAAGAGAGTCCCAGGAATTTACATGGCTTTCTGGTGTCTCTTTGAAAAATTAGAAACAAATGCTTCATACTGTTTTTAAGACTGTCTACTCACTTAATATTGCTCTTCTTATTTATGATTGATCTTTGACCTACAACTATTTTGTGGTTGAGCCAGGTAAACCTGCTTGGTCTCAATGAGACCAAGAGATTTTATTCGTGGTTGCTGGATGCTTAAAACCTTAACTATACACAACACTCCTTAATATTCTCCCTTTTTGTTTCCCTCAAGTTCCTCTGCAAAACACTTGCCAGGAGTCATCCCATACTTAAAACTCCAATAAATGGAATATCTATATCCTAATGGGAAACTGCTGAGAATCTAGTGTATGTGAGTCCAGTGTGGGTCTTGAAAATGAAGGAGAGAAGTGACCTTTGCACCTCTAATCTAGGCTTATGCTGCTGAGAAAAGCAGCAACCCTCACAGCACACACATTTATGGCAAAGACTTCTAAGTTCCAGAGCCATTTAACACACATGAGGAAGAGAGAGTGAAAAACAGACACTGGCCTAGACAGTCAGCTCTGGAAAAGCAACTATGCCAACAAATGAGACAGCAGGCATTTCAATTTCATTTCCCTCTTATACAAAAATGTCATTAAGAAGAAAGTATGCTGGGAGAAGCAGAGAGGAAGAAAAGGAAGCAATGTGCCTATCATCACACCTCCCAGTCAATGCATTTAAGTCCTAAATTATGACCACCAATGGATAATTAAAAAGCAGTGTCATGAAGTTTCATCACACTTTGAGGTCAGAGGTGGAGGAATTAAAAACAAAAGTAATAATGGGGTTGGTAAGGTTCCCTTTAACTTTCTGTTCTCCCTTGTTTTCACTAGTGTGATTCAGTCAATTTTGATAAGCTAAAACTGAATAACACAACAGACATGGCAAACTCGTGATCAGGGTGGGACTCCTATTAGTAAAAAGGTTTGTTCTAGGCAGCTGTGTATTTGACGTTGAGGAATTGCTTCATTCCTTTTCCTTATATGCAGTTAGTTCTGCTGTACTTTTATATCTGTGCATTATTTTCCTCATTGTTCTTCATTGTTTGTTTCTTTAAGGGAAAGAAAAACCATGACTCACTCTGAAGGATGTGGTACTCAGATGGGAATCCATGAAGGGGATCTGCCTTGTGTCAGACCAGTTTTCATTTCCGTTCAGCAGGGACAAAGAGCTGTTCTATGTCCCTTGGCCCAAGCAACATGGATGTAGGTACTGAGTACTCAAGAGAAGACAACAAGTACCAAGACACAATAACAAAGTTCTTGTGACTGTGTTAACAAATGAAGTTAACCCCTCTTGTGCTTAAAAATGAAGGTTTCTATGCTAAAGACTTGACTGTGTTGACATGTCATTGTATGGTGGACAACTCCTTTGTCATTTATTCCAATAAACTGGACAAGTTAGTGGATGTGTATAACTTTCTGAACTCACGTGAGCTAAAACATGCTTTATAAAAAGTGAACCAAGAGAATTTAAAAGGCACAAGGACATCAATGAATAAAATCCAACGTTATACACACATGCCAAGGGAGAGAGATTAAAATATAATTATGAAATCATACAACAATTTTCTTTAATAATAATGAGAGAACAAGAGAGGTGTTATTCTTCAACATGTCTTCTGATGAGAAGATAAACCTTAAATGGCTAATTTGTTTTAGTGTTAAACTTTTAGTTACCCCAGTCCATTTTTGTTGTTGTTTCCTTTTTATTTTATTAATTTTAGCTTCCATGCAGATAATGTTTATCACGACATCTTCATCATTCACACCAATACACTTTGCTTTCCTTAGTTCATTCTCCTGCTGCCCTCCCTTTTGATCTTCTGTCTCACCAGCTGGTTCCCCAACCCCAGTAAGAGCTTCCCTTTCTGCTTTTTTATGTGGATTCTGCAATCCTATTTCCTACCTCTCATAAGGCCCCTTTCCTTCTCTCATGATCCCTTTTCTACTTTCTATAGAGAAAAAAAATGTGTGTTTGTCTCTCTTGGATCTTATCTTACTTAACATTGTGATTTCTAGTTGGGTTCACTTTCCTGTAGATGCTGTGATTCCATTTTTCCTTGTGAGCGCATAAAAATTTTATTTGGAAAAATGAACTGTTTCCTTATTTGTTTATCTGCTGATAGACAGCTAGGCTCACTCAACTTCTTGATAATTGTGAATAGTTCATCTATAAATGTGCGTGTGTACATCTCTTACTGCTATGTTGGCTTAGTCCTTCAAATACACACTCAGTTGTGGCTCTGCTAGGTCATATGGTGGTTTGATCAGCTTTTGAGGACTTTGCATACTGACTTGCATAATGATTTAAGATGTTTGCATCCTGCCAACATGACATAAAGTTCCTCTTTATTTACATTTTTTACCAGAATTTGTAGTCTTTTTTTTGGTGGTGGTGGTGGTGTGTGTGTGTGGGGGGAGATAGCCATTCTGACTTGGGAAAGACAGGGTCTCAAAGCAGTTTCAGATCCCAGTTTCCTGATGGATAAAAGTACTGAATAATTTGTCAAGTACTTATTGATCATTTGTATTTTTCCACTTGAGGACACTCTCATCAGCTCACCAACCCATTTCAGGGTTGGATACTTTGTTCTTTGAGGGTTGTTTTTTTTTTTTTTTTTTTTTTTTTGGTTAGATGGATATTTTGTTGTTGTTGTTTTGGTTTGGTTTTGTTTTTACTTTTTGTTGGTTTGGTGTTTAGTTTTTTATTGCTTTACATATCTTGAATATTTTAATTTATTTAGCATACAAAATATTAGACATGTCATTTTCAAGCATAATTTATTTTAGTTGATTCTCCCCACCTTGCTTCCCAAAGCTCCTGCCTCCTGACCCCTCCCACAGACTCCTTTCTTTGTTTCCATTGTCATTTGTATCCTTTTGCCATCTTACAACCATTAATCAAGGTCTCTTTTTAACCCTTATTTGTCTCTTGTTTTGTTTCTTTTAAGCTTACTCATATTTATTTCCACTTAAATACACATGTCCATAAATTGCGTTATATTTAACATTTATAACAAAGTAAGACAGGATCTATTACTTTCCATCATCAAACAGACAAACTGGAGTGCAGAGAGGTCAGTTAGCTTACCCAAAGTCATGTATGTGTAGAGGTGAGGCACGGATGGGAATGAACCCTGTTGCCTTCACACGTAGTAGAAAAGGCCAGTCTTAGATGTGAAGTGTGTGAATGCCAAAATGAAGTCTAGGTACAGAACAAATGGGAAGTGTTTGGGGAGGTATAAGGCCAAGCTACACATGTGACTGGAGAAAGTAATAACCAGTCAGAGGAAGGAGCACTTCAGCACCCTATTGAAGGCAGGCTCCTCACATCCTTTATTACTCCTTTCCTTCCGAGGCTAATCCAGAGGCTCAGACTGGGACCCTTTATGAATTATGTGACCTTGAGAAAGATAATCTTAGTAGGCCTCAATTTCCTCTTTTTAGTAAAATTAGGAGACTAGATGCAGTTTTTGTCTCATCCTGTGGCTTTTATGATGGTAGAAATTCATTCCTATTCTGTCTTTTGAATTATCTGTCTTTAAAGGCAGTTCTGGCTATACATTGTTTGAGCTGCCTCACCTGGCTCTCTGCTCACTGTCAGCACCATCTTCTCATTTCACTATCAAATATGAGCATGATGCTGACTTTTGTCTTTTTTTATTATTTACATAAAATACCATAGAAAATGAGTGTCTGGACACATAGGAATGATTGACACTTATATATGGAATAATATTTAGGTAGTAAAAATGATAAGCTAGTCATAATAAACATAAGATGGATGTTTATAAAGCACACGAACATATATCCAATTTAATACTTTATAATATATATATATAAAGGTGGACTGAAGATAGGTTGTTAAATGAAGAAAGCATGTTTTATATTAATATTTATAGCATAAGTGATGTGAATAAGAGGAAGTGAAGAAAGAAATAAAATAATGAGGGAAGAGGGAAAGAAAATGAAAATAATGAAGGAAGAACAAAGTGTGTATGTGTCTGTGTGTGTGTGTAAAACAGGATTTATAACAATAACTTATCTTGTTTTTCTTTGCAAATTTCTTCTTAGATAAGTAAGCATTTTTAAAAAATTAAATTTCTTTTGTACTTAAGGAATTAAAAAAATTTTTTTTGCACAGTTGTCCTCTGAAAGACTCCACCCAGCAGGGAGTTGAAGCAGATGCAGAGCCTCATAGCCAGACTTTGGACAGAACACAGGGAACCTTATGGAAGAAAGGAGATATAGAAGGACCCAGAGGGAGCAGGAGCCCAACAAGGACACCACAAAGCCAAAAAAGGCTGGTCCCAGGGTGACTGCAGAGACTGAGGCATCAACCAAAGACCATACATACATAAAGACTTAGAACCCCTGCTCAGATAGCCCATAAACAGCTCAGTCTCCATGTGGCTTCCCTAGTAAAGGGAGAAGAGACAGTCTCAGCCATGAACCTAATTGCTTGCTCTTTGATCACTTCTCCCAGGTGGGGCGACCTTGCTACCTCACAGAGGAAGAGGATCTAGGCACTCCTGATGGGACCTGATAGGCTAGGGTCAGACAGTAGTGGAGGCGGACTTCACCTTTCAGTGGACTAGGGAAGAGGGATAAAGGAGAGGAAGAGGGAGGAAGGGTGGGATTGGGAGGAGATGAGAGAGGAGGCTACCACTGGGATACAAAGTGAATAAATTAGAAAAATAAAGTAATAATAATAGAAAAAAATCTTTGTTTTGGAGAAGCCATACTTTCATATCCTTTCTATAGAAAACTAGAAAATGTTTTCTACTGTCATGTCAATTTTCTCTGATACTTGGCCTTCTTTTTTCTCCCCCACAAAGAATCACTGATTCCATATGCCTTTTCTCAGCTAAGCAGATTTTCATAGATTTTTCTTAACAGTCACATAATAAAATGCTTTACTGTTTTCCTTTTCAGTTTGCACACTTTTCCTTTACTTGCTACAGAATGAGTTTCAGAACCTCTTCTAGATTCTGACTCCTGCACCCTGTCCAATGGTAAGCCTTCCTTGGGAAAAAAAAAAAAAACCAACAACAAACTCCCATTCAAGAAGAGCAACTCTTTGGCATTTTATATTGCTGGGGAGGTGACTGTCTTGAAGTAAGTGATCACCTGTGTACTCATGTGTTTCAAAGGAAATTGTCTCCTTAGTATGTTCAAGAGAACATTAAAGTATCTTTTTAAATTAAATTTTAATTTTTTAAATATTAGTTACAGTTTATTAACTTTGTATCCCAGCTGTAGCACGTTCCCTCATTCTCTCCCAATCCCACCCTCCCTCTGTCATCTCTTCCCTGCCCCTTTCCAAGTCGACTGATAAGGGAGGACCTCCTCCCCTTCCATTTGAGCCTAGCTTATCAGGTATCTTTGGGACTGGCTGCAAATTCCTCCTCTGTGGCATAGCAAGGCTGCTCCTCCTTTGGGGGGCGGGGAGGTCAAAGAGCCAGTCATTGAGTTCATGTCAGAAATAGTCCCTGTTCCCCTTACTAGGGTACCTATTTGGATACTGAGCTACCATGGGCTACATCTGAGGGGGACTACATCTAGGTTATATCCATACATGGTCCTTGGTTGGAGATATAGCCTCATAAAAGACCCCTGTGCCCAGCTATATTTGGTCCTTGTGGAGCTCCTGTCCTATCCAGGTCAAACTAACTAGATTCATAACCAAACCTTTGGCAGAGTGCAGGAAATCATATGAAAGAAGGGGCAGTTAGTAATGTATCTTTTTTAATGTCTGAAGCACATAAGTACTCTGAAGATGTTATTGCTATACGAATCAAATCTAGTTGCAGTCCATGGAACTCTGTGAGAAAAACAAAACAAAGAAAAAACAAAAACAAAAACAAAAAAACTCCATGGGAACTCCATATCTGGGTAAAGGGCAATGCTTCATTTTACCTCCAAACATTTTGATGTGTTTAAATCTGCAAGAAAATAAGGACAGTTTTATGTATAGTGCTAGGATGTCAAAGATAAATGAGAGTTTAGAAATTACCGAATTCAGTCCTTGGATTTTAGACCTAAAGAAACCCAGATAAGTGAGGTCATACATACAAGACCACGTAACAGGGCAAAGGAAGAGCTGTGGTTATGCTCTCCAGTGTTCACCTACCCACATAAAGTTAGCATTCCAGGAATGGGTACAGGCAGAGATGAACTGGAATCTTGAGTCCTCGGCTTTATAGTTACTGCAGAAACACTAAAATTAATAGTTTGCATAAATATGTATTCAGTTTAATGGTTTATGTATCTGTAATATATATTATGTAGAGGGTGATTTTACTTTACTTTCCATCATTGGAGCCACTCGCTATGTGTGATTAAATTAATTCTAATTAAATGGTCTCAAGAGTACAAATGCTTCATAAATAGACTCCAGGGTAGAAATCACATGATCACTCCCACAGACATAGAAAATGCTTTTGATAAATATAAAGTTTGCTTTATAATGAAAGCTCTGAAAAAAAACCAGGAGTATAAGGAGCATACCTTAACAAAAATAATGCCATCTATAACAAGTCTAGTTAGCATTATACTTGATAGGGAACAACTGAAAAAAGACAAGGGCATCTATTTCCTCCACTCTTAGTCAATATAGATTTTTTTCAATTGTTGCCTAGCAATAAGGCAAGAGTGAGAAATAAAAGGTATATAAACAAAGAACTGAAAAATCAAAATATCCCTATTTGCAGATGACATGATCTTATACTGAAAAGACCCTAAATTCTTCACCAAAGTTAAAAGATAAACACTTTCAGTAAAGTGGCAGGATGTAAAGTCACCATTCAAAACCAGCTTTTAAAGTTGCTGTCAAAAATGAACAAACAAACAAATAAATAAGTGTCTTTCATAATGGCATTCTGTAAAATGTTTAGGAATATACCTAGCAAAAGAAGTGGGAGACCTCTAAAAATTAAAATTTTGAAACACTGAAGAAGACACTAATAAGTGGATAGACTACCCATGCTCAGAGATTGGCAGAATACTGTGAAAATTGTCAATCTAGTAAAAGCAGGTTATAGACTTCATGTAATCCCACCAAAATTCCAGCAGCCCACTTCACAACAACAGTAAAGGTCAGCCCAAGCTTAATATGAAACAAGAAAAGATCCTGAATTTTCATGGCAATTCTAAGGAAGGAGAGTAAATGCTAGGGATATTATGCCTAATTTCATGTTATACTACAATGCAAAGCTACAGTAACAAACACAGCATGACACCAGCACAAAGACAGACATGGGACAAGGAATAGAGTAGAGGATCTGAAACTAAAACCTATGAACTGCCAACTACTTAGTCTTCAACAAATCTGTCAAAAATACACATTGAAAAACAGAAGATGCTCTTTAGCAAATATATGAGTGGAATATATTCATTGGAAAAAAGAAAAATATCCTATCCCTCACCTTGTACAAATGTCACTTCAAAATGGATCAACAGTTTTAATATGTAACATAACACTGGACTTATTTGAGGGAACTGAGGAGTAGTCAAGGTGTAATCATAAGCAAGGGCTTTCTGAGAAGGACTGTAATAGCACAGAAAGTAATTCTAAGACTTAGCAAATGGGATCGCATTAAAAAGTATATACACAACAAATGAAGCAATTAATAGAATAAAGAACCTAGGGAATGGGAGAAAATCTTTACTCACTATATATCTGACAGGGGATTACTATCTAGAATATATAAAGTACTCAAAAAAAAGAACTGAACCTGTGAGATGATTTGGTTGATAAATGGGCAAATGGAATGATCAGACCCTTCTCAGAAGAAGAAAAACAGGTGATCCATAAACATATGAAAAAGATAGTTATCCTTGGCCATTAGGGAAATAAAAATAAAAATTTCTGTGAGATCCCATATCATCCAAGTCAGAATGCCTGTCATCAAGAAGGTAAATGACAACAAATACTTATGAGGGTTTGAAGAAAAGAACCCATATGTTCTGCTGGTGGAAACATGAACTGTTGCAAGACAGAGGAGAAGTCAGTATGGATGTTCTGCCAAAATATTAAAAGCAGAACTATTATAGGACCCATTCATACAATGTCTGTGAGTATACCCAAGAGAATCTAAGTTAACATACTAGATTCATCTAACATTCAACTAAGCTAACATACAATCCATTCATCCTTGCATATTGTAGTGTTATTTGCTATATTCAAGGTATGGACTCAGCTTAAGTGTCCAACAACAAGTAAATAAAGAAAATGAGGCACATATATATATATATATATGTGCCTCATTTTCTTTATATATATATATGTATGTATGTATGTGTGTGTGTGCGTGCGTGCATGCGTGCGTGCGTGCGTGTGTGTGTGTGTGTGTGTGTGTGTGTGTG